>OW240914.1:59790763-59818301 GCA_933207985.1 Pelobates cultripes | reverse complement strand
TGGTACATGGGGGGGCACACAGTGTGTGTGGACCCTGGGGGGGGGCACACAGTGTGGTTCATTGGGGGGGCACACAGTGTGTGTGGCTGTATGGAGACACTGACTGCAATGCTATCCCAGGCTGAGCTCCGCTCAAGGTGAGCACTGACTGCGGGTGACAGACAGGAGCCGGACTGATGGCTGTTCCCGCACTGCAGACATGGTACCTGCCCTGCCCGCCCGGCTTACCTGCTGTCGGTGTGCTCCGTGCCCCCGGTCACAGCCTGGCATCCGGCCGCAGCATCCCGGCTCGCACACAGCCACCAGCCCAGTGTCTGCCAGTATCCAGACCCTCGTTACTTCACCCTGCAGAACCCAGAGCCCGCCCCCCTGTCTTCAAGACGCGTGACGTCATGGCCTTGGGACCCGCCCACTCACCGAGGCATCGGAACGTGGTGAGCGACAAAAAAACACTGAATGACAGGAGGGGAGGCGCCGGCGATTGGCTCGGCCTGCTGTCCATCACAGCACAGCCGCGGCGCTTTCAAGACAACCCAGTAGGTGGCGTCAAGCAGCGAGTGAGGAAAATAAGGGGGCGGGGCACAGCAGAGAAGGGATGTTTTGGAGAAGATTTGTAAGCTGGGCTCCTATTGGCTGATGTCGGATGTGCTTTAACTCTCCTCAGTTGGTCCTTGAGAAACAGTGAGTGCTGCATCCTTAACTGCTGCTCTCAGATCACGTGATCTGGGGGGGGGTGAACAGTTATCTGCCCTATAGAATAATAATGGCATTATTATAACTACATTGTATGTGATAACTTACTATATATTATGTATGGTGTGTGTTAATATATATAATTTTTTTTTAAATTATTTATATATATATATATATTTACATTTTTAAATATACAAAATATATATATTTTCTTCTCTATATATTTATTTTTAGAAAAAAAATTGTATACATAATGTACATATTTTTATATATATTTATTGATTTTTTTTTTACATTTTTGTTTGTATACATATTTACAATTTACATAATATACATTTTTTTATACATATATATATATTTTTTTTTATTATTATTATATAAAATACTTTATCTTTATTATCTTTTAAATGTATGTTAAAGATTTAACACGTCCCATCACAAGCCAGTTCAGCCCTGGCACAACCAGGGCACGCATGGCAGCAGAGGGGAAGAAACAGAAACCTGGCGGAGATTTTTCAAAGTGTCATGTTGACGGAAAGTGGTGCAAAGATGTAAAGGTGGAGTGACCACCAATGGTATGTGTTCTACTGGTTTCAAGGGGATTGTTCCTGTTTTTAAACCAGCATCCAGCGTTCTGTACATAACAGTTTGACTGACTGCCAGGTTTAAGGGTTAGCGCTTATTACAGTGATGAACAAGAAGCCAAGATGGAGGCACTCAGCTACATGATAGAGGTAAATACAACAGTGAGGATGTCCACATTTCATTTTACTTTTTAAACTTCACAAACGAGAATTTGCAAAGAAATTTTTAAGGAACATTCTAGACACCAAAACCACTACATGTTAATGTTGTGGTTATGGTACATAGACCCTGAACCTGTCCACAGAAAACGTACTCATTGATATTTGTGAGAAATGGCAGTGTTTACATTTGACGGTTAGTATGCCTCCAGTGGTTGTCAATCGGACATCCTCTAAAAAACTTTCAACAATTGGCACGTTGTTTTCTAATGACATGTACAATTGTAACTGTTACTGAGCACTGCATGTTAGGATGGAGAAGCTGTACTCGGGTACAGGAGCCAGTAAAAAGGAAGTATTTTAGAGTGAGAGGCGAGATGTTGAATGCTCTCCTAAAATTTTTTTTAAACTTTACAAAATTTGGCAGGAACAGAATACAGCTAATTAATTAGAGCAAATGTATCTAAAAATATCACATGGACATAGTCTGATGATAATAACCTACTAAGTTCTCAGTGAATACTTTTCTAGCAACCTATTTCATTACCCCTACTTATACCCTTGTGTCACTCCCTCTAGCATGTAAGCTCATTGAGCAGGGTCCTCAATCCCTCTGTTCCTGTGCGTCCATTTGTCTGGTTACAATTACATGTCTGTTAGTACACCCATTTTTGTACAGCGCTACGGAATTTGCTGGCGCTGTATAAATAATAAAATAATAATGATAGCTTGGGTATTGGTTTGTGATGCTAGCCCTTCATATCACCTTTTTTGTGTGCAGATTTTGCTACTTTTGATGAGCCAAAAACATAACTACCTATCAGCTTTGCGTAAATCATAATATATAAATAAGGTGTATAGGTTAATTTAAAATAATGATAGATGCATGCTCAAATCATTATAATTCTACCATACAAGCATGCAAATCACTTATCTATCTTTCAAATAATGCTGAATGCTGATATAGTGTATGGGTTTTCAAAATAAATTAGACTGGCAATGGATCACAACACAACTGAAGATTATGCTAGCTTTAGTGTACTAATAATCTTAATTTTAATAATGACAGGAGGCTTCATATTTTGCATAATCTTCCTTTACTACTTCATAAGAGCAAAGACATAAAGATGAAAAAAAGGAACCAATCAGAGACAGGCAGAGAGTATTCATGTTTTAGAAATGACAGAGCAAAGAGAGGAGGAGGCATTGTTATTTATGTTGACAATTCCATAAAGTTTACCCCTTTACAAAACCTTAGTCCTCCTGCCACCTTTGATTTCCTTTCTGGCACAACTGAGATCCCGTGCAATAATTCAATCATTGTTGCAGGAATCTACAGCCCACCAACTCCCCTGTGCATTCCCTTTCTGACATAGCCCATCACCTTAGTGAAACCATAGCTCAAAACCCTAAAAGTGAACTGTTGGTCTTTGGAGATTTTAATATTGATTGGCTGAATCCTAAAAATAATAGTTCTTGCACGCTCTTTAAGACTTTGCAGCTAACGCAATTAATCTCCTCCCCAAACATTAAAAGCCATAACCATACCCTGCTAGATTGGATTCTCTCCACTTCTCCTGATAGAATCCAGGAGGCCGGTGTTCTCCCAAACACTTTCAGTGATCACTGTTTAGTGTACTGCGTGCGCAAAATAAAGGCTATTAAATCCACTCCCAAGGTTAAAATAACTAGGTCCTTCAAAAGATGTAATCTTGAATCCTTTCTAAAGGACATCAACAACCTCCCATGGCACAGATTAAACATTATCCCAGATCTAGACTGTGCTGTTGAATTCTTTCAGTCTGAACTCCTACAAATGTGGAATTTGCATGCCCCGCTGCGTAAGGTGAGGGTAAAAGGAGCACATATGAACTGGATCACAGCTGACCTCAAATTAAATGTACCAGTTCCAGGATTCTTTGTGGTCAAAGTTTAAGCGTGCTGGCTCTATGAATGATCACCTTGCATATAGACAATGGCGAAATATATGCACGAAACAGACAAAATTGGCCAAGGCCCAATATTTCTATGAAAACCTGAACAATAACATCTCACACACTAGAAACCTTTGGAAAGTCATAAATAAACTACAAACTCCCCCAATCCACTCCCAACCCTCCACTGACAAAGTGGATAAGCAAACCCTGCAACTTCCCTTAGATGTAGCAAATGCCTTTAACAATTATTTTGTCAGATGCTCTACTGCCCTGATTGCCAAGCTAATAAATGACACGCATCCTGAAACTACAAATGTGGATCAGGTCCCACTAAATTTGCAAAGTCCCAATATAGACAAGTTCATTTTTAGACCTGTACCTGTTAGTGTCATTGAAAAACATCTTAATAATCTAAAAATGAAAAACCAGTCTGGACCTGATCAAATCCCAGCAATGCTGTTGAAGCTCAGTGCCGGCAATTGCCATCGCAACTCTAATTAACGAATCCTTGCTGTCTGGATACATACCCAAACTTTGGAAGACTGCGAGAGTAGTGCCTATCCATAAAAGTGGTGACACTACTTTGGTTTCTAACTATCGCCCAATATCATTGCTCCCGGTATTGTCAAAAATCTTAGAAAAATGTGTCCATACACAACTATGTGAGTACTACCAACAATCAAACTATATGACCCCTGATCAATCGGGCTTTCGCCAGAATCATTCCACTACAACTGCCCTCTTAAAAGTTTGCAATGACATCCAAACTGGCATGGAACAAGGAGACCTAACTGGAGCTATTTTCCTTGATTTTGCTAAGGCCTTTGACACAGTAGACCACGACATTCTGCTGCACAAACTCAAAAACTCAGGTATTGGTGATCGTTCGCTAAACTGGTTTCGATCGTATGTATCGGATCGCTCGCAATATGTGTCCATTTCTGACCGCGACTGCCTCCCTCTCCCAGTCACATGTGATGTACCCCAAGGTTCCATTCTCGGCCCCCTACTATTTACATTATTTATAAATGATCTGCCTAATGTCTGCAAATCCTCAAATGTACACATGTACGCAGATGACACGGTAATCTATGCGAGCAATTCCGATCCACTGCAGCTTGAGGCTGTGCTCCAAAACCAGTTTACATAGGTAGAAAAGTGGATCGCAAAAAACAAACTCTCCCTGAACACTGACAAAACTGTCACAATGATCTTTTGGAACAGTACCTAAATTACACAATTCCCACCTATCCATCAAAACAAATTCAAATGGCACACTGACCGCAGTCCACTCTTTCAAATACTTGGGTATGATATTAGACCCCAATCTATCTTTTAGCCTGCACACAGAAAAGCTTGCATCTAAACTTTATCCAAAACTAGGTGCCCTGTACAGAAACAAATCCTGCCTAAGCCCTACAGTAAAGGAAAAGATTGTACTGCAAATGCTGATGCCAATCATTGATTATGGGGATGTAGTATATGCATCTGCTTCGCAATCCCACATTAATAAACTCAACACATTGTATAACTCGTTCTGCCGATTTGTGCTACAATGTAATTACAGGACTCACCATTGTGACATGCTAAAAGAACTAAACTGGCTATCGCTGGAATCCAGACGCACCCTTCATCTTTCCAGCCTTGTGTTTAAGAGCTTATCTGGGAAACTCCCACCCTACCTGAACACAATGCTTTCCTCAGCTGTTCCAACTTCCTATAACCTCCGATCCAGTACCAACACTTTACTTAGTCTACCTCAATACAAAAAGAAAGCAGCCCGATCCTCCTTCTCCTACAGAGCGCCGCAATTGTGGAACGACCTCCCGCACAATTTAAAATCTTCCCTAAGCCTTTAAGTCCTTTAAGAGATCCCTCTCTACATACCTCAAAACAGAATGCACGTGTCATGGTTGATTATATATTTCCTGCCTGTTCTATGTTAAATTTTGTATTTATTGTGTATTAATATTGTTTTTGTATTTTATTGTACCCTAATTGTAACAATGCAATAATTTGTGGACCCAGGACATACTTGAAAACGAGAGAAATCTCAATGTATCTTTCCTGGTAAAATATTTTATAAATAAAAATAAAATAAATAAATATAAGATACGCCTTACACTGAGTCACTTCCTCTTGATAACTGCAACATCACAAGTCACACGATCAACTGAAGAACAATAGGGAATAACGAAGACAGTTAAAATTCCAGGAACAATGAAGAACGGTTAGATTCATTCAAAACTGTGAACAACGAATATCCTCGTACGCTTGATGTAGAAGATCTCTTCGCGTCTTTTAAACTGAAAGAGACCGCGTGCGTTTTAGTGATATGAAATGTAAACCTGAACAATATGAGTAACCCTCACATAAAAGGTGCGCAATAATTCGGTACTATCACAATCTATCGTGATCTATAAAATGTAACCTACATTCCATAATATAGCTACCTAATATAGAATATCTATACATATATCAACTATATATGAAAAACAATCCCAACTTTCCATCTAGAGTGAATAGAGTCAATTACGTAGTCACAAAAAAACGACCAGTACCATATTGATAACATACATCACCTACCTGGAGATCCGAACCCACTTGAATGGGAGGGAAATTCAAAAGGGGAGGGGGGTAGGGGAATACTCACCTCATGTCATTATTAAAATTAAGATTATTAGTACTCTAGAGTTAGCATAATCTTCAATTTTATCACATGACAGGAGGCTTCATAGTTTGCATTTTTAACGCTAAGGTAATAGAGAGAAAGCAGCAATAGAAGACGAGCGAGAGTAAAACGTCCGAAAGCTGGGTTCTCGTCACCAGTCTGCCGAGAGCAATATATCTGATAGGAAGGCCCCCGCTGTGAAGGTGGAAGAGGCCGTCGCACCCCGAACTGAGTGCACGCCGAAGGATTGGTCAATCCTGGCGACAGATAAAAGCCCATCTGGCTTAACGTAGGACACCAATAATTGTCGGAAATAGATAATTGTAGCGTGGCCACACAAAGGTGTGCAGTATCTGGACCATGTAAAGATAGGTTCTGATGGAAAAAATGGGTAAAAAAAACAACGTTGAGTCCATCTTGTACTTCGAGCCACCCGAAGAGTAATACCATCCAGAGAAAACGAGAAGGCGTCCACGTGGAATGTTCGAATGTCCAAAATCTGACCAATTGACCTGTGAATTCCAAGCTGAGGGGTAACATTTCCTCGTTCCAGGGACCCATGAGTCCCAGAGTATATCTCTAGCCTTGACGATAAGTCATCGGTGCATCAAACACCCCCGAAAGACTCCAGGCCACTTAAGAAAGATGTCCTTCTTGTAGCATGGGATGAGGATTTACCATGGAATCTGTGAGTATCATCTGATCATCTGTTAATAGTGGAGGCTCCTGGTATGACAGTGCAAAGAGATCTGGGGACCAAGGTTGACTCTGCCACCGGGGCGTCACCAGGGGGCTTGACACTTCCAGCGATCTGATGTGGTGAACCACTCTCGCGATCATTGCAAAGGGTGGCAATGCGAAAGCCCCTTCGGTTGGCCATACCTGCAGGAATGTGTCTATCACTGCACCTTCCAGGTCTGGTAATCAGCTGTAGACAATCGCTAGTTGGCGGTTGGTGCTAGACGCGAAACGTCGATCGTGAGCGGACGTCTCAGGTTTTTCAGTTTTGCCAATATGTGTGGAGCTAGGTGCCAATCGTTGTTGTCCCTCCAGTGTCGAGAGGCTTCACCTGGAGTGTGGTATTGCGTGGTAGGCAATAGTCAGAGATTTCCTTTGTGAGGTGCGTCAGTGTCTGAGAACAAATGCCACCTAAGTGGTTGATGTGACAAACTGCGGAGAAATTGTCCATGTGTAGCAGGATACAGCAATCGGATCTCCCTTTCGTTCGATTTCGGATAGCAGAGGCGCGTATACCGTTGAGCCACCATCAAAGTTCTTGTCGGATTTCTTACATTATGGGTACTGGTGAAAAAAGGTGTGTGATTCTGGTCGGAGAGTAGAATGTCTTCCAGGTAAGCCAGGCATCATATGCCTTGACCCCGTAAGTGAGCCATCAGTGGTTTTGAGAAACTTTCGTAAAGCACGTGGTGTCGAACTGAGCCTGAAGGGGAGGCAGGTGAATTGCCTCCCCTTCAGAGGTGTCCTGTTCCAGAGGAACCATAAGGAGGGACGACTGCCATTGTATACTGGTACAGGCAGGTAGGTGTCTTTAAGTCCAGGCGGGTAAACCAGTCTCCTCCTTGCCGGAAGTGCCACATTAGATGGATACCTTCCATCTTGAAATGGTGGTAGGTAAAAATGTTTAACCAGGAAAGAGACATTCAGGTATTTTCTGGTTTCCAAGTGCATTGATGTAACTTTTACCCAATTGTGGTAAAATAGTATTCATTTTATCTACCTCAAAGGGCTGAGTCAACCCTGCTGGGGAATTAAACCTGTGACCCCCAAGGGTTAAGCAGATACTTCTGAGTAAGCTTTAGCCTTTCATGAAAGGCTCACTGAATAATCTCCTCGTGCCTGTGGGCCCAATTCTTTAGCCCCAAGGTTTACCAATTTGCCATCAATTCAGAATAAGGCTGCCCGGCGTCTCACAAAAAAGAGGGCCACATTTGTGTTGCTCAGGAAGCAAAACATCTCTGGGTCCACTCGTGAGCCCCATCGCGTGCATTGTCTGCTGAAAGGAGTTAGCCTTGGTGTATGCCTAATCCGTTAGGGTCAGAACCCGGGCGAGTGGACCGATAGCATTGAGGAGCTTATCCTGGGTTTCCTTGAACCCTTTCTCGACCCCTTTCCTTGGGTCTCTACCCCCTCGTGCCATGAAGGCCAGCATCATCTGGTCAAATTCTGGGGTATAGGCGACATTATTCGAAGTGCACTCTGATCTCAGCCGCCTGTGGACCTCCTTGTGCAATACCTACCATAGCCAGAAGTGCATATGTCCAATCTCCCGAGCGTAGGTGGCGAATGTTTCTCGGGTCAAACAGTGTTGGCCCTTGATGTAAAAAAAGAGCTCTCCATCTGGCTGCGCCGAAACCAGCTCTTCCTCCACATCACCCACATGCTGAGGCTCACCCAGAAAGGTCTCCTTCACAAAGGAGTTGGGACACCAAGTGCCGTGATCAGAATGGGGATCTTCTGCTTGCCACTCATCGAGAAACTATAGTGATGATGGAACCTCCTCATCTGAGGAAGCTTAGCAGGGCAGCTTTGCTCCTTGGAAGAGGAGATGGACTCCTCCGAGACATCTCTCTGTTGGGAGCGTTTAGCGGGCGCTTTGGTTGCGTCTTGAGTGGCTGGAACACTTTGGCTGAGGCCTTCTCCACAGAAGCGGCAACTGCCGCATTGATTACTGCCTGGAGGTCTGAGGGCATCTGAGTCTTCCATTATTAACACCCAGTACACTTGGGACTCACCCAATAGATTTGCGAGTAAATAGGCAAATTGGTAGCAGGGACTTATAGGGGTTATGGTGGTCAAGAATGCGATCCATAGTAATGTATGTAGAGGCTACGCTGGGGGTCACCCAGGTAAAAGGAGACTTCAAGCACAGCTCCACTCAGAAGCGGTATATGGAGGCTCACCCTGAGCCAGGTTACTAGGTATAAACCTGACCGGCTGAACCACCCCTAGGTTAATACTAATCTTGACAGGTCCATGTAGCAGGCAAGGTGAAGAGAAGCCAATTTCTGCACCGATTCCAATATATATATCTGTAATAACTTGGCTCACCCAGTAATAATAAAACCTCCAGGAGTATATCCCATAGGGAGGAACAGTGGCACAGACAGGCCAATCATAGGAGCTGTAACAGTGACCGACAGATCAAATAGCCAATATTTTCTGGCAAGGTAAGGTACCAGGGTATGTAAAAAAAGATGGAGGGCTCACTCCCAGTAATATTAGTATAGAAGTATTCCAGTAAAAGCAGCAGCTAGCATAAGCTAGGGTACATTTATAAATCAGGTGCTCCCCCCTGTTTAATTGCTAGCAACCAGCAAGAGGCGCGATCCAAAGTGGCCGCAGAAAAAAATGTGAAATGCGTTTGTGGGAAAAAGAACGGTTGCTTGAAATAAAGCGAACAGAGACAGAACAGTAATACAGGAAAAAACTGAACGGAGGAAAAAATTAACACAGAAAACGAACAACCCAAAGGGAAACTACCGAACGCTGAGGATGTGCGTTCGGGAGTAGAATGGTCCAAAGGGTCAACCAGGAAGGAATACAAACCACTAACACACATTGGTTTGAATACGTGTTTGATAGATTGAAAGACGAAAAACAGGCGTACGCGAGCACACGAACCAGTGCAAAAGCCTGATAGAAAATACAAACCACTGAGTGAACATAGATATACGCATTCAGTAGATTGAAAAGGAGAGAATAGGCGAATGTGGGAACACGTTTAAAGTGCGCGACAGGCGGGAAATCTCCACAGCACCACACGCTGTCCCTCAGGTGGGATAGTGCCTGTGGAATGACGAGCGTAGCCACAAGGAGAACATTTTATGAGAGGGGCTCACCCTCTAATAATGAAATACGTATCATCCGTATCATGTACTGACAAAAAAGATGAACAAAAAACTGACAGGGAATAAAAGCGGATAAAAAAACAGCGTCCCCACTATCAGATAAAACCTTACATAAATACATATACAGTAAGAAAAGAAAGAAATCAATCAAGTAAAATTAAGTAAATATATCAAGACAAGCCAACAAAGTGTAGACACACAATATTCTGACCTGACTTGATGGAGCAGCAAAGAAAGAGGAAGTGACTCAGTGGAAGGCATATCTTATACTCTCTGCCTGTCTCTGATTAGTTCCTTTTTTTCTCTATATGTCTTTGCTGCTATGGAGAAGTTGTCAGGGTACCTGTTGGTGATGTATCCAGGGAGGACATCCTCTCTGCTTAGGGGCTCCCTTCCCCTAGCATTTCGGCATATTTCGGCCGTTTTCGCGCCGGCCGCGCTAGCTCCTCCCCCTTTTATGACGCGACGGCTAGCGTCGACGTCATGACGTCGGCATTTGCATAAAGTGCCGGGAACCGCTATTCCGGACCTTTTGGGGGCGTGGTCTCTATTTAGGTAACAGGGTATTTAAAGGAAACCTTTACTACTGCTCATTGCCCTGTCGTGGTTCTAGCTTGCTAGTCACTCAGCGCGTTCTTTAGCTAGTGTTTCCGGTTTTGACCCTTGCTTGTCTTTTGTCCTGTTGTCCTCTCCTCTCCTTTGACTCGGCTTGTATCTCGCTTACCTGTCCTCCGGCTCCCTTGACCTCGGCTTACCTTTTGACTATTCTTGCTTTGTCCTTACGTTAGTCCGGCCATTCTAAGGTCCGGTATACGTACCTCCTTCTGTGCGCACTCTGCGTATTGGATCCCTGTCAGTTTCCTGACATTACGACAGGGCCATGATGGATCCTGCAGGTGCTAGTCCTCCTGACCCCAGATTTGAGGCCATGGACCATAGAATGGACCAAATGGCTTTAGCGTTACAAACTTTGTTGACACGCTCCAGTACCCAGTCTGAAGAAATACGTTCCACTGCTAGCCACTCGCTAAGTACTGGTTTGGAAGTAGCCACTGTAGGCGCATCTTCCCATGTCACGTCACCATTACGATATGGGGGTTCGCCTGATGCTTGTCGTGGTTTTTTAAACCAGATAAGTATACATTTCGAACTACAACCCCGGGCTTACCCCACTGACAGGGCTAAGGTAGGCTTTATTATAACCCTGCTAATAGATAAAGCACTTAGATGGGCCAATCCCCTTTGGGAGAATGACAATCCTTTAGTCTACAACTACACTGCGTTTGTCACGGCTTTTAGAAGAACCTTTGACCCCCCAGGGAGGAAGATTAATGCGGCCAGATCCCTGTTACGCCTTAAACAACAAGATAGGACCCTTGTAGAATATGCTCTAGAGTTTAGATCATTGGCAGCAGAAGTGAAATGGAACGAACAAGCTTTTATGGATGTTTTCTTGAATGGGTTGTCTGATGAAATTCTAGATGAAATTGCCACTAGAGAACTTCCGGAAAATTTAGAGGATTTAGTATCCTTCATTTCCAGAATAGATGAACGCATGAGACAGAGGCTGAACACTCGGGAAAGAGTTACTAGACTTCCTGTAAGACTCGCTCCCTCATTTCAGAACCCTGACTCCTATAATCCTACTCCACCAGAACCTATGCAGATAGGTAATACTCGCTTATCTGAGGCTGAGAGACAGTACAGAAGAAGGGAGGGTCTCTGTTTATACTGCGGGCTGAGAGGTCACCTACGTCTCAGTTGCCCTAATCGTCCGGGAAACGCTCGCACCTAAGTTCCCTTAGAGGACGGGCCTTGGGTGTTTCATTACTGTCCTCTATGCATAATAAAAGAGACCATAGGCTTCTGATTCCTGTCTCTCTAGCTTGGGAAAAGGGGTTTATTACTACGATGGCATTATTAGATTCTGGAGCAGCAGAAAGCTTTATAGACCAAACTTTCGCTAATATGCATTGTATCCCATTCCAATTGAGAGATACACCCTTGGCCGTTGAGGCCATAGATGGTAGACCTTTATCTGAACCAGTAATATTCCATGAGACCGAACCCGTTAAGCTTACTGTTGGTATTTTCCACGAAGAGTTGATTTCCCTTCTGTTAATTTCCTCCCCGGCAGTCCCAGTGGTTCTAGGATATTCTTGGCTCAAGAGACACAACCCTCAGATTGACTGGGAGGGTGGAGAAATCGTTTCTTGGGGTATGGGTTGTAGGAAAGAATGTCTGCAGAGAGTTACTTCTGTTTGCCCCGTGAACTCTTATGCTAACACTTCTCAATCCACAGACGTTCAGATACCATTACAATATCTAGACCTCAAATCTGTATTTGACAAGGGTAAGGCGGATACTTTACCTCCCCACCGGTCTTATGACTGTTCTATTAAACTTTTCCCTGGTACTATGCCTCCCAGGGGTACGGTATACCCTCTATCCACCAAGGAAAATTTAGTTTTAGAGGAATATATCAAGGAGAATTTAGACAAGGGATTTATTAGAAAGTCTTCTTCTCCGGCGGGGGCGGGTTTCTTTTTTGTAGAAAAGAAAGACGGTACCTTACGTCCTTGTATAGACTATCGGGGATTGAACAAAATTACTATCAGAAATGCTTACCCTATTCCTTTGATTACTGAACTCTTTGACAGACTAAAGGGGTCGAGTATTTTTACTAAACTTGACTTAAGGGGAGCATATAACTTAGTGCGAATTAAACAAGGAGATGAATGGATGACAGCATTTAATACCCGTTACGGGCATTATGAGTATACCGTAATGCCGTTTGGGCTTTGTAACGCCCCGGCCGTCTTCCAAGACTTGATCAATGAAGTTCTTAGAGAATTCCAACATGAATGTGTAATTGTATATTTGGATGATATACTAATCCATTCTAGAGACATTAATTCACATCATAGACAAGTCAGAAAGGTATTACAGAAACTTTTACAACATGGATTGTACTGTAAATTGGAAAAATGTAGCTTTGACCAGTCTCAGGTAACTTTCTTAGGTTACGTAATTTCCAAAGACGGGTTTATGATGGACCCGACCAAACTAAAATCGATTTTAGATTGGCCTTTACCTAAGGGACTCAAAGCCATACAAAGATTTCTTGGATTTTCTAATTATTACAGACGTTTTATTAAAGGGTACTCCTCTGTTATCGCTCCTATCACTAATATGACCAAACAAGGAGCCGATACCAAAACCTGGTCTACTGAGGCTTTATCTGCTTTCGAAACGCTCAAACAGTCTTTTGCCTCAGCACCTGTATTAGTTCATCCTGATACCTCTCTACCCTTTTTACTTGAAGTTGATGCGTCTGAAACAGGGATAGGCGCAGTGTTATCCCAAAGACAAAGTTTAGATAAGCCGCTGCACCCTTGCGGTTTTTTTTCCAAGAAACTGTCACACACTGAAAGGAGATATGACATTGGTGATAGAGAACTTTTAGCTATCATTATGGCATTAAAGGAATGGAGACATTTGTTAGAGGGCACCGTCCTCCCAGTTACTATCTTGACTGACCACAAAAATTTATCGTATATGGGGGAGGCCAAAAGATTATCTGCCAGGCAGGCACGTTGGTCTATGTTCCTTACACACTTTAATTATGTGCTTACTTACAGGCCTGGTTCTAAGAACACTAAGGCAGACGCTTTGTCACGTCAGCACGAACCTACCACCTCTACAGAGGATACTTTGTTCCCTATTATTCCTGAAGTCAATATTATCGCCAACACCAATGTCAAAATACACTCTCCATTGCTCGCTGATATTCAGAACGAACAATCTCTTGCTCCCGAACGTACTCCTGTGGGCCGCTTGTTCGTGTCTCCCAAATTCCAAGTGGACATTATTCGCTGTTTCCACGATAGCAAGATCGCTGGTCACCCCGGCATCCACAAAACTTACTGCCTGATCTCAAAAGACTTCTGGTGGCCCGGTTTACGTAGGGATGTGGAAGACTTTGTCAAGGCTTGCAATGTTTGTGTCAGGAATAAACTTCCGCGGGATCTCCCTTGTGGTTTATTGCAGCCCTTAGTCGTTCCCAACAAACCTTGGGCTTGCTTGGCTATGGATTTTATTGTTGATCTACCAGCTTCCAATAGGCATACAGTTATACTCACGGTCCTTGACAGGTTTACTAAAATGGCTCATTTCATTCCCTTGCCTAAACTTCCGTCCTCCCCCGAACTGGCCGTGATATTTGCTAGAGAAATTTTCCGTTTACATGGTATTCCCAATGAGATTGTGTCAGACAGGGGTTCCCAATTTATTTCCCGTTTTTGGAGATCCTTCTGTTCACAGTTGGGCATCAAACTGAATTTTTCTTCGGCCTATCATCCTCAATCTAACGGAGCAGCCGAACGCACTAACCAAAAAATTGAGCAATATCTACGTTGTTTTGTTTCTGAACACCAGGATGACTGGGTCGGTCTGATTCCTTGGGCGGAGTTTGCTCACAACAACCTTGTTTGTGGTTCCACTCATAATAGCCCCTTTTTCTTGAACTATGGCTTTAACCCTACTGTTCTTCCGTCGGTGTCTCCTTCCCAGGGTATACCGTCGGTTGATATTCATATAGCCAACCTGAGAAAGTTGTGGGATCAGACTCGACAAATTCTTGAACGTAGTTCCGCGGTGTTTAAGTCACATGCTGATAGGCGTAGACGTCCTGCTCCTATTTTTTCTCCGGGGGATAGGGTCTGGTTGTGTACCAGACACATTCGCCTGAAAGTTCCTTCCTTGAAGTTTGCTCCTCGTTACATTGGTCCTTACAGGGTACTGAGGAGGATCAACCCGGTTTCTTATTTGCTGGATCTGCCTCCTACTCTACGCATCCCTAACTCTTTTCATGTGTCGTTATTGAAACCTCTTGTTTGTAACAGATTTTCCTCCCGCTCTACTCCTCCATCCTCGGTCCGTGTGGATGGTCAGGAGGAATATATCATCAAGTCCATCCTTGATTCTCGTATTTCTAGGGGGAAGCTGCAATACCTCATAGACTGGAAAGGTTATGGTCCAGAAGAGAGGTCTTGGGTTCCTGGTATAGACGTGCATGCTCCTCGTCTTCTACGGGCCTTCCACGTTCGTTTTCCTTCTAAGCCAGGTCCCATCCGCCCGGTGGGCGTTTCTAGAAGGGGGGGTACTGTCAGGGTACCTGTTGGTGATGTATCCAGGGAGGACATCCTCTCTGCTTAGGGGCTCCCTTCCCCTAGCATTTCGGCATATTCCGGCCGTTTTCGCGCCGGCCGCGCTAGCTCCTCCCCCTTTTATGACGCGACGGCTAGCGTCGACGTCATGACGTCGGCATTTGCATAAAGTGCCGGGAACCGCTATTCCGGACCTTTTGGGGGCGTGGTCTCTATTTAGGTAACAGGGTATTTAAAGGAAACCTTTACTACTGCTCATTGCCCTGTCGTGGTTCTAGCTTGCTAGTCACTCAGCGCGTTCTTTATCTTGTGTTTCCGGTTTTGACCCTTGCTTGTCTTTTGTCCTGTTGTCCTCTCCTCTCCTTTGACTCGGCTTGTATCTCGCTTACCTGTCCTCCGGCTCCCTTGACCTCGGCTTACCTTTTGACTATTCTTGCTTTGTCCTTACGTTAGTCCGGCCATTCTAAGGTCCGGTATACGTACCTCCTTCTGTGCGCACTCTGCGTATTGGATCCCTGTCAGTTACCTGACAGAAGTAAAGGAAGATTATGCAAAATATGAAGCCTCCTGTCCTGTGATAAAATTCACTGAATATCTCATTCATGACTCTGGAATTTAGTGGGTTAGCCGCATCCAATGGTCTTCTTAAATGGAAAATCTGGAAACTAACACTAAAAAAGGTATGAAGGATTAAGGATTATGTGGAGGACTAAGCCAATTAAATTTCAGATATTGATTGAAGTGTATAGGTAATCACTAGTGATGTCCCGAACGGTTCGCCGAACGGTTCGCCACGGATGGTGAACATAAACATAAACTTTGACCCTGTACCTCACAGTCAGCAGACACAGTCCAGCCAATCAGCAGCAGACCCTCCCTCCCAGACCCTCTCACCTCCTGGACAGCATCCATTTTACATTCATTGTGAAGCTGCATTCTTAGTGTGCTGTCCAGGAGGTGGGAGGATCTGGGAGGGAGGGTCTTCTGCTGATTGGCTGGAATGTGTCTGCTGACTGTGAGGTACAGGGTCAAAGTTTATGTTTATGTTCACCGTCCGCGGCGAACCGTTCGGCGAACCGTTCGGGACATCACTAGTAATCACCTTTTACAGCTCTGGTACATATTTTGAAAGCTTAACCTTGTTTGGAATGCAATTCTAAAGTACCCTAAATGTGTTCTGTGTCCGTGGTACAATAAAGTTCTTCTGCCTTTTCCCTTGTTGAGTGCAGAGCAGTGAAGCACTAAACGCGTGTGGTGTGTTCCTCCATTATCGGCTGGGAAAGCAAACTTCATATATTTTTACATAGAATGCCAGCCAGTACATAATGGTCACAAGACAGTACCTAGTGTTTTAATCAGAAAACCTATTCAGTGATAGCAGAACCTGTATTGGCAGAGGTTTTCCATAGGGTTAGGGTGCGGAACAGTGGTGGTTAGCGCAGAGTTGGTATAGCGTTAGGTGCAGTGTTTGAAAAGGGTTAACATTAACTACCAAAAATGTATTTAGATTCTAGACATATGAGACATTTCACAATCAGGACTGATACAAGAATCTGTTTTGTGGTATTTTCTTTGGTTGCAATAAATGTGTAAAAATTATCAGCAAAATGTAAAAACAAATGCTATTTTATTATTTCCCCCCATTTTTAACATTTTATTTACACTTAATGTTGTGCCAGTTATACATATGGGATACTTAAAGAAAGCCCTTTCTATTCTTGACAACAATATATAATATGCAGGGGGCCACTTAAAGAGAAACCCTGAAACACACAATTTTGCTTCAAGTGGCTTTCCCAAATTCAACTGAAAATGCAACTTATAATGACTTCTCCAGTCTCAAAATTATTCAACCTCTTTATGGCAAGCATCTTTAGTACTTCGTTGAGCTCCATTTTGCTGTTATGCCCTGCTGAAAATGAGATGCATAGCCAGACACTAGCTTCTGGCAGCGTTCCCGAGGAACCTTAGCCCATTGCTCATGAGCAATGCCCTCCAGTTCAGTAATATTCTTGGCTTTGCTGCAACCGCCTTCTTAAAATCCCACCACAGATTTTCAAGCCAGCTGACTTTTCTTGTGCTGTTGGGTCAGTAGTGGTGTATGTCTTGCAGTTCTGCCAGAAACCTTTTGTATTTAGTACACGCCTTACTATGCTCACTGAAACCTTAGTGCCTGTTGCCACCAAGTCTTACTGCAGGTCTTTTGCAGTCACTCGAGGATTTTTCACATTCTGCCTTCTCAGAAATATGGTTGCAGCCATTGATAGTTTCCTTTTCTGTCCCGTCCAGGTAGTGTAACCACTATTCCTTAAACTTTGAACTTGTAAACTGTGCTTCCAACGGTATCTTTAGGAGCATTCAGTGCCTTCACTATCTTTTTGTATCCTGTTCCATGTTTGTGAAGGGCGATGATCCTTTCTCTTAACGTTGTGGACCATTATTTTGAAAAAGCCATATTTCTAACATGCAGTTAAACATGGCACTCAACAAACCCCTAGCCCAGTGGTTTCCAAACCAGTCCTCAAGGTATGCTTTCCAGTACAGGATTTAGGGATACCCAGTTGTGTCTAAGGTATTAAAAAAACAACAAAAAAAAACACCTTGACACAACTGTGTAATTCCTAAATCCTGGACTGGTAGTCTTGCCTTGGGGACTGGCTTGGAAACCACTGACCTAGCCAGTTCAGGTATTTCAAGTATTCCAGCTCAAGCATACCTGGTGCAACCAATGAAACCCTTGATTAGTTGCATCAGGTGTGCTTGAGACAACATCTGTTTTGCATATTTGTGCTGTTGTGAGGGATTCTATTCAGGGAGTTGAATCATTTTGAGACTGGAGAAGTCATTATCCCCTTAAGGACACAGCTTCAGAAGCTTGACTTACGCTTAATGACACAAGCAATTTTTGCATTTTCTTGCTGTTTGCGTTCAACTGCAATTTGCATCTCTCTCATTTATTGCACCGACACATATTATATACTGTTTTTTAAAGGACAGAAAGGGCTTTAATTTGATATAACATATATATATATATATATGCCTACTTATTATAAAAAAAATACAGAAAAATGCAAAAAAAATGAAAAATATTGTTTTTTTTACAGTTTTTGCAATAATAATGTGTGCATAATTAGTGCAGGTTAAGGAAAGTAATTAAAAATAAATTTATTTATTTGTTCTGATTTACAGAATATATAATGTGTCTGGGATTTTAAGTTTTTTTTGGTAGTTACAGGTCACAAAGCACAAGGAGTAAAATAAACTTTTAATGTGGAGCGATTTTAGAATTTGGTATGTTTGTCTTGTAAGCTTAATAGCCATAAAAGAAAACAAAATTGCCACACAAAAGTATATATTTATATAAAGTAGACATCACGGGCTATTTACCTAAGGTTGTTTTGACACTTTCTACGTAGCCATTTCACCGCCAACCTCTGCTAAATATTGGAGTAAAATTGTGTTCTTTTTGGTTTTTGGCACACAAACTTATAACAGAGAAATTCTCGTGTATATTTTGTAAAGTTGGTGTGTGCTATTCCTGTACAAAGTTTTATTTTGTGTTCAGTTACATCTGCTGAGTAAAATGACACCCCATTGTATGTCTTTTGCACTATTTCGTGAAGTTACAGTGCCATACAGGATACCTGTCCTTTTCAGTATTCACAGTAGAATTTTGAGAGATGGATTTAATGAGCCTTAGCTTCCATTTTGGGGTATTATAACAGTTTGGCTGTTCAAAAAAACCCCCACAAAGGCCTACCATTTGTAAAAGTAGACACTCCAGGGTATCTTATAAGGTGCATATTGTGCCTTAACATGCCCCCATTTTTTCACCAATATATGCCAAAGTATGTGGTAAAAAATAATTTTGTGCATTTTTTACATACGGATTGCATTTTTGCTGGGCGTTTTGTATATTTCATATGTGCCACTAAGTTCAAACCCCCAAAATTATGCTCAGCTAAGTCTTCTGAGTAAAATGACACCCCATATGAATGTCTTTGGCACTATTTCGTGAAGCTACAGTGCCATATAGGAGACCTGTCCTTTACAGTATTCACAGTAGAATTTTGAGAGATGGATTTAATGAGCCTTAGCTTCCATTTGGGGTATTATAACAGTTTGACTGTTCAAAAAACCCCCACAAAGGCCTACCATTTGTAAAAGTAGACACTCCAGGGTATCTTATAAGGTGCATATTGTGCCTTAACATGCCCCCATTTTTTCACCAATATATGCCAAAGTATGTGGTAAAAAAATAATTTTGTGCATTTTTTACATACGGATTGCATTTTTGCTGGGCGTTTTGTATATTTCATATGTGCCACTAAGTTCAAACCCCCCAAATTATGCTCAGCTAAGTCTTCTGAGTAAAATGACACCCCATATGAATGTCTTTGGCACTATTTCGTGAAGCTACAGTGCCATATAGGAGACCAAGCCATATCCGTTTTTACCAAACTTTGAATTTTGACGCTGGGCCTATGTGCAATTTCCAAGCATCTTCGCAGGTTTTAAATTCAAACTACCCCACAAAGGCCTACCATTTCTTAAAGTAGACACCCCAGGGTGTTTCAAAAGGTATAGTTTGAACCTTAGCGTGGGATCATTTTTCCGCTAGCTTGTACCAGATGTAGTGGTAATAAGCGTTTTTTCTGCCTTTTTGACATACAAAGTGAGTTTGCACAGTATATTTTGCAAACCTTATGTGTGCTACGACTGTATAATACTTCATATGTTGCTCAGCTATGTCGGCTGAGTACAGCAATACCCCCGTATGTACCTTTGCCAGGTATGTGTGGACATCGGAGGGGCACATTTGGGACACAGCCATTCCAGTTTTTTTCAAACTTTGAATTTTTATGCTGTGCCTATGTCCCATTTTAGAGTATTTTACCAGGCTATATAATCCAAATTCCCCATAAAGCCATACCATTTCTTAAAGAAGACATCCCAGGGTATTTCAAAAGGCATATTTTGAACCTTAGCGTGGGATCATTTTTCCGCTAGCTTGTACCAAGTGTAGTGGTAATAAGCATTTTTTCTGCCTTTTTGACATACAAAGTGAGTTTGCGCAGCATATTTTGCAAACCTTATGTGTGCTATGACTGTATAATACTTCATATGTTGCTCAGCTATGTCGCTGAGTACAGCAATACCCCCGTATGTACCTTTGCCAGGTATATGTGGATGTTGAAGGGGCGCATTTGAGACGCAGCCATTCAGTTTTTTTCTAACTTTGAAGTTTTACGCTGTGTCCATGTTCCAATTTGGAGTAGTTTAGACGGTTGGTTATTGAAACTTCCCCACAAACACATACTATTTATTAAAGAATACACCCTGGGGTAATTCAAAAGGCATATTTTGAACCTTGGCGTGGGATAATTTTTTCTCTAGTTTGCTCCAGGTGTAGTGGTAATGAGCGTTTTTAAAATGTATTTTTTTACTTTTTATAACTTTTTTACTTTTAAAAACTAGTTTTTAAACTTTTGTTTTGCTTATAAATTTTTTTTAAACTTTCCTAAACTTTCTTAAAACTTTTTTACAGATTTAACATTTTTCTAAGCTTTTTTTTTTACCGTTAACCCCTAACTAGCAGTACGCAGCACTAACAGTAAATTCCCCATTTTCCCATAACTCCCACCCACCCCAGCTAGCAAAATATATAGTTATAAAATATTTAAATTAATTAATTAAATAAATTGAACCTCTGAGGGTTAAAAAAATAAATAAAAGTTAATCCTCAGGGGTTAAAAAAAATTAGATCACAGTATAATACTGTGATCTCTATTTGATCGCTGTAGGCAGTGATCGACTGGCAGGGAAGGGGTTAATTTTTATTTGGACTAGGTAAAGTGTGTTTTTTTTACTTAAATGTTATTAAAACATTTTTTTAAGCTTAATTTTTAACTTTTTAAAGTTTCTTTTAAAACTTTTTTTAACGTTAACCCCTAGTTAGCCTAACGCCAAATCCCCCAATTCCCCACTAACTTCCACCCACCCCAGCTATCTAAATACATAATTAAAAAATAATTTAATTAATTAATTTAATTAATTTACCCCCTGAGGGTTAAAAAAAAAAAAGAATTAACCCTCAGGGGTTAAAAAAAAAATCAGATCATAGTAAAATGTAATCCCTGCCAATTGATCACTGTAGTCAGTGATCAATTGGCAGGGAAGGGGTTAATTTTTTATTAAAATGGGTAAGGGGGGGGACACTTTAAATAAACTTTATTTTTTTAAACAGCAGGGGGCAGGATCAGCACTGATCCGGCTCCCTGCACTTCACACAGAACCCGGAAGTGCAGGGAGCCGGTAGGTGAGTATACAGAGCACATGTGCTTGCTCTGACTTGCGGTCAGAGCGAGCACATGTGCTGGGCAGCCTGACCAGGTGCTCCCGGTATGCCTCTAATGCAGAGGCATACCGGGAGCACCATTAACCCCGCGATCGCCGCGATAGCAGCGATCCGGGGTTAATTTTACCGCGTGACGGACGAGGTCCGTCACCCGTCGTTAAGGGTCTCCCCTGTGTGACGGACCTCGTCCGTCACCCGTCCTGAAGGGGTTAAAAGTTGCATTTTCAGTTGTTTTTGGAGAAACCACTTGAAGCATTCGTTGTGTTGAACTATTTAAATTGCTTTTGTTTGATTTGTTCATTGTAAACATTGTCAAAAGTCTGTAAATTTTGACAATAAACCTGATTTTCAGTAGGGGTTGAATAATTTTGATTACAGCTTCATGTATGTGTCTGCATCTCTTTACAGGCAAATGGCAGCTAAACAATATAATTTGTATAGGCACACATAATTACTATGTTGTTTTATATATTCTTGAAAATGTCCAATATTAAGTATTCTTGGGAAAGATATATCAAGGAACAGATATAGGCTGTTTTATTGAAATACGTTTTATGGGTGCAGCAAATTTTGTATGCTAGGGATATTTTGCCAGACAAAGATTACTGCACCCATAAAACTTATTTCAAACACACCGCTTTGTGAGCATAGTTATTTTGGTCTACGAGATACTGCTCTCTACATGTGCACTTCCTACCGCTCCTAATACTCTTTCAGTGTTTCTTTCTCTGACTCCTTCTCTTCTTCCCAACCCCTCTCTGTTGGTGTTTCCCAAGGTTCTATCCTTGACCCCTACTGTTCTTGATCTATACTGCCTTCCTTGGTAAACTCATCAGCTCCTTTGACTTCTAATATAATTTCTATTCGGGAAACACGCAAATCTATCTTTCTTCTCCTTATCTCTCACTGTCCCTCCTGACTCGTTTCTCTGACTGCCTCCCTGCTATTTCTAACTGGATGGCTGCTCACTTCCTTAAAGCGGCACTGTCATACCAAACTTACCTTTCCCCAATCGCTTCCTCTTCTCTCCCTCTCTCATGATCTGTTCTTCATTTCTTCCTATCTGCTCTAGTTTTCTCTGCTCGGAATGTGACGTGGTGTTGCGTGCCTCCATGCACCTACAGGTACTCCACTGTCCAGTCGCAGTCAATGCAACACTGACCAACACACACACACTCACAGACAAACACACACTGACAGACACACACACTCACTGACAGACACACAGACACTCTCACTGACAGACACACATTTACACATCCTTGCACACACAAGGCTCCCGGCTTCCTCTAGTCTCCCCATAGGACAGAGCGTCCGGAGATAGGTGGACAGGGCCCGACGGACCACTGATTGGCTTCGCGAATCTCTGTCCCCCGACGCTTGCTCCTAGTCGCCACTACCAAGTGACGAGGCTTCTTTATAACACATATTTTTCTTCTTCCACTTCTCCCTTTCCTTTTTCCTACCCTACCCCGACGTCCCCCTCCACCTACACATCCCTGAATGACCCTCCCCAGACTCTGACAACCCTAACTGCTTTAACTGATTTAGAGCACAGCGAACCACCAGGACCGAAATGCAGCTTACACCGACCAATCTCACAATTTTTCTATAAACGCCAGAGGGCTTAATAAGCTGGAGAAAAGGTCTGGACCCCTCTAAGAGATTTCCACACAAAAAGGGCATCCATAGCTATGATTCAGGAGACTCCACCACTTCCCACTGGGGTATTACAGTGACTTCCACGGGGGAAAATTAAGGGGCACGGTGATACTGATTAGCAAGAAGGTGCCGTTCCAGGAAAAGGAGTGTGTGGTGGACCGGGAGGGTAGATACCTGTTTTTAATGGGCACGATCGCGGAACAAACCTGCACATTTGCATCTATCTCTTCAAATGCACCACACATAAATTACAGGCCTTCGCTACCCCAGATAGCTATGCCATGGAGCCCATTCGTATAATGAAAGACTATGGGAAAGACTTTGGCTCCATGGCAATTGAACTGTATGTGTGTGCTCTGAGCGCAATTCAGTAATAATGTGCGCTCAGATCTGAGCTATCTGGGGATATGTTGAATGTACCTGTTTTGTGCAATGGCTGCACAGTTATATGTTTTTATGTGTTTTATTGTCTTTTGCTGCCATGTGTTCAGTGGAGTTTTGCCTCTGTCCTTGGAGATAATTGGATTACTTCCCAATTATCTCCAGGATAGAAGACTCTGTGGAACTGGTTTTGGGCAGAAAAGCCATGCTTCATTTGGTCACAAAGGACTTCGATCTATTTTTTGAACCAATGGACCAATTTGGATGATTTTGACATATGTTTGTATTTGGGGTATACTGGAAATGTAAGTTTTATGTGAATGCGATGTATACTTTTCAAGTTATGAATAATGTGGAAAAACTGTATTTCTCTGCCGGTGATAATTACATTACCCATTGTATAAGGTAATTGTATCACATGCAGAGGAGAGGATTTTGTGTGGGAGTGTCTGAGTGTATTGTATGTGTTTATTGGTTGTGTTCCAAAACCCTGTGGGTGGTATTAATGTGTATATAAGAACAATAAACCCACAGCTCTGTCTGTTCCTGCTTGACCCTCAAAACGGAGCCTTGTCTCGTTCTTGGGGGGATTTATTCTATGCTGTTCCAGTTTGACTGCTAGGAGTGTAAACCTATTCGTATGGTTTTTCCTATTCGGCTGTTTACGGCATTCATATGGTTCCGGTTCTGCTTTTTACGGCATTCATATGCTTCTCCGGTTCGGTGGATTGGGGTCTACAGTAGCTGTGCCTGTGTCTCTGGAAGGGAAGATCTACTAAACGGCGGTTTAACCCTTTTATGCCTGGGGGTGCCGTAACAACTTGGGGACACTTCATACAAAAGGGAGCCGATCTTAAAAAACAAACGGCAGCCCAACTTAACAAGATCATCGATGACATTCACAAACACTAAGTGCTAAACAAGCACTCACAACATCTATCCCACCAGGCAGCATTGCTACAACTGTGACGAGACCTGACCAAACTGATTCACTCCAAATACCAGAGGGACGTAGTTAGACATAAAGCTTTATTTTCCCTCCACGGGAATAAGAGTGGTAAGCTTCTAGCCAGAATGCTAGCAAAACGATGGCAGACAACCTACATAGACAACCTACATAGATAAGCAAGATACCCTACAGCGCCTACCTTCTAAAATCCTGGAGGCAGTGCGCACTTATTACTCAGAGTTATATTCACTCCTGCAGCCCCGAACTGATTCGACAGTACTTGATGACGCAATCTCTACCAACCATAGATAAGGATGTCTCCGACCTGTTGGATAAACCAATTTCCCTAGAGGAACTGGCGCTTGTGATAAAATGCACCAAACCTGACAAGAGTTGACGGCTTCCACCCTGTTATTACAAATGCTTTGCTGACAGCTTGTACCAGCCGATGCTGGCTTCACTTAATGCCGTGAGGGAGGGTCACCACTTTCCCAAGCAAGCACTGACAGCGCACATAACCATCATCTCCAAGGAGGGCAAGGGCGGAGAGCACTGCGGGAACTACAGACCCATCTCCCTCATCAACTGCGATATAGCCACGCGCCTGCAGACGCACAATCCCTCACTGGTACACCCGGACGCAAGATGAGGGATGATACTATCCATGCTCTCACTCTCATGCACTGGAGGGGTGGGGACGCCGGGGGCCTTCTTTTGCTATCAACTGACGCAGAAAAGGCTTTCGACAGGGTGTGCTGGGAATACCTCTTTCAGAGAATTCGGCTGTCAGTGCCCCATTGACTATTACGTGGGCTGTGGGCCCGTCGTACCGGGCCCCACATGCGAAAATGGATCAAAGCCCTGTACAACGGGCCCACAGCCCACGTAATAGTCAATGGGGCACTGACAGCCAAATTCTCCATACATAATGGTACCCGCCAGGGTTGCTTCTCTTCGTCCTTGCCCTCGAACCTTTCGTTACAACCATTAGACTACACAGGGACATCATGGGATTAAAGAAAGGGGACACACAACATATGGTGGCTGTATATGCAGACGACCTGCTCTTTTTTGTCTCCCAACCGGAAATCTCCCTCCCGAACATCCTACAAGCTTTTAAAGAATTCAGAGTCATCTCCAACCTGAAAATAAACTTCTCAAAGTCATATGTCTTAAACATTGGCTTCTCCAGCAGTCGAGCCACTCCCCTACATCTAAGCTTCGCTTTCCAGTGGGCAGACCACAAGGTCCGCTACTTGGTAACGTGGTTGACTAGACAGAGTGGCGATTTATTCAAAGAGAATTTCGCCCCCTTACCGGCTACATTCAATCTGGAAATGGTGGAATGGTCCTACCCACACATATCTTGGCTGGGGAGGTTTCAGGTTACTAAAATTAATTTCCTCCCACCCTTGCTTTATATACTACAAGCCATCCCCATCATGATCCTCAAACCCTTATTCACCTCCTAGCACTAAGCGATGGGACACTACATGTGGAATGGGAAAAGATCGAGGGTCAAGCTCCCTGCTCTCATGCAACCTAAGGACAGAGGAGGCCTGGCAATGCCAGACTTCTTCCTCTACTACGTGGCATGACATCTTCAAAGGGTGATGGAGTGGACCAAGACAAACGTCCACAAACCATGGAAGGTGGCATAAGACTCGGAGGCAGGTAGACCTGTCTCCGTCCCTCCATGACACTCCAGAAGGGAGGATGGACAGAGATGCTCCACGTTCACATGACACACCCTATGCGTGTGGCGGAGAGCATTCGGAACGTGTGGACTGACACAATACCTATCGCTTCTGCTACCCTTAGCGCACAACAATGACTTTCCACCCCGACTGGACCAGAATGCCTTTAGGGACATATTTTGCAAAACTAATCCCAGACTTCACCATGTTCACACTCGGGCCGTAGAAAGCTTGACGAACTCCTGGGGGGCGATGCTCCTACCTGTTTTTCAAATATAAACAGTTGATTAACTTCCCCAAAGGACGAGTGCTCACCAGACAACTGATCACATTTAAGGAGTGCTGTATGCACCCAGACACACAGCCCCATGGGATCTCATTTCTGTATCCAATGTTGCAGAGGGAGACCCTGACAGAGAAACCTGTTTTTATGAGTAAATCGGAGACAGCCCTAGGAAGGACGTTTACTGACAGTGAATGGCAAAAGATATACTACCTTACGCACCACTGCTCTTTATTCAGCAGGACGCTGGAGACTGTTGACTAATTGGTATCACACACCTATTGCACGAAATAGACCCAATTCACTCTGACCTCTGCTGGAGGTGCGGAAAGGGGTAGGCAACACACTACACCTCTGGTGGGACTGTGAAAAAATAAGACCTTTCTGGGTGGTTATACATAATATGCTGGAGAAATTCTCTGATGCACCACCACCTTTGGATGCAGCGGCAAAGCTCCCGCACCACACGACCAACCCCAGGTCCCGGTATAATAAATCCATGTCCATTAGAATCCTGAGCATAGCTAAACAGGTCATTCCACAGTATTGGAAACAGGCAATCACCACCCCCAGTCCTGACATGGTTAACCCAAATGGAGGAACTCAGGGCAATAGAGGAGCTCCACACGAGGGCAGCTAATGCCACCACAGCGTATATGGAGATTTAGTTCCACTGGATCCTATCCACTGCAGCGGCAGACTTCACATCTCAATTACTATAGAAACTTCACCTGACGGACATGACGACCACAGACTTCCACCTCACTACCCCTTCCTTTCCTTCCCCTCAGTTCCCTGCCCTCTGCCTCTTATCTTCTTCTACTGTATTTCTCTTTGGGTTCCAGAAACCTTCCTGTACTGGGATATGAGTAGAAGGGTACCAAGAGCGGTGATTCCCCTTAGCTGAAGGGTCTAGTAATCCTGGCCAGGGTAAGCTGCAGACAGCACCGGGCTCAGAGGGGAGAAAACAACCTTACTGGGTTTTCAGTAACTTCAACCCCGCACCCACTCTACGAGACTCCCAGAGCATTGGGGTCAGAAACCATTGATCTAAAGTCAACCTCCCCATATGAGCCACGAGAGATAAGCTGACCTAAAATTCTCACCTTAACAGGGGAGCCATAAAT
>OW240914.1:59638358-59790663 GCA_933207985.1 Pelobates cultripes | reverse complement strand
CTGGCTGAATGTGCGCGCGGCTCTTGCAGCACATGCGCATTCAGCCAATGACGACTGAAGGAGGAGGAGAGTCCCCAGCGCCGAGGGATCCCGGCACTGGAGAAAGGTGATTGTTTAACCCCTTTCCTCCCCCTTCAGCCCGGCGGGAGTGGGACCCTGAGGGTGGGGGCACCCTCAGGGCACTATAGTGCCAGGAAAATGAGTTTGTTTTCCTGGCACTATAGTGGTCCTTTAAGAGAGAAGGTGCATATAGGAGACCCATTGGTCTCTCATACAGGAGACCCATTGGATTAAGGGGAATAATAGAATTTGGAAGTATAGTAAATTCCCTACAACTTATTATGCTTCATTAGAAACAAAAAGAAATGTGGAGTTGCTATAATTTTTTTTAAAAATTTTAAATTTCTTTGCCAGTCTCAAAAACTTGTTAAAGAAGGAAGGTTTGTTATTTTAGTAGGTCAAATAAATGGGCAGTACTATATGATGGTAAATATCTACTTACCTAATAAAACTCTGTCTAAAACTCTGACAAAAATTCTGGAAAAGGTAGAGACAATACACAAAGGCATATTATTGATTGCCAGAGATTTTAATAGTGTATTGGCCCCGTACATGAATAAAAACATCAGCTCTAACCAATCTATTAATAAAAAAATTGTTAAACAAGCAGCCACAATGAGTAGATTTTGTAAAAAAAAATTGAGCTATTTGACTGCTGAAGACTCTTTCATCCAGCACCATAATGTGATGATAGTAGATATAAAGGATATGTATCAGAAATGCTCCCCCCCCCATGGAGATTAAGTGATGCCTTATAAAAATCCAAAGAAAACATACAGCAAATTAATAAAATGTCTGAATACTTTTTTAACCCCTTAAGGACACAGCTTCAGAAGCTTGACTTACGCTTAATGACACAAGCAATTTTTGCATTTTCTTGCTGTTTGCGTTCAACTGCAATTTGCATCTCTCTCATTTATTGCACCGACACATATTATATACTGTTTTTTAAAGGACAGAAAGGGCTTTAATTTGATATAACATATATATATATATATATAAATGCTTACTTATTATAAAAAATACAGAAAAATGCAAAAAAAATGAAAAATATTGTTTTTTTTACAGTTTTTGCAATAATAATGTGTGCATAATTAGTGCAGGTTAAGGAAAGTAATTAAAAATAAATTTATTTATTTGTTCTGATTTACAGAATATATAATGTGTCTGGGATTTTAAGTTTTTGGTAGTTACAGGTCACAAAGCACAAGGAGTAAAATAAACTTTTAATGTGGAGCGACTTTAGAATTTGGTATGTTTGTCTTGTAAGCGTAATAGCCATAAAAGAAAACAAAATTGCCACACAAAAGTATATATTTATATAAAGTAGACATCACGGGCTATTTACCTAAGGTTGTTTTGATACTTTCTACGTAGCCATTTCACCGCCAACCTCTGCTAAATATTGGAGTAAAATTGTGTTCTTTTTGGTTTTTGGCACACAAACTTATAACAGAGAAATTCTCGTGTATATTTTGTAAAGTTGGTGTGTGCTATTCCTGTACAAAGTTTTATTTTGTGTTCAGTTACATCTGCTGAGTAAAATGACACCCCCACTGTATGTCTTTTGCACTATTTCGTGAAGTTACATTGCCATACAGGATACCTGTCCTTTTCAGTATTCACAGTAGAATTTTGAGAGACGGATTTAATGAGCCTTAGCTTCCATTTGGGGTATTATAACAGTTTGACTGTTCAAAAAAACCCCACAAAGGCCTACCATTTGTAAAAGTAGACACTCCAGGGTATCTCATAAGGTGCATATTGTGCCTTAACATGCCCCCATTTTTTCACCAATATATGCCAAAGTATGTGGTAAAAAATAATTTTGTGCATTTTTTACATACGGATTGCATTTTTGCTGGGCGTTTTGTATATTTCATATGTGCCACTAAGTTCAAACCCCCCAAATTATGCTCAGCTAAGTCTTCTGAGTAAAATGACACCCCATATGAATGTCTTTGGCACTATTTCGTGAAGCTACAGTGCCATATAGGAGACCTGTCCTTTACAGTATTCACAGTAGAATTTTGAGAGATGGATTTAATGAGCCTTAGCTTCCATTTGGGGTATTATAACAGTTTGACTGTTCAAAAACCCCCCACAAAGGCCTACCATTTGTAAAAGTAGACACTCCAGGGTATCTCATAAGGTGCATATTGTGCCTTAACATGCCCCCATTTTTTCACCAATATATGCCAAAGTATGTGGTAAAAAATAATTTTGTGCATTTTTTACATACGGATTGCATTTTTGCTGGGCGTTTTGTATATTTCATATGTGCCACTAAGTTCAAACCCCCCAAATTATGCTCAGCTAAGTCTTCTGAGTAAAATGACACCCCATATGAATGTATTTGGCACTATTTCGTGAAGCTACAGTGCCATATAGGAGACCAAGCCATATCCATTTTTACCAAACTTTGAATTTTGACGCTTGGCCTATGTGCAATTTCCAAGCATCCTTGCAGGTTTTAAATTCAAACTACCCCACAAAGGCCTACCATTTCTTAAAGTAGACACCCCAGGGTGTTTCAAAAGGTATAGTTTGAACCTTAGCGTGGAATCATTTTTCCGCTAGCTTGTACCAGATGTAGTGGTTTTTCTGCCTTTTTGACATACAAAGTGAGTTTGCACAGTATATTTTGCAAACCTTATGTGTGCTACGACTGTATAATACTTCATATGTTGCTCAGCTATGTCGGCCGAGTACAGCAATACCCCCGTATGTACCTTTGCCAGGTATGTGTGGACATCGGAGGGGCACATTTGGGACACAGCCATTCCAGTTTTTTTCAAACTTTGAATTTTTATGCTGTGCCTATGTCCCATTTTAGAGTATTTTACCAGGCTATATAATCCAAATTCCCCATAAAGCCATACCATTTCTTAAAGAAGACATCCCAGGGTATTTCAAAAGGCATACTTTGAACCTTAGCGTGGGATCATTTTTCCGCTAGCTTGTACCAAGTGTAGTGGTAATAAGCATTTTTTTCTGCCTTTTTGACATACAAAGTGAGTTTGCGCAGCATATTTTGCAAACCTTATGTGTGCTATGACTGTATAATACTTCATATGTTGCTCAGCTATGTCAGCTGAGTACAGCAATACCCCTGTATGTACCTTTGCCAGGTATATGTGGATGTTGAAGGGGCGCATTTGAGACGCAGCCATTCAGTTTTTTTCTAACTTTGAAGTTTTACGCTGTGTCCATGTTCCAATTTGGAGTAGTTTAGACGGTTGGTTATTGAAACTTCCCCACAAACACATACTATTTATTAAAGAATACACCCTGGGTAATTCAAAAGGCATATTTTGAACCTTGGCGTGGGATAATTTTTTCTCTAGTTTGCTCCAGGTGTAGTGGTAATGAGCGTTTTTAAAATGTATTTTTTTACTTTTTATAACTTTTTTACTTTTAAAAACTAGTTTTTAAACTTTTGTTTTGCTTATAAATTTTTTTTAAACTTTCCTAAACTTTCTTAAAACTTTTTTACAGATTTAACATTTTTCTAAGCTTTTTTTTTTACCGTTAACCCCTAACTAGCAGTACGCAGCACTAACAGTAAATTCCCCATTTTCCCATAACTCCCACCCACCCCAGCTAGCAAAATATATAGTTATAAAATATTTAAATTAATTAATTAAATAAATTGAACCCCTGAGGGTTAAAAAAATAAATAAAAGTTAATCCTCAGGGGTTAAAAAAAATTAGATCACAGTATAATACTGTGATCTCTATTTGATCGCTGTAGGCAGTGATCGACTGGCAGGGAAGGGGTTAATTTTTATTTGGACTAGGTAAAGTGTGTTTTTTTTGTTTTTTTTACTTAAATGTTATTAAAACATTTTTTTAAGCTTAATTTTTAACTTTTTAAAGTTTCTTTTAAAACTTTTTTTAACGTTAACCCCTAGTTAGCCTAACTCCAAATCCCCCAATTCCCCACTAACTTCCACCCACCCCAGCTATCTAAATACATAATTAAAAAATAATTTAATTAATTAATTTAATTAATTTACCCCCTGAGGGTTAAAAAAAAAAAAGAATTAACCCTCAGGGGTTAAAAAAAAAAATCAGATCATAGTAAAATGTAATCCCTGCCAATTGATCACTGTAGTCAGTGATCAATTGGCAGGGAAGGGGTTAATTTTTTATTAAAATGGGTAAGGGGGGGGGGGGCTTTAAATAAACTTTATTTTTTTAAACAGCAGGGGGCAGGATCAGCACTGATCCGGCTCCCTGCACTTCACACAGAACCCGGAAGTGCAGGGAGCCGGTAGGTGAGTATAGAGAGCACATGTGCTCGCTCAGACTTGCGGTCAGAGCGAGCACATGTGCTGGGCAGACTGACCGGGTGCTCCCGGTATGCCTCTAATACAGAGGCATACCGGGAGCACCATTAACCCCGCGATCGCCGCGATAGCGGCGATCCGGGGTTAATTTTACCGCGTGACGGACGAGGTCCGTCACCCGTCGTTAAGGGTCTCCCCTGTGTGACGGACCTCGTCCGTCACCCATCCTGAAGGGGTTAAAAGTTGCATTTTCAGTTGTTTTTGGAGAAACCACTTGAAGCATTCGTTGTGTTGAACTATTTAAATTGCTTTTGTTTGATTTGTTCATTGTAAACATTGTCAAAAGTCTGTAAATTTTGACAATAAACCTGATTTTCAGTAGGGGTTGAATAATTTTGATTACAGCTTCATGTATGTGTCTGCATCTCTTTACAGGCAAATGGCAGCTAAACAATATAATTTGTATAGGCACACATAATTACTATGTTGTTTTATATATTCTTGAAAATGTCCAATATTAAGTATTCTTGGGAAAGATATATCAAGGAACAGATATAGGCTGTTTTATTGAAATACGTTTTATGGGTGCAGCAAATTTTGTATGCTAGGGATATTTTGCCAGACAAAGATTACTGCACCCATAAAACTTATTTCAAACACACCGCTTTGTGAGCATAGTTATTTTGGTCTACGAGATACTGCTCTCTACATGTGCACTTCCTACCGCTCCTAATACTCTTTCAGTGTTTCTTTCTCTGACTCCTTCTCTTCTTCCCAACCCCTCTCTGTTGGTGTTTCCCAAGGTTCTATCCTTGACCCCTACTGTTCTTGATCTATACTGCCTTCCTTGGTAAACTCATCAGCTCCTTTGACTTCTAATATAATTTCTATTCGGGAAACACGCAAATCTATCTTTCTTCTCCTTATCTCTCACTGTCCCTCCTGACTCGTTTCTCTGACTGCCTCCCTGCTATTTCTAACTGGATGGCTGCTCACTTCCTTAAAGCGGCACTGTCATACCAAACTTACCTTTCCCCAATCGCTTCCTCTTCTCTCCCTCTCTCATGATCTGTTCTTCATTTCTTCCTATCTGCTCTAGTTTTCTCTGCTCGGAATGTGACGTGGTGTTGCGTGCCTCCATGCACCTACAGGTACTCCACTGTCCAGTCGCAGTCAATGCAACACTGACCAACACACACACACTCACAGACAAACACACACTGACAGACACACACACTCACTGACAGACACACAGACACTCTCACTGACAGACACACATTTACACATCCTTGCACACACAAGGCTCCCGGCTTCCTCTAGTCTCCCCATAGGACAGAGCGTCCGGAGATAGGTGGACAGGGCCCGACGGACCACTGATTGGCTTCGCGAATCTCTGTCCCCCGACGCTTGCTCCTAGTCGCCACTACCAAGTGACGAGGCTTCTTTATAACACATATTTTTCTTCTTCCACTTCTCCCTTTCCTTTTTCCTACCCTACCCCGACGTCCCCCTCCACCTACACATCCCTGAATGACCCTCCCCAGACTCTGACAACCCTAACTGCTTTAACTGATTTAGAGCACAGCGAACCACCAGGACCGAAATGCAGCTTACACCGACCAATCTCACAATTTTTCTATAAACGCCAGAGGGCTTAATAAGCTGGAGAAAAGGTCTGGACCCCTCTAAGAGATTTCCACACAAAAAGGGCATCCATAGCTATGATTCAGGAGACTCCACCACTTCCCACTGGGGTATTACAGTGACTTCCACGGGGGAAAATTAAGGGGCACGGTGATACTGATTAGCAAGAAGGTGCCGTTCCAGGAAAAGGAGTGTGTGGTGGACCGGGAGGGTAGATACCTGTTTTTAATGGGCACGATCGCGGAACAAACCTGCACATTTGCATCTATCTCTTCAAATGCACCACACATAAATTACAGGCCTTCGCTACCCCAGATAGCTATGCCATGGAGCCCATTCGTATAATGAAAGACTATGGGAAAGACTTTGGCTCCATGGCAATTGAACTGTATGTGTGTGCTCTGAGCGCAATTCAGTAATAATGTGCGCTCAGATCTGAGCTATCTGGGGATATGTTGAATGTACCTGTTTTGTGCAATGGCTGCACAGTTATATGTTTTTATGTGTTTTATTGTCTTTTGCTGCCATGTGTTCAGTGGAGTTTTGCCTCTGTCCTTGGAGATAATTGGATTACTTCCCAATTATCTCCAGGATAGAAGACTCTGTGGAACTGGTTTTGGGCAGAAAAGCCATGCTTCATTTGGTCACAAAGGACTTCGATCTATTTTTTGAACCAATGGACCAATTTGGATGATTTTGACATATGTTTGTATTTGGGGTATACTGGAAATGTAAGTTTTATGTGAATGCGATGTATACTTTTCAAGTTATGAATAATGTGGAAAAACTGTATTTCTCTGCCGGTGATAATTACATTACCCATTGTATAAGGTAATTGTATCACATGCAGAGGAGAGGATTTTGTGTGGGAGTGTCTGAGTGTATTGTATGTGTTTATTGGTTGTGTTCCAAAACCCTGTGGGTGGTATTAATGTGTATATAAGAACAATAAACCCACAGCTCTGTCTGTTCCTGCTTGACCCTCAAAACGGAGCCTTGTCTCGTTCTTGGGGGGATTTATTCTATGCTGTTCCAGTTTGACTGCTAGGAGTGTAAACCTATTCGTATGGTTTTTCCTATTCGGCTGTTTACGGCATTCATATGGTTCCGGTTCTGCTTTTTACGGCATTCATATGCTTCTCCGGTTCGGTGGATTGGGGTCTACAGTAGCTGTGCCTGTGTCTCTGGAAGGGAAGATCTACTAAACGGCGGTTTAACCCTTTTATGCCTGGGGGTGCCGTAACAACTTGGGGACACTTCATACAAAAGGGAGCCGATCTTAAAAAACAAACGGCAGCCCAACTTAACAAGATCATCGATGACATTCACAAACACTAAGTGCTAAACAAGCACTCACAACATCTATCCCACCAGGCAGCATTGCTACAACTGTGACGAGACCTGACCAAACTGATTCACTCCAAATACCAGAGGGACGTAGTTAGACATAAAGCTTTATTTTCCCTCCACGGGAATAAGAGTGGTAAGCTTCTAGCCAGAATGCTAGCAAAACGATGGCAGACAACCTACATAGACAACCTACATAGATAAGCAAGATACCCTACAGCGCCTACCTTCTAAAATCCTGGAGGCAGTGCGCACTTATTACTCAGAGTTATATTCACTCCTGCAGCCCCGAACTGATTCGACAGTACTTGATGACGCAATCTCTACCAACCATAGATAAGGATGTCTCCGACCTGTTGGATAAACCAATTTCCCTAGAGGAACTGGCGCTTGTGATAAAATGCACCAAACCTGACAAGAGTTGACGGCTTCCACCCTGTTATTACAAATGCTTTGCTGACAGCTTGTACCAGCCGATGCTGGCTTCACTTAATGCCGTGAGGGAGGGTCACCACTTTCCCAAGCAAGCACTGACAGCGCACATAACCATCATCTCCAAGGAGGGCAAGGGCGGAGAGCACTGCGGGAACTACAGACCCATCTCCCTCATCAACTGCGATATAGCCACGCGCCTGCAGACGCACAATCCCTCACTGGTACACCCGGACGCAAGATGAGGGATGATACTATCCATGCTCTCACTCTCATGCACTGGAGGGGTGGGGACGCCGGGGGCCTTCTTTTGCTATCAACTGACGCAGAAAAGGCTTTCGACAGGGTGTGCTGGGAATACCTCTTTCAGAGAATTCGGCTGTCAGTGCCCCATTGACTATTACGTGGGCTGTGGGCCCGTCGTACCGGGCCCCACATGCGAAAATGGATCAAAGCCCTGTACAACGGGCCCACAGCCCACGTAATAGTCAATGGGGCACTGACAGCCAAATTCTCCATACATAATGGTACCCGCCAGGGTTGCTTCTCTTCGTCCTTGCCCTCGAACCTTTCGTTACAACCATTAGACTACACAGGGACATCATGGGATTAAAGAAAGGGGACACACAACATATGGTGGCTGTATATGCAGACGACCTGCTCTTTTTTGTCTCCCAACCGGAAATCTCCCTCCCGAACATCCTACAAGCTTTTAAAGAATTCAGAGTCATCTCCAACCTGAAAATAAACTTCTCAAAGTCATATGTCTTAAACATTGGCTTCTCCAGCAGTCGAGCCACTCCCCTACATCTAAGCTTCGCTTTCCAGTGGGCAGACCACAAGGTCCGCTACTTGGTAACGTGGTTGACTAGACAGAGTGGCGATTTATTCAAAGAGAATTTCGCCCCCTTACCGGCTACATTCAATCTGGAAATGGTGGAATGGTCCTACCCACACATATCTTGGCTGGGGAGGTTTCAGGTTACTAAAATTAATTTCCTCCCACCCTTGCTTTATATACTACAAGCCATCCCCATCATGATCCTCAAACCCTTATTCACCTCCTAGCACTAAGCGATGGGACACTACATGTGGAATGGGAAAAGATCGAGGGTCAAGCTCCCTGCTCTCATGCAACCTAAGGACAGAGGAGGCCTGGCAATGCCAGACTTCTTCCTCTACTACGTGGCATGACATCTTCAAAGGGTGATGGAGTGGACCAAGACAAACGTCCACAAACCATGGAAGGTGGCATAAGACTCGGAGGCAGGTAGACCTGTCTCCGTCCCTCCATGACACTCCAGAAGGGAGGATGGACAGAGATGCTCCACGTTCACATGACACACCCTATGCGTGTGGCGGAGAGCATTCGGAACGTGTGGACTGACACAATACCTATCGCTTCTGCTACCCTTAGCGCACAACAATGACTTTCCACCCCGACTGGACCAGAATGCCTTTAGGGACATATTTTGCAAAACTAATCCCAGACTTCACCATGTTCACACTCGGGCCGTAGAAAGCTTGACGAACTCCTGGGGGGCGATGCTCCTACCTGTTTTTCAAATATAAACAGTTGATTAACTTCCCCAAAGGACGAGTGCTCACCAGACAACTGATCACATTTAAGGAGTGCTGTATGCACCCAGACACACAGCCCCATGGGATCTCATTTCTGTATCCAATGTTGCAGAGGGAGACCCTGACAGAGAAACCTGTTTTTATGAGTAAATCGGAGACAGCCCTAGGAAGGACGTTTACTGACAGTGAATGGCAAAAGATATACTACCTTACGCACCACTGCTCTTTATTCAGCAGGACGCTGGAGACTGTTGACTAATTGGTATCACACACCTATTGCACGAAATAGACCCAATTCACTCTGACCTCTGCTGGAGGTGCGGAAAGGGGTAGGCAACACACTACACCTCTGGTGGGACTGTGAAAAAATAAGACCTTTCTGGGTGGTTATACATAATATGCTGGAGAAATTCTCTGATGCACCACCACCTTTGGATGCAGCGGCAAAGCTCCCGCACCACACGACCAACCCCAGGTCCCGGTATAATAAATCCATGTCCATTAGAATCCTGAGCATAGCTAAACAGGTCATTCCACAGTATTGGAAACAGGCAATCACCACCCCCAGTCCTGACATGGTTAACCCAAATGGAGGAACTCAGGGCAATAGAGGAGCTCCACACGAGGGCAGCTAATGCCACCACAGCGTATATGGAGATTTAGTTCCACTGGATCCTATCCACTGCAGCGGCAGACTTCACATCTCAATTACTATAGAAACTTCACCTGACGGACATGACGACCACAGACTTCCACCTCACTACCCCTTCCTTTCCTTCCCCTCAGTTCCCTGCCCTCTGCCTCTTATCTTCTTCTACTGTATTTCTCTTTGGGTTCCAGAAACCTTCCTGTACTGGGATATGAGTAGAAGGGTACCAAGAGCGGTGATTCCCCTTAGCTGAAGGGTCTAGTAATCCTGGCCAGGGTAAGCTGCAGACAGCACCGGGCTCAGAGGGGAGAAAACAACCTTACTGGGTTTTCAGTAACTTCAACCCCGCACCCACTCTACGAGACTCCCAGAGCATTGGGGTCAGAAACCATTGATCTAAAGTCAACCTCCCCATATGAGCCACGAGAGATAAGCTGACCTAAAATTCTCACCTTAACAGGGGAGCCATAAATGCCGTATCCATCAGGTATGAGAGGGTAATGCCTACTTGTGTCTATATGCTATAGGATCTGCGAGCTCAACATGTGAATGCTATAAGCGTTATATTGTGACCTGCATGTCACCGATGTATGCCTATGAGATCATCATTTTTCCAGTATGATCATTGATACACAAGATTAATGAGACCTGCGTGTCCATGCTAAAGTTTTCTTTCTCGAAATGTTGAAAAATATTCAATAAAAATATATTTACAAAAAAAAGGAAACTTCAATGAGTCTATATTGTTCGTTAACTGCTAAGTGGATAAACATTTTTGCTTACTAGACAATTTTTTGAGGATTGTGCCTATGAGCCTGATAGGGAAGTAGAGAGGATTGCAAAACCCAGTGAGAACAGTTTGTGAATGTGTGGACCTTAGTGTTAAATGTATCACAAGAATGTAATGTAAAGAGGTTTCTAAATAAAGATCTATAGTGGTAACTGAGAAGAGGATAATATTCACAGAGAGATATCTCTTCAGGGTCATTAGGTTTGTTTCTTAACAATAGGGAGTTGTTTCTTGGAGAATGTTACATAAATACAAATATTAAAGGAACACTATATTGTTAAGAATACAAAGCTGTGTTCTTAACACTGTTGTGTGCTTCTGTGCCCCCTCCCCCCGTTCCCCTTAGCCATGAAAGGGTTAAATAACCCTTTAAACACTTATCTGATTCCAGCATCAATGTCAATGATCCTCCTAGTCTGATATCAACCAATATGGGGAACGTATTGGGTATGCAGGCAAGTGAAGCATGCGCATTAAACCGTCTCCATAGGAAAGCATTGACTCAATGCTTTTTGGGGGTTATTCAAGATGCTGGATGTACTCATAAAAAATGCAAAGACGTCCAGTGTCGTATCACAGAGTCAAACTCTTTAAAAGGCCTGGAAATGCCTCTAGTGGCTGTCTCTAAATACTGCAAAATAAATATTGCAGTTTCTCTAAAACTGCAATGTTTTACATTCCAGGATTACCGGAACGGGGACAATGCACTGAGACTACTTAAGTGAGATGAAGTGGTCTGAGAACCTAAAGTGTCCCTTTAATCATGTTTAATCTCTAGTAATATTATAATAACCACAAACAACAAAGATAGTGTGCAGCGCAAAACAAAGTGATGCCGCAGAGTAAAATGTGATACATGCAATGTAGAGGTATATATACCCAATAAAAAATACACAGATACCCCAATGTGTAAACAGAGTCAGGTCTTAACTGAAAATCAGAAGATACTGAAGGATTCAATATAACCTTTCTCCTCTGTCAGTCTCTTTTTCAAGTGTTTAGAGGCGAAAGAAAAGTCCAAGGATATCCTTCTGTGTGGAGCTTGTTCCTCAAAATAAATGATGCAAAACAGGCACACCAATTACAAAACCAAGTATACACATTTATTCAAAAAAGTATTAAAATTCTTACATAGAGGTTGTAATGATGCTGTTCACATATGAATACCATAGGCACAACGCGTTTCGACGGACAAAATCGTCTTCCTCAGGTGCAATAATATTTCCTAAACTCCACAAACATTTAAATATCTAAATTGGCGCGGGAAACGGGTACTTCCAACCCGCCCCCTTCGCCAGACAGCCAATCAGACGTGTTGACCGTCATCCTTTTTGGTCCCATCGGGTTATTGTAGCCGCGGCGTGTTCTTTCCGCTCCACTTCCGGTCTCTCTGCGTTCCACGAACTACCAATGACAGTTCGCATGCGTTCCGCATTCTGTGCGTTCCACGGACCACCAATGAAAACTCGTTTTCACTCCCTGTATATTGTATATAGTCTCTGAATGTTGTAGGATCATAATTTATGATCCATCAAAGTTCATAATAAAGTCCACATATAAATAAGGATATAAGAAAAGAATTAAAACACATGTGAATAGAGGGATAATACTTAAAAATACCTTCATACTAATATTAAAAAAGGGAAATAACATTAAATAAAAGTGATATTAAATATAGTTATACATATCAAAGTCGATGTTTAACCCATGAGGAGAGAGGGTTTCTAAATCAAAGATCCATCTCATTTCCGTCTTATTGAGGATCTTGAGATAGTCACCCCCTCTCCAAGGTTTTGAGACCTTTTGGATCCCCATAAAGTGCAGAACTTTAGTATCTCCATTATGGTTTTCGTGGATATGTGCAGATACAGAATGGGTTAATACCCCATTCTGTATATTCCTTAAATGTTCACTAATCCTCGTCTTTAGTGGTCGGATAGTCCGACCCACGTATTGTAAACCACATATACACGTTAATAAATAAATTACATTATTGGAGCTACAGGTTATAAATTCTTTAACACTATACTCCTTTTTAGTGGTATTAGACTGGAACTTTTCTGTTTTCTTAGTCAAAGTTCTGCTAGTTTTACAGGCTTTGCAGTTCCCACAATTATAGAAGCCTTTCAGGGGATTACCATATACATCTTTATTAGGTCCCATCCTTTTAGGTATACAACTATGAGTTAAGATGTTTTTAAAATTGTTGGCACCCCTATATATTATCCTCGGTTGGTCTCCTATAAATGTAAGTCCTCATTTTGCTTTAAGATATGCCAATGTCTTTTTAAAATTTTTTTAAAAGAATGACTCTGAGAGTTAAAATCACAAATAAAGGAGACTCTTTCTTCTTGCTTACTATTATCTCTCTCTTTATAAGTTAAAAGTTCTTCTCTGGGTCTAGTACATACTACTTTAAATTGTTTCTCTATACTTTCTTTCTCATATCCTTTCTGATAAAACTGTTTTTTTAAAACTTCAGATTGGTTTAAAAAAGTGTCTTCTTCCATACAATTTCTCTTAAGTCTTGTAAATTGCCCTTTGGGGATATTAAAAAGCCAAGGTTTAAAATGACAACTGTCGCAGTCAATATAACTGTTGACGTCGACAGTTTTAAAATAGGTACTCGTCATAATCTTACCATTTTTAATAAAAATCCTAAGGTCTAAAAAATGGACTTCTTGATTACTGATTTCAGAGGTAAGTTTAATACCCCAAGAATTAGTGTTAAGATAAATCAAAAATTCATTAAGAGAAGGCAAATCCCCCTTCCAAATAAGGAAAATGTCATCAATGTACCGCCTATAGAGGACCAAGTTCGCACTCCAGCCATGCTGGGCATAGATGAAAGATTCTTCCCAGAAAGCCATAAATAAATTAGCATAGCTGGGTGCGAACTTAGTCCCCATGGCGGTACCTCTCCTCTGGATATAAAAACTATCCTCAAACCAAAAAAAATTGTTGTTTAAAATCATTTGGATGCCCTTGATAATAAATTCTATCTGTTGGTCTTTGAAGGAATCAGATTTCTTCAAGAAAAATTCCACTGCTTCGCAGCCTTTGTGATGTTCAATAATAGTGTACAGGCTGCTTACATCACAAGTCACTAAATAAAATTCCTCTGACCAAATAATTTCCTGTATTGCTTGAAGAATATGAATAGAGTCCTTTAAATAGGCACGAGTATTAACAACTAAAGGTTGGAGGAGAGTGTCAATATAGTGGGACAGGGGTGACAAAAGAGAGTCCACCCCCGCCACTATAGGTCTACCTGGAGGATGAATAGGATCCTTATGAATCTTGGGAAGGGTATATATTACCGGGATAACTGAGTTATCCATATTTAAAAACTTGTATTCACCTTCACTTAGAATCCCTTCTTCTAATCCTTGACTCAAGAATACTAAAAGAATTTTCTTAATATTCGGTTCTGGATTAGTACTGAGTTTACCATACGTAGTTTCTTCTTTTAATTGGTTAAAAATTTCTTCTAAATATGACTCTTTATTCATAATAACTACCCCCCCCCCCCTTATCTGCTGGTTTAATTATAATTTTATCATCCTTTTTTAGATCTTCCAAAGCCTTTCTTTCTCCCCATGTAAGATTTTGTTGGAACTTAGAAAGGGGTTTGATCTTTTTAAGATCAATAATACATGCCTTCTCAAAAGCTTTCATACTAGCTGTTTTTAAATAATAAGGAAAAAAAGTGGATTTAGGTTTAAGATTAGTATGCTTAAACTCTTCCAATTCAGAGGTAATAGGTTTAGTCTGTCCTTCAGTCAAAAAGAATTTTTTTAAACATAGTTTTCGCATAAACCTATTAAGGTCTACAAAAGTATCAAACTTATTAATATTACAACTAGGGGCGAATTTAAAACCTTTTGTCAGAACTTTCATATGATTATCATTCAAAGTTTTATCTGACAAATTAAAGATTTTTATTGGTTCAACTTCTTGGCTATCTTCATTTATACATTCCTTACTCTTCTTTTTCCCCTTCCCTCCTCTTGTTCCTCTACCCCAGAAGAACGTCTTCTCTTTAGTGGGGAACGGGGTGGTCTGATAAGAGTTTTTGGAGCCCCTAAAAAAACCGACTCTTCCACATTTTGAAGGGGTTCGTATCTATTCCTATGTATCTTGTCTTGTGATCTGTCTCTAATATAAGAGTACTTTGATCTCGGCTGCCATACATTTGATGTTCTTTCTTGAGACGTATTTCTAGATTGGTACTGTTGAGACCGAGAAATATGGGTATGAGATATTCTCCTAGGTGTCTGATGATACTGTCTTTTTTTCTTTCTAACTTCTGTCCATTCATAGTTATTCCTAAATTCTCTGTCCCTAGATATTTCTCTCTGATATTGTCTGGATGGATGTCTTGCAATCCATGGTGTGCGGGGTTTTTTTTGGAGTCTCTCATAATTTTTTGAAACATCAAAATTATTAGAGTCTATTTTGGTGTTATAACTCTTTCTTACGTTGCCCCTTTTATAATCATCTAAATCTCGCTTATACTTTTTTTGTTTGATATATAAAGTATCTTTCTCTATTTTATCCAGATTTCGGTTGATCTTAGTCGATAGCTCCCCAAAATCCGAAGTGTTGGTAAAGGGTTCCAATTTTTCCCTTATACTTTTTATAGCCACATCTAATTTTTTGAGAGTAATTGCTCTCTGATCTAATATGATCCTAATCATGGTGACGGAGAAAGATTCTAAAGCATTATTCCAAATACCTATAAACCTATTGTCATCTTTATCAAATGTTGGGATCTTATAAAATCGTAATCCCCTAGGTGTAATTTCTTCTTTAAGATATTTCCCCTGAAAGGCTTCTATAATTGTGGGAACTGCAAAGCCTGTAAAACTAGCAGAACTTTGACTAAGAAAACAGAAAAGTTCCAGTCTAATACCACTAAAAAGGAGTATAGTGTTAAAGAATTTATAACCTGTAGCTCCAATAATGTAATTTATTTATTAACGTGTATATGTGGTTTACAATACGTGGGTCGGACTATCCGACCACTAAAGACGAGGATTAGTGAACATTTAAGGAATATACAGAATGGGGTATTAACCCATTCTGTATCTGCACATATCCACGAAAACCATAATGGAGATACTAAAGTTCTGCACTTTATGGGGATCCAAAAGGTCTCAAAACCTTGGAGAGGGGGTGACTATCTCAAGATCCTCAATAAGACGGAAATGAGATGGATCTTTGATTTAGAAACCCTCTCTCCTCATGGGTTAAACATCGACTTTGATATGTATAACTATATTTAATATCACTTTTATTTAATGTTATTTCCCTTTTTTAATATTAGTATGAAGGTATTTTTAAGTATTATCCCTCTATTCACATGTGTTTTAATTCTTTTCTTATATCCTTATTTATATGTGGACTTTATTATGAACTTTTATGGATCATAAATTATGATCCTACAACATTCAGAGACTATATACAATATACAGGGAGTGAAAACGAGTTTTCATTGGTGGTCCGTGGAACGCACAGAATGTGGAACGCATGCGAACTGTCATTGGTAGTTCGTGGAACGCAGAGAGACCGGAAGTGGAGCGGAAAGAACACGCCGCGGCTACAATAACCCGATGGGACCAAAAAGGATGACGGTCAACACGTCTGATTGGCTGTCTGGCGAAGGGGGCGGGTTGGAAGTACCCGTTTCCCGCGCCAATTTAGATATTTAAATGTTTGTGGAGTTTAGGAAATATTATTGCACCTGAGGAAGACGATTTTGTCCGTCGAAACGCGTTGTGCCTATGGTATTCATATGTGAACAGCATCATTACAACCTCTATGTAAGAATTTTAATACTTTTTTGAATAAATGTGTATACTTGGTTTTGTAATTGGTGTGCCTGTTCTGCATCATTTATTTTGAGGAACAAGCTCCACACAGAAGGATATCCTTGGACTTTTCTTTCCCTCTAAACACTTGAAAAAGAGACTGACAGAGGAGAAAGGTTATATTGAATCCTTCAGTATCTTCTGATTTTCAGTTAAGACCTGACTCTGTTTACACATTGGGGTATCTGTGTATTTTTTATTGGGTATATATACCTCTACATTGCATGTATCACATTTTACTCTGCGGCATCACTTTGTTTTGCGCTGCACACTATCTTTGTTGTTTGTGTTTATTTTACTGTGGGATTTTTGTGATTATTCCCACTTAGTGTGTTCTAGCTGCTGTGTCTAGCGCCACGGTTTATACTGTTTGCCTTTTTTTTCTATATTATAATAACCAATGGCAGAGACCCGTGTAAATTGTTAGTTAACAATATTCAATCATATATCATATTTGAATGGGAGTCTGCCCTTCTACAGAGTTGTTTTACTCACGTGATCACTGGTTTTCTTCACAGCCAAAAAAATAATGTTCTGAATCCAAGAGAGGAGTTGGGGATTGTGTCTCTTTTCTAGAGATCCACTAAATGTATACTTAAATAAAGTCTGATTTAGGGTTACAGTATTCCTTTGTATCTTACATATGTTAATGACAGTGCTCTACAGAATCCCCTGTATCTGTTCTCATGCACCACTGATAGGCTCAGCCTCGACTCTCTATATTACAAATCTTTGGTTAAGCAAAACAATAAATGGGTGCACTAATAAAATCGCATCAGTTATTGCATAAATGAAAACAAAAATATACCATCAATAAGACTCTTGAAGTCACTACACGTACAATTACTGCTGGTAGTACATAGAGGAAATAACCACAAAATCACTTACTCCATAATATGCAGCAATAATTACCTAAATAAATACAATTCACAATATCAAAACGTTGGCATCAAATTGTGCTGTAAGTTCATATATAAAGGAGACCCCGTAGCCAAAGAATACAACCCAAAAATGTCAACCAGTCAAAGTGTTCCATGCTGTGGAGCTTAACGGGTTCTCCAAGGCTGAATATAGATGTTAGCACTGCAAAACCCCCTTAATTATTAGTAGTATAGCACCAATATATTTCACAGCAATTTACAATTTTATGGCAAGACAGGAGGCTTCATATTTGCTTTAACCTTCTTTACTGAACCTATATAAACCTATATGAACCTATAGGGATATTTAGAGGTGAAGAAAGCCAAGCCTAAACGAGCTTACAATGTATAAGGATTTGAGGTACAGTAGGTGGATATATATCATTAAGTAGCTGAAGGACACTTATTAGGGGAGGAGGTCTGACCGGGTATCGTAGCTTGGTTTCTTTGATATTGCAGTACCAAACACTGTAGAAGAACCAAGAAGTTAACAATCATGTGGGCAGTAGTCTATTTCCGGGTAATGTTGTCTACACATTTGGTCTTATGCCGGACTTAAATAGCTATCCCTTAAATGATTGCTTAAGAACAAATGAAACTTCATGACAAGGGATTTTTATTTTTACTTGATCACATATCTATGGTAATAACAGTATTTTAATCTGATATCTTGCAGCAGCAGGTAAAACAATAAAAATTGATAGAATTACATGTAAAACGTAAACATCATATTAAACATAACATAAAAGGAATGTAAAAAGGAATACTATAGTCACTTCCCGTGATTTTTGATATGATGGTTTTTTTTTTCTATTTTTCACAGATACGTATCTGTGAGTTTGGAAAAATAAATTGAAATTTCCTATGGGGAAACCATGATGTGCATGGAGCGTTTAACACGCGTGAGCATCAGGTTCCTAATGCTCCTCTTTGAAGAGTATTGTATTGGACCATCGTGGAGGAGACCATGCCTCGTCCATGACGTTGTGGGAGGAGAGGTAAGCAGCACTGAGGGAACCTGAACACTGGATAACTGTAGGTAAAAAAACTTTGTTTTATTTATATTTATTGGAAAAAGGGGTTGGGGAATTCTATAACAAGGGACAAATACAATAAAAAATTAGTATAGGTTTCATTAAATATATAAATTCACATTGCTGTATCTAGCGCTATGGTGGAAATGAGCACCTCCATCTTGGCTCTCTGTTAATAATTGTTATAAGTTTTGCCATATGGACCTTTCACTTAGCTTGGAGAAAGCATTGAGAAACAATGATAAAGAGAATCAATGTCGGAGGGGGATCGTGTCTTGTTCTAAAAGGTTGTCTAAAATACTTTTAGAACAGAACACTTTAATAAGTCTCCCGGATGTTTATGATTCTCATTGTGTGTCCTGGCTGTCGCTCAGTTGAAATGTAACTTGAATTGCTACAATTGTAACATCCATTTAAACCGAGTGTTAAAGGGAAAATCAATTTACTTAACACAGTGTATCCCAATCACATATTTGTAAATATAAGGGATAATAAAACATTACAAGTTATGAAAAGTTGCAGTTCCCCTTTAAAAGTCTCACAGAGCCTAAAAACAGTTATCTTACTTTACACAAATGCGTGAGTCACTATAGGACTGAAATACAATGCAGTCGTGCCTTAAAGATTTTCATCATATGAAAGAAAAATCAGTGAGAGGACAAGGAAAATCAGACCGTAATTTTAGCGTCTAAGTGTATATATATAGCTCTTGATGCTGATTCAATCCAACTAGCAGCATATTTTATCTGAACAGAGTTTCTAGGAATTTTCGTAAGATTCAGACCTTTTCCAACCAAGTTTGTGACTTCAGTGACTTAACTATGCTTCACAGGAGGCCTTTTGTAATCTGAAATGAGTAACAGTAGAAGACTATCATGCTTCAGCAGTCCCTTTGTGTAGATCCAATCCGTGAGATACTGTATAACATCCTTTATTGAAGTGATTACATCCCCTCGCCATCCCCTGACTTCACTCAGAGAAGGACATTTAAATGTAAATCAAATGGCTCAAAGGCTGAAGACTTAAAACACATGCACTAACTGTACCGGATTTAAAAAAAATGCTGTTAGGAGGGACCTTAATCTATTCAGTCGTATAAAACATACAATCTGACTGCACTCTGGGTTCTATATAATTTTTACTTCTAACCATTTTGTGACATATGTCTGGTCTTTCTTGCCGGGCCCTTGTCATGAAGCTGGGAGAATAAATATTTCTGTTTAGATAGGTACGTTTTAGACATTTAAATGCAATAGAAGTGAGCATTTGTAATCCATCTGAACTGAAAGGGGCAAACTAAACACTATAACCACTACAGCCCATTGTAGTGGTTATTGTGCTAGAAGGATAATTATACCAATTCTGTGTCAAGATCTTTGACCATACAAATTAAACAAGGTAGGCACACTCTAAATGTTAATAGAAGCATAATAGTGGGTGTTCACTTGCATAAGGCCCGATTCCCAGAAGGCCAAAAATAAATTACTAATATAAGATATCAGATCTTTGACCATGACAGTCCCCAGGTAGCTGTTGGCTGCATTGCGTCATTGTTCCACTTCCACATTAGCAATGTCAATTATATCTGCAATTAGATGCCTTTCATCAAATGATGTGCTTAGTCAATCAATAGTATTACAATTTAGATGAAATGTACATTACTAATGCAAAAGTGGAACTTCCACATAAGAAATACAATCAGTAACATGTGAGCCATAGGCACCCTGGAGGACCTCTGGTTTGACACAGAACAGCTTCTTAGTACATAACCACTACAATGGGCTGTAATAGTTAGAGTATTTAGAATGCCAATTTAAGATGTTAAAATCCAGCCATGACTGATTATATAACAAGCAAAGAAAAGAGTGTATCTAGGCGCTCCTTAAGGTAAATATTTGTTGTGTGTTAATGGTAAAAGTGCTCCCCTAGCATTAGAAAATACAATGTAAACAAGAATAAGTACCAATACAAACACCAGAAGTGTAACACACAAAGTAAGACAATAAAAATACTTATGTAGATAAATGGCAGGGGTCTTAGAATTAATCATAGACCTACAAGAGAAAATATAAAACCAACATAGCGCCCTTGGGCTATACATACAGAGCCTGACATGGCTCTGTATCATGTGAGTGTGGTTCCATTTGTACACACCACTGTATATACCATACAGTTTTACGCTATGTTGGTTTATATTTTCTCTTGTAGGTCTATGATTGATTCTAAGACTCCTGCCATTTATCTATATTACTGATTATATAGCTCAGATGGGCTTCAGACTAATGTGTAATGTGCATGAGAAGATAGTCACACGAGAAAGGAAACATTTATGCTAGATTGGGAATTGTATCAACCATTATCATACCTTCTATGATGGAAGTAAAAATGCCTGGGATTTAATTATAATATTCTTTTGAAAATATAGGTTTTAATGTTTTAAAAAAGCTTGAAATCAATAGAATGATGTGCTTTGTATAATTTTAAGTAAATTCCAGACAGAAAACATTGTTCAGTTGTGGATTACAAGTATTTGATCCAGACTACCCAGCTCAAATCAATATTTGCCCAAGTGTAATAAAAACCTTATCTCTTGCTGTAAACTGAGTGCTGAGCTTCGCAAAAGAAGAATGTAAAATTTGGGAATTGCTCTTGCTTATTTAATTTAAATTGGGTATAAATTAAACTAATACCACTGGCCAAAAATGATGGACAGACAGAAGGAACAGGATGCTGTTGAATTTAAAGAGTGCACATAGATTAGTAAAGATGAACGTGGGAGGAATCAGAAATATTTGGGGTGTTTTTAGTATTAAAGATGTGAGATAGAGTGTTAGAAGGGCTAGAAGGAAGGAACACCCAGGAAGAAAAATGTTCAAGGAATAGACCAGGATGACCAGAGAATAAGTAAGCGATAAGAATCAGAGAAGAATGTTTAAAGGCCCACAAACCCATATTAATTCCATACTTTTCAATGTTGGGAGGTGTGTGCAATACTGATGCTCCCAAAGGTGAAGAGAGAAGAGAAGTTTGCCAAGGGTAACAAGGAGAGAGAGGCAGCAGCATACCACATTAGGTGAATGGTACAAATAAAGGATGGAGATCTAAAGCAGGGCAGGAATAAATGTAGTGATAGTAGAGAGAAAAAGGTTTAGGAAAATGCATGGGTATGATGAATATTGATAATGTGTGCAACTGGTGTGTTTGAAATATGGAACTTGTGTGATGTTCTGTAAATAAATAAGAAGGATGAGTGGGCACTGGGGTGGGGTGGGGTGCTAGGTCAAGTGAGATATGTGCAAGATTGTGGAGAAAAGCTTCAGAAAGCTTCAGAAGATGACATGCCCATTTGTATTGCAGTGACTCAGGGTAGAGTTCAAGGTAGATATTCTTACCTGAAGCTTTCCCTGGTAGATGCTGCCATGTTTGTTGCAAGAAGATCTTCAGCTTCTGGTGCTTCATTTGCTAGGAGCCTCGTCAAAGGCATGCTATCACATATATGCAAGAGTTCAGCACAGAGGTCTATGGAGGATCCAACAAGACCCCACAATCCTCCATTACCAGCTTTTGGTATGTATAAAGAGATGAATGGTTCCCCCAGCCATCACTAGGAATTGACAACACTTAATGGTAGACATTTTGCCTTTTGACAAATTACGTCAACCAGGGCTGTGACAATAAGACAGGCTAGTCAATACTCTGCTTATGATATGTTTTGATTGTGTGGAATTCCAATTCAATTTTAATGCAGTCAGTATGGTGTTTATTAAATATTTTATCTTCATGAAATGCTCAAATATGACTCAATCAAAAATACTAAAAAGTGACAGATTTGCTTTAACTTAGACTCTAAGAGAGATAATAGGTCAGATGGGCTGTTACATAAGCTTCCGTGCCACAGTCTTTTGGAGAGGCTTGAAGGCCAGCCTCTTGCACATGGACTCTGTGTCACTTTTGGGGAGGTGTATGGGCACTTTTTGTTTATCCCAGCTGGACTTGTGGGCCTCTGGGATAAACCACCTGGACTCATTTTACACCTTTACCAAAAAGAACTTGAACAAGAACGCACTCTCTGACAACCAACTAGTGGAAACCACGATAGAGCACTGACCAAATACTATTTTTAGTTTAAATCACCCTCCTAAGGTTTTGATTTGTTGTACATTGCTTTGACCCCATACATGTGTGCTCATCGTTTGCGTGATGTCACACGCACGTCGGTGTCATCTTTGTTGGGGATGGAGACGGGGCTATAATGTTTCATGGGACCGCAGCGGCCTAGGTTCCTTATAATGCCGCACAGGCCTGGGATCGCTCCACGAGGGTGCTGGATGGCAAGCTGACTTGCCTCAGGTAAGTAATTTATTTTTTTAACAGCGTGACCGCAGCGATCGGTATGGAGGTGAGGGGGATGTGACATTACCCCCTATTTGAAGACCGCCCACCGGGCGGGCAGGACCAGGCTTAAGAGGAAACTGGGTGTGGAAGGAACGGATCAGGCGACTAGCATGCACATCAGTAGCTGGAACCCAGGAACGGTCAGCAGAACCATAACCCTTTCAGTCAACCACGAGAAAACCTGGATGCAACGATAGAGCAAACCTCGTATTCCTCTTGTTCCGCAACAACCAAAGGAGGAGGAGGAATTAAGGGAGTGGTGTATCTATTACAGATAAGAGGTTTAAGCAAAGTGTTATGTCACAAGTGGTTTAAATGTGGAACACAACTGCAGATTATAAATTTCCTTATTTTTATTATAGAGAGTGAAATGAGAATCCTTTAATTAATAAGGTTACTGTAGCTTTAAGGCAGCGTGGCTTTTGCAGGTTGTTAGTCGAAGACATAAAGCATTAATAATTGTAATAGTATTTTAGTACTAGCAGATTTTAGCAAGCAGGTAACAGTTCATTAGCAAAGTAAGAATTCAGAGATAGTATCAATTGTATACTTATGATTGTTGGGAGTTGTCCTCCAAAGACAGGTTAGTTTGAGTCCGCAAGATGATTAAACATCAAACAGTCCGATTTCCAATAATTAGAAAGAGAGCAGGTAAATCCAATACACGGTCCGTGGTCAAAGGGAGATGAGAAGGCAGGAATCCGTTTAAACAGTCCAAGGTTCGGTACACAGTATTAACGGAGAAGAACTTAGCCGGCAATGTGATTGCGGAAGTAACAACCAGAAATCACTAAGCAATTTTGAATCTGGCACGGTCTCTCTATAAGGCTTGAGAGAGCTGCGTCAGAGAGGGGGCGGGGACGGTTCCGCATATCGGAAATGCCGGAACGGAGCTGAAAAGATAAGTCCTGACACAAAGATACATGAAAGGTATTAGGTATACATTGCGTGGCAGGAAGAGCAAGAGAATAAGATACAGGATTAATCCTCTGAATAACACAAAAAGGACCAATAAACCCGGGAGCAACTTCACAGTAGGAACCTTAAGCTTGATGTGATGTGTGGAAAACCAGACCTTGTCACCCACTTGGTAAACAGGGGTGGCACCACGCCGCTTATCAGCCTCAAATTTGAAACGAGCAGCCGCTGTCTCCAATGCTGAGCAGCCGCTGTCTCCAATGCTGCATGGACCTAAGTTCAAGTATCCTGTATACAAGTGAAGTGATCATCCAATGCAGAAATAGCAGTACCAGAGAATAAAGCAGGGAGAATAGTGGGATGAGGACCATTGTTGACAAAAAACAGAGGAATCATGAGTAGCATTATTCCTGGCAAATTCAGCCCAAGGCAGATCTGACCAGTTATTTAGTGTGCTATTTATAAAGCACCTTAAATACCGTTCCAAGGATTGGTTAGCCCTTTCAGCTGCACCATTGGTTTGAGGATGGGATGAAGATGAAAATGATAATTCAATTCTCAATTGTTTATTGAATGCTTTCCAAAACCGTGACACAAACTGAAAACCCCTGTCAGAAACAATATTCTGTGGAATACCATGCAACCTGAATTTTTGCATATGAATATATGAATACGTTTTTGGGAGGAAGGTATTTTCTTAAGCAGAATGAAATGTGCCATTTTAGAAAAACGACCAACAACCATAAGAATAGTGTTATAGCCTTTAGAAATTGGGAGTTCCACAATAAAGTCCATCGCTAAATGAGACCATGAAATATTGGGTATAGGAAGCGGTTGCAATAACTGTAGCGGAGAGCTGATATTCCACAGGTTATCTCCCTTCAAGATCCCATTGAGGCTCAGGAACAAGTATTAAAAATCCATAAAGCAATAATTCCAATAATTGCTATAATAATTCCATAAGACAACCCAATAATATCCCAACATCAATCCCAATGACTGGATGACACACAGCATCAGGAGCAGAACTGAACTTTTAATCACACAACCTTCTTTTAAAGCTTTCTCCCATGCAAGGGAGGGATTTACAGTAATTACACAATACACCAATCATACATGAGTTGCCACCCACACATCCCCTCCCCTTAGTATGACACATAATCCCATTATGCAGGACACAGTTCCCCTTGTTTTCTGGATGTACCCCTAAACAAATGGGTACCCCTTTAAATATTACATCCCCTGGTAGCCCTGATCTGGGTGAGACACATATCCAAAAATCACCCAGATCGGACCATGGGTTCGGGAAATTCCTGGAGGTACTAAAAAGACTGACCGCGCTGGAGTTAACAGCCGAAAAGGGTTCCATACATTTTGGCCCTGCGGTCGGTCACAGAAAAGGGAACGAAACACACAAATGGCTTGGGTTATGAGAACGAGGGAGGATTCAGGTAAATCCCCTTGTTCGTGGGGTTCTTTCTACCGAACCGGGGGGGGGAAGGAGGGGCGTTCGGTAGTTCTTACACGAATAGGCGGCAGTGTGGCGCTCTCAGCGGTGTTTGCCTAACTGAGTGTCTGATTTGGATTCCAGACACTCGACGGCAAAACACAGCTGTTCGGGAGTTTAAGATGGCCGCCGCCATGTGTTCGTCTCCAGAGGACAAAGTACACGCTGCACGAATTGCCAATTACCCGTTTGCAACATTGTTGCGAACGGTAATTGGAGGAACACTTATTCCTGGGGTGGTCTGATTGTTCGGTAGTTTCACTCGCATAATAACTGGAGTGATTTTACCGAACAATCAGTCGAATGCTGCATAAACTTGACATACACATGGCAAAATTAAACCGAAAACATACGAATATACATAATTCTGAGGACAGCCCAATGCCATCCGCTACAATAACCTAGCTTGCTCTTTATGAGATACCTTAGAAACCGCACTAACAGTACATGCTTCCACATATTCTTTAATGCTTTTTCTAAGAGATGGCCACTAAAATGATCTGGTGACAGCGGACACAGTTTTATTTACCAGGATGTCCAACATTATCGTGAAGCGCTCTTAGTATCTCTGGGAAAAGGTATAAACATCCTATCTTAAGGCTTTTCACTAGGTGCCTGAGCCTGAGCTGCCATCATAGCACAAAGAAGAGGAGAAGAACTGTAGAAGCAATAATGCATTCAGGAGGTATGATGGGAGAGATTTCGTGCCCTTGTTCCTCCTCTATATCAAATTGCCTTGATAGGGCATCAGGCTTAACGTTTCTTGAACCTGGTCTGTACGTAATAATGAAAATAAAGCGTGACAAAAATTGCGCCAATCTAGCTTGTCTAGAAGACAGCATCCCTGATGTACGCCAAGTTTTTGTGATCCGTAATAATCAGAAGTGGATCTTTAGAACCCTCCAAAAGATGTCGCCATTCCTTCAAAGCTAGGATAATGGCTAACAGTTCTCTGTTACCTATATCGTAGTTACTCTCTGCTGGTGACAATTTTTTTAGAGAAAAACCCGCAGGGATGCAGAGGGGTGTTCTGATTCTCCCTTTGCGAAATGACAGACCCTACCCCTGTTTCAGAGGCATCAATCTCAATAAAGGGTTTGCTAGAGTCAGGGTGTACTAGTAAAGGAGCAGAAGCAAATAACAATTTGAGATGCTCAAAAGCTTCTTTAGCTTCTTTGGACCATATATGACAATTAACCCTCTTACATGTCATGTTGGTAATTGGGGCTATCAGAGAATCCCTTTATGAATCTCCTATAGTAGTTAGCAAACCCAATGAATCTTTGAATCGCTTTTAAACCAGTAATGGCCAAAGTAGAACGGCTTCTAGTTTACATGGATCCATCTGAAAACCAGAGGCTGAAATTATATAGCCCAAGAACTGCACCTCTGTCTGATTAAACTGGCATTTCCCAAGTTTGCAATACAACCTATTTCTGACTAATGTTTGCAACATTTGTTTCATATGCCCATGATGAATAGAGAGATGAGGAGAATAAATAAGTATATCATCGAGATAAACTAATACGAAAGTATAGATATATTCTCTAAGAACATCATTAATGAGGTACTGAAATACAGCTGGAGCATTGCATAAGCCGAAGGGCATAACAAGATACTCATAGTGTCCATTTCTCGTGTTAATGCTGTTTTCCACTCATGTCCCTCCTAATTCTTAAACATAGAAACATAGAATGTGACGGCAGATAAGAACCATTTGGCCCATCTAGTCTGCCCAATATTTCAAAATACTTTTAATTAGTCCCTGGCTTTATCTTAAGTCTAGGATAGCCTTATGCCTATCCCACGCATGCTTAAACTCCCTCACTGTGTTAAGCTCTACCACTTCAGCTGGAAGGTTATTCCATGCGTCCACTACCCTCTCAGTAAAGTAATACTTCCTGATATTATTTTTAAACCTTTGCCCCTCTAATTTAAGACTATGTCCTCTTGTTTGTCAAATAATTCAGAGATGAGGGGTATGGGATAAGCATTTTTAATAGTTATCTTGTTTACTGCCCTATAATCAATACATAGACATAGATCTCCTTCTTTCTTTGATACAAAAAAGAAACCTGCTCCTGCAGGAGAAGAAGATCTATGTATGTGGCCTTTGTGTAAGGACTGTTTTATGTAGTCCTCCATGATTTTACTCTCCTCTTTTAGGGGGTATACAACCAGGAAATAACTCAATAGAGCAATCATATGATCTGTGAGGAGGTAAAGCATCAGTATGAACCTAATAATATACTTATTTAACCTCCATATAATGTACAGGAATCTCAGTAGAAAGAGGAGTAGCAGTAGGCAGATTAACGGTACCCATTCTCTTAGTTACAGGTACCATACACTTTTCTCTACATTCCTTACCCCATTCCAGTATTTCCCAATTGACCCAATCACAATGAGGATTATGGTTCATAAGCAATGGGAAACCAAGGATAATAGGACAAAAAGGGGGCAAACTTACCTGAAAGGTGATGCATTCTTTGTGCAAAGCCCCTATCATAACAGTGATAGGAAATGTTTCTTGAGTAATACATAAGAGGTTGAGAAAGTGGTCTACCATCTATGGCCACAATGCCTAAAGGTGTTGATTTCTCCTTGAGAGGTAAGAGGTATTTGCTAGTGATCTGTACATTGATAAAGTTTTTTGCAGCGCATAAATCAATCAAGGCATCACAAGTAAAATTTATTTCATTATACTGAGCAGTAAGACAAAGGAGAAATCTACTTTGATGCATACCAGGAGACATGTACATCACACCTAAGGCCGGTCCCTGGATGGTTCTTAGGTGCGCAGGTTTTCCAGGCGTATCGGATAAGTATTCCTTATGTGTCCCTTCTTACCACAGTATAAGCAGAGGCTCTCATTTCTCCTAAATAGTGATGTCCCGAACAGCATCCATTTTGAAGCTGCATTCTTAGTGAGCTGTCCAGGAGGTGGGAGGGTCTGGGAGGGAAGGACTGCTGCTGATTGGCTGGAATGTGTCTGCTGACTGTGAGGTACAGGGTCAAAGTTTACTCAATGATAAGTCCGCGGCGAACCGTTCGTGGCGAACCGTTCGCGAACCGTTCGGGACATCACTACTCCTAAACTGTTTCTCTGCCGCATAGAAGTGAAATAATCATTTAACTTTTCAGATAATTCTTTAGCTGCAGTTTCATCAACAATAGCAGCGGATAACCCTTCTGAAAATGCAGTGATTAACCCACTATTAATCCAGGCTACCTTAGAAGCCAGTGTATAGAATTCAATAGTGTAATCTGCTACAGAGCAGTTACCTTGCTTAATACGCATTAGGGCTTTGGCAGCATTCTTTTCTTTCCCTAATGGTTCAAATATTAATTTAAATTCAGTAAGGAATTCCTTATAATCATAGGCAATAGTTTTGTTACTTTCCCATAATGGATTGGCCCAAGTTAAGGCATTACCCGTTAATTGATTCATCAAGTAACCAATTTGATTAAGAAATCCTCGACATTCTTGTGCATCACCCCCAAAATGAGGAGAAGTTGGTAGGGAGATAGAAGGTGCTTTATATACAGTAGGTACAGTTGCAATAGGAGGTGGTGGACCTGACAGTGGATCATCAGGCTGAAGATGAGCCGTACAGGCTAGGAGCGTTTGGAAAGCCTGGGCGAATTGATCAATGCGGTGATCATTTTCCTCCAGCCTCCTCTTTCAAGCCAACATGTGCTGACATAATTCTGCAGGGTCCATGTCCCTGTCGTAATGTCACAATTACTATATGACCCAACATGCAGAACTATGTAACATATAATAGAACACATAATGAAGAAAAACAATGCATACCGGGCCTTATAAAAGCCGCACTAAATGTAAATAGGAATGATCAAAATACTAGCCGAGGTCAGGAAAGAATGTAAAAAAAAAAAAAAATACTAGCCAAGGTCAGGGACACAGAAAGAGATACAACCAGGAAGCAAGCCAAAGGTCAAGTATACCAGAATAAGGAAAGTCAAAATACAAGCCAAAGTCAAATACCAAAAAGAACTAGTACAAGAACACACTCTCTGACAACAACTTGTGGAAACCACGACAGAGCACTGACCAAATGCTATTTTGAGTTTAAATAACCCTTCTAAGGTTATGATTGGTTGTTCATTGCCTCTGACCCCAAAACATGCGTGCACGTAGTTTGTGTGATGTCACACGCACGCTGTCTTTGTTGAGGACGGAGGCGGAGCTATAATGCTTCATGGGACCGCAGCGGCCGACGTTCATTATAATGCCACACTGACCGGGAATTGCTCCACAAGGGTGCTGGATGGCAAGCTGACTTGCCTCAGGTAAGTAATTAAATTTTTTAACAGCGGGACCACATCAATCGGATGCGGCCACGCTGTATGGAGGCGAGGGGGACATGACAGGTATAAATAGAGCTATGCTTTGGGATAAAAATGGGCAAGCAGGCATCGAAGGATACCTGGGACTTTCATGTGCTCCCTTCCCCACAAGTCTGGGAACTCATTTTTGGATTGCCAGATCGGGGAATAGCTGTGACCTGGCTAAACTTGTTGTAACTCGGGAGCAGATATTCCAATCAGGGTACTATTTGGACAGTGAGGGCGCTCGGTGATTTTCAGCGATAAATTGTGTGTGGACATGGTCCAGGGAAAAGGGGATCTGGCTGACATGTTGTGTGCTGTGCCTCGAGGACTATGAGGTACAGTAGGAAGCCAATTGTGTTAGATGTGGATAATGTTATTTAGTCCCCAAACAGAGTTGCACCAGGGAGGTAATACTGTAGGTAATGCTGTACTGTGCATTCTATTGTATGAAAGACCCCCTACAGGGAGAGTCAACATTGTTGTGTATAAATAGCTGTGTGCTGTGTAATAAAAATAATTCTACCCCCTATATTCACACTGTTCTAATGTGTGGTGGAAAGGCTATAGTAAAGCTATAGTCCCTGCTCTAAAGGAGAAAGGGTCTCCACAGCTATATTCACTGCAGCTTGGTCTGGATGAGGAGGTCTAGCTTCGGCGACTGGTCAAGATGACCTGGTAGAGGTACTCAGTTGGTACTAGAGCTCTGTCACATATTAACTTATTCCGTATCCGTAACTTATTCTACAAATTTTAACTATTTGGCAAGCTAGTCGAATGTTATTTCATGAATGAAGCAAGTTCTGGTGCAGAGAGCACTTGTGTGAATCACTTAGATGTTTTATGGCCATACAAGGACTTGCAAGGTCAAAGGAAAGCTATACTTCACCTCAAAACAAAATTGAATGGACGATGCTCATATAGCTACCTCTACAATAAATTTGATAAAGAGACACAGGAAAAGGAGCAAACATAGTTGTGGTGCTTGCAGCATCTATTTAACCTTTACACTGCCAAGGGGACCTGCAAGAACATTGATAAATTGCACTGCAGGTATACTGTTGCAGTTCAGACATTAACATTCCACCCCGTTCCTCTCCAAAACTGCTTTCCTTGAATAATTGTGGAAGGAATGTGATCCTAACATTGAAGTTCCTGGGACACAGACCGGTTTGACCAGTGTGTGGCTCAAATTTCATACTCTAAACAGAATTTCTATCAAGAAAAAAAACACACTCTCAGTCTATTGTGAAAGTGCACCTGCTAGCCGAAAGACTTCCTACGAAAGAAATCTGCAAGAAAAAAAAGAGAATGCAAGAAACAAAAACATACAGATTAATATTGTTTACTATATGTAGTTTGCATCCTGTATGCTCTATGTTGTGCCCGAATGGGCAGTTTCCTCTCAACGCACAATGTGTGGATTGCCATTCTACCTGCGAAGAATGTATTGGCCAAGAGCCGTATGAATGCTCTGAGTGTGGCATCGGTAAGTAAATATGGCTGCAATTCATGCTGTAGTTTAAGTTATCAAGTACAAATCTAGAATCCTTCGGGTTTTAAAATGTTTAACTTGTATTTTTTTTTTTAACCTAGCAACTAGAATGTAGTAAAACAAATGCCAGAGGTCTTTACGAAGGAATTATGCATTATTACCATTATATCCAAGAAATTATGGTTGAAAAAACATTTTACGTATTTAGCACCCTAAATAATCTTTTAAGTGTAGGGGCTCTCATTTTATAATCCCAAAGCTGTTTTTTTAAACGTGCTGTTTTATAATCATAATCATTTTGCTGATATTTTATCTGTCTTTATAACACGATTTTCTTGTAAATTAAATTGTTCGTAAATAGTAAACGTTGGTTTTAATTGTTGGCCTTAGAGGTGTAAATGCTTACTGTTTGAACACTAGTTCACTGTATATTTTAAGTTTTTCACTTTGCTCTTGGTAATAGTTTTCTGTTATGTATTTGTTTAAATAGGTATAGACTAGTTAGTTGTTAAGTTTATGTACCTTAAAATGTGACTGTAATCCTACATTATAGATATATTAAACCTTATAAATATACTGGTCATTTTGGTTTAGTATTTTTAACACTTTTTCAGGCAAATTTCACAACATGTCGACCTACTTTTCCTCAATCTTGTTCTTGTAGTGGCATACATCTTGGTAATAATGGATAATCATGATTGTCACTTATATTTTAATGGAGAGATGTTTTTTTAGGTGCCAACTTTAGAAGTGTAAGTAAATTATGCTTATCTTGTTGGGTTATTAAATTTGTTTTTTCAGATGAAGATGGGATAGAACGGTTTCTTCATCGCGGTCGCTGTAAAATACACTGCCCCAGAGGCTTTTACCAAGACCACTACACGTACACCTGTGAATCATGTCCACTAAACTGTGATATATGCAACAATGCCAACAGTTGTCAGAAATGCAAGGCCAACTACAAGATACAGAATGGAGCCTGCTATTTAATGCAATGCCTGCCAGGTACAGAAAAAAAACCAAATACTTATTGTTATAAAACAGAATTGATTGGCATTTTTTTTTCATTATATTTGTTTCTATATAGTTACATATGCTATAGAAATATATTGAGATTTTTATCAGGATATCAACTACGTCTCATCTATACTAGCATAGAAAAAACAACAAATAGGGTTTCAGCTGTTCCTAAACAAAAAATATAAATGCAGACAATAGTGTAATATTGCAACACTGCAAATTGCCAGAATAATACTGGTTGCATTCACAGAACGTCAGAAGATTTAGCCTAGGGGTGGATTTGAGGCACTATATCTTCTGACGTCCTGTGAATGCAACCAATGTAATTCTGGTGATTTGCAGTGTTGCAATATTGCACTGTTGTCTACATTTATATTTTTTATTTAGGAACAGCTGAAACTCTATTTATTTCTTTCTGTATCTTTAGTAGCCATATTTTGACTTATGTAATTACCTTGTAAATTAACAGATTACAAATTCTAAAGCAATAAATATAAAATAAAATAAATATAAAATGTATAGACTTATGCAAGGCAATACATTTCTGTTCTGCCAAATAATTTTTTCTGAAGACAGAAAATATTTCGGGACACCCAAAATTTGAATTGATGCTGGTTCAGTTCTGCCGAATGTTGATTCGGTGACTAAATCATAAGAGCAAACCAAAAGGGTGTGAAAATGAATTAATCAGTGTACTGCAAAATATACACATAATACTGTATATTACAATGTACATATTTTACAATACACTTTTATTCACACCATTTGATTCACAGATCAACAGAGAAAAAATAACCAAAAAGAACATAAGAAGCAGAAAAAAAATGTGTTTATTTATTAAATATATTATATTTATTATAATTTATAATAATATTATTTTATATATATATAGAAGTAAAGGGGTAGCAGGTTTCTCGCACATATATTTGAGTGATGGAGGCAGCTCAGACTACCCAAACCGGAGTCTCTCTTCCAGTCTGAAAGAGGTGTACATGATGGAGGAAGGAAGTAGTGCCTTAATAGAATTTCAAATGGGGAAAAGTAGCTAGAAGTAGCTCTACTTTATGCGCCTGAGCAGTACAATCCCCATTTTGAGATATCATTTGTGGTGTTTGGTCTGGTGGCAAGTGCTCCAGGGAGTATGAAAGATGAACTGAACACATATCCCAATCTAGTGGTGTATGTTGTGGTACAGCGATTGATATATATGGTGTCTATAGTCAATTATATAAGTGAAAATACACTCACAGATTTTGAAGCATCCAACTGGCTCCCACAAAGCAGCATAAAGTGTTATAATGCCCACTTAAGAATCTTGTTTGCTGGCAGGAAATCCCATAGTGAATATATGCAGGTAAAAACAAGAAAGAAAAAATATATTGGTTTTGCTCAATACACAGGGCTTAGGTGGTATGTTCACCAGCTCCAAGGAAAGAAAACAGGGTAGGTCCAAGGGTGTTGTACAGTTAAGCTACTTTATTTACTTTTAAAAATAAATATAAAGGTAGAAGCAATATAATAATCCATAACATTGACGTGTTTGACCTTCAACAAGTCTTTCTCAAAGTGTTTCATATAGTTGGACATACAAATATATTGTCACAAACTCCGGAACCAGACACGCTGACAGAACACAGACAGGTAGTGCAATACCAGTCCTTAGAGTGGCCAGGCTGTGCACACATAGAGAAATCAGGATACAAGCCAAAGTCAGAGGGAACCAGAGAGACAGAATAATCGATAAGTCAAGCCGAGGTCAGGGGTTAGAGAAAACAGGATAAACGGTAAGACAAGCCAAGATTCATTAACCAGAAAAATCACACAAATGGACAGAGTACACGGAAGAGGTAGGTTTAAATATGCTTAGGAGGCTTCTGATTGACTAACTTTCGATCAGAATTAATTATGACACATGGAAGGTATTTGGGCCTTCCACTTTGACCTATGACATCATATTTGTGTGCCCAGTCATGTGACTGACTTGTGCGCCATCGGCAGCGTCAGACTTGCCGCCAGGGGGAGCAGCCACGGGCGGCGTGCGTGTGCCGAAAACCGCCGCTCGCGGCAAGCGAGAGTGTGAGGGAGCCACGGGCAGTGTGTGAGCCTGTGAAGCAACCACTCGTGGCACAGGTAGGAGGGAGGCTGCCGCAAGCGGCGCGTGGCCGCTTCGGACCTCCGCCCGTGGTACCCTGACATATATTACATAGTTACATTGCGGAAAAGAGACTTGCGTCCATCAAGTTCAGCCTTCCTCACATATGTTTTTGCTGTTGATCCAAAAGAAGGCAAAAAAAACAGTCTGAAGCGCTTCCAATTTTGCAACAAACTAGGAAAAAATTCCTTCTTGACCCCAAAAGGGCAGTCAGATATCTCCTTGGATCAAGCAGCTATTACCCCACTAATTAGAAATTATATCCATGTATGTTATGTTTTTGGAAGTATTTATCCAATTGCTGTTTAGACATCTGTATGGACTCTGATAAAACCACCTCTTCAGACAGAATTCCATATCCTTATAGTTCTTACTGTAAAAAAACACTTTTTTTTGTCTTAGATTAAATCTCCTTTCTTCCAGCCTAAATGTGTGACTTCGTGTTCAATGTATAACCCTGTTTATGAATAGATTTCCAGATAATGGTGTAACCGCAGCTGGTTCCTCAATTTACCACTATAACGTCTTAAAGCATAGAACCTAGCAGGGCTAACCATACAGATATCTTAGCCATAATATTATATAGTTAGTAAGCGATCCTCTATTTAAAATATATAAATAATTGAGAATACAATATAAAATAAGGATTGTCTTGGAAGCAATAAAGTTTTGTCTTTTTAGATATTTATTATATAAAAATATAAATATAGACATAAAATCCATTACAATAATTTATAACAGAGTTTATAAAATTAAACTAGATGCTTGCAATATCTTAATAGATAAACATACCCTCCTGAATATGTCATCTTGTCAGCCTCTCTGTCATTATAAGGTGGAGCCTCTGTCTCCAAATCTCTCCTCTGTGTCTTAATATTTAAAAGGTACACATATTTATATCTTAGATGTTCATTTTAGGACCTCCCTTAACTTGGCAAATATACAAGGCCATAACTAAAATGTAAGTGCACATGTCATCAGAAATGCCTTAACGTAGGACAAGATGGCGTCTTAAAGTCTGAAAATCTTATCTATTGTTTATATTAAAACGTAAGTGCACACGTCATGGGAAATTCCCATATTTGGGGAACTTCCACTTACTTGGGACAAGATGGCTTCCTAAAGTCTGAACATCTTATTCACTGAATATGGGTAAGAGGTCATTTATTAAAGAAACATTATATGAAAAACAATATGTTCCATTCTAACACCTTGTCAGTTTGCAATATCTCTTATAGACAAAGTACACAGTTTAAGAAATACAATATTTCATTTTAAAACTTGTAATATTTGCACTTGCCCATAATAATGGTTTGTACTGGCCCCGAATATATTTGTATAATGTTATCATATCCCCTCTGAGGAGCCATTTTTCCAAACTAAAGAGATTTACATTTTTTTAACCTTTCTTCATAATTAAAATACTCCATTCCTTTTATCAGTTTTGTAGCTCGTCTTTGTACTTTTTCTAGTGCCATGAGACCCTTCTTTAGAACAGATGCCCAAAATTGCACAGCATTTTCAAGGTGTGGTCTTACCAGTGATTTATAAAGAGGCAAAATTATATTTTTATCCCGAGAATTTATGCCATGACAAAACCTTACTGGCCTAAGCAACTGTAGATTAAAATTGCATATTGCTGCCCAGGGCCGGATTAAGAGCACAGTGGGCCTGGTGCTGACAATTATGATGGGCCTAATTACGGAATCTTATCGACCAAAAACACTAAAACAATCATACCTCCCAAGCGTCATGTATCTGATAGAGATGGTGCTGGAGGGAAACTCATAGGATGCAGCTATAAGAAAACACATACTCTATGCTAATCCCTCTCTAATTTATGTTTTCATCTTTCAAGTAAATCCATAACCCCTAACAGCAGTGTCCAGTGAAGCAGGAAGTCAATGGGCGGGGTAAAAGGGTGTCACGTGACAAGACCTGCCAAAAGGGGGTGAACAAGCCCAAAAAGGGGAACATTTGTCCAAAGAATTGGAAGGTCAGCCTGGCATGAATGCATGTGCCAATCGTGCATGCTGTCCAACTAACGGCATACTATGCAGGCAGCACCCTGAGCTTGGCATAAATGCGTCTAATGATGCGCTCACTCCATGCTTTCTAAGGACTGTCCCATAGCACTCGCTGGTCCGCTTGTCTCCTTACCTTCTTACTAGCAGGCAGAAGTTCCTGGTATATGGTCTGGGACAGAGAAAAGGTGTCTGTAGTGAGTGTAGAAGAAAGGGCACATGCCACAGTGTTAGAGAGACCAACGTCTGCATTACCTAAACTAACTTTAATGTCAGCCAGTGCACACAAGTTTTGTTCCCATACATCCCTCTTAAGCTTCCAAACTTAAAGGGACACTATAGTCACCAGAACAACTACAGCTTATTGAATTTGTTCTGGTGAGTAGAATCATTCCATTCAGTCTTTTTGCAGTAAACACTGTCTTTTCAGAGAAAATAACTCCACTGGCTGCTCCTTAGATGGCTGCTAGAGGTGCTTCCTGGGGCAGTACTGCCTAGTGTGCAGCACTGCCATTCAGTGTCTCCACCCTCTTCATGTAGACACTGAACTTTCCTCATAGAGATGCATTGATTCAATGTATCTTTATGAGGAGATGCTGATTGGTCAGGGCTATGTTGGACTTGTGCTGGCTCTGCCCCTGATCTGCCTAGTTGACAGTCTCAGCCAGTCCTATGGGGAAGTATTGTAATTTGCTCAGACCACCACTTCTGAGCCAGCAGCTGCAGAATTTAATACAAGTAATATTTTACTATATTTAGGGAGGCAAGAAGGGGCCATGATTGTGTTCCTGACCCTATAGTGCTTCTTTAAGCAAGAGTATGTGAAGAGTAGTTAAGGTTGCCACCTTTCTTGGAAAAAAATACCAGCCTTAATAATTTGTATAATTAGTTATGCGTGACATCACATGATGTAAATTACAAGGAGTGACATCAGAGAAAATTCTATAAAATCACCAAACTACTCACAGTTTGATTCTGCTGTATAGATGGATTGCTCCCAGTGTCTCCCTGTCTCCCAGTGTCTCAGTCTCGCAAGTCACCCAGTGTCTCAGTGTCCCTATGTATCACAGTGTCAGTGTCCCTGTGTCGCCCAGTCCCCTAGTCTCCCAGTGTCTGTGTCCCCATTTCTCCCAGTGTCCCAATGTCTCAGTGTGTCCCCATGTCACTAGGATACTGGGGACACTGAGAGACCCAGGGACACTGAGACATTTAGGGAAACTGGGAGAAATGGGGACACTGAGACACTAGGGACACAGACACTGGGAGACATGGGGACACTGAAACATTTGGGGACACTAAGACACTAGGGACACAGACATGGGAACACAGACACTGGGAGACTAGGGGACACTGGGAGACTAGGGGACACTGGCTGGGAGACAGACACTTGGGGACACTGGGAGACATGGGGACAGTTGTGGACATAGACATGTGGACACTGGGACATATAGGGACACTGGGAGACATGGGGACACCAGGCACACTGAGACACTAGGAACACACTGGGAGACATGGAGACACTGAAACATGGGGACACTAAGACACTAGGGACACAGACACTGGGAGACTAGGGGACACTGGGAGACTAGGGGATACTGGGAGACAGACACTTGGGGAGACATGGGGACAGTTGTGGACATGGACATGGGGACACTGAGACACATGGGGACACTAGGCACACTGAGAGACATGGGACACAGACACTGGGAGACTTGGGGACACTGATACACTAGGGACACTGGCTGGGGGACATAGTGTCTCCATGTCCCAATGTCTCCCAATGTCCCTATGTCTCGTCCCCATGTGTCTCAGCGTCCCCATGTGTCTCAGCGTCCCCATGTGTCTCAGCGTCCCCTAGTGTCTCAGTGTCCCCTAGTGTCTCAGTGACCCCAGGTCTCCCAGTGTCTGTGTCCCCATGTGTCCTAGTGTCTCAGTGTCCCCTAGTGACAGTGTCCCCATATGTCCCCAAGTGTCTCAGTGTCCCCATGTTTTCCAGTGTCCCCAAGTGTCTCAGTGTTCCCAGGGTCTGTGTCCTAGTGTCTGTGTCCCCTAGTGTATGTGTCATCATGTGTCCCCTAGTGTCTGTGTCCCCTAGTGTCTAAGGGTCCCCATGTGTCCCCTAGTGTCTCAGTGTCCCCTAGTGTATGTGTCCCCATGTGTCCCCTAGTGTCTCAGTGTCCCCAATGTGTCCCCTAGTGTCTCAGTGTCCCCATGTGTCCCTGCTGCCTTTACCCCGATCCCTCACTTACCTGAGCTGTAGAGCTGCTGTCTGGACTCCCTGTGCTGTGTAGCTGCTCCCCCACGGATCAGTGAGTAGTAGAGAGAGGCAGGGATATTCTGTAACTTCCTATCCCTGCCTCTCTCCACACACAGTGACCCCTACTGGCTGGTGCTGGTATTGCAGAGTAATTTCCATTTATTCTGAGAAAATTACCTGCATTTGTATTGCTGGTATTACTGCAATACTGGCAGGGCCAGGCAGCCTCAAATACCGTCTGTGCCATTAAAATACCAGTCAGGTGGCAAACCTAAGAGTAGTGTGTAAAAAAAAAAATATTTTTTTTTTTTTAAATGGGCCTATTCCATGGGCCTGGGCCTGGGCCTGGAGCTGCAGCTCCATCAGCCCCTATGTTAATCCGGCCCTGTTGCTGCCTAATTTATTGTCTATAACAATTCCCAAATCTTTCTCGTGTGTGGTTACCCCTAATTCAATACCATTTAGGGTGTAAGTTGCTTGTGCATTCTTGACCCCGTCGTGCATAACTTGGCATTTCTCCCAATTTATCTAAATCCATCTGCAGCATAGCAATATCCTGCTCACATTTTATTACTTTACAAAGTTTTGTGTTATCTGCAAACACTAAAACATGGCTTTCAATGCCTATTTCAAGATCATTTATAAATATGTTGAATAGAAGCGGTCCCAAAACAGAACCCTGAGGGATACCACTTTTGTCCAGTTTGAAAATTTACCATTAATGACAACTCGTTGTACTCTATCCTTAAGCCAATGTTCTACCAAGAATATTCATCTAGACCAATTTCTTTTAGTTTGAAGACTAACCTACTGTGAGGAACCGTATTAAATGCCTTGGCAAAATCCAAGTAGATCACATCCACAGCTACACCCTGATCTATACTTCTACTTACTTCTTTGTAGAATGCAGTTAGGTTAGTTTGACATGACAAAACCGTGTTGTTTATTGTGAATAACAAAGTTCTTCCCAATTAATTCCTGAATATTATCCCTGAATAGCCCTTCAAATATTTTCCCAGTCACAGAAGTTAAGCTCGCAGGTCTACAATTTCCAGGCAAGGATATTGAACCCTTTTTAAATATAGGAACGACATCTGCCTTCCTCCAATCCTCCGGTACAATACCTGAAACAAAAGAATCTTGAAAGATTAAATACAGAGGTTCCACTGTATACACCCACTTATCTCCTTAGGTACTCATGGGTGAATACAGTCAGGCCCCGGAGCTTTATTTACATAAATTTTCTTTAACTGCTTTAGCACCTTGTCTTGAGTGATCCAATCACAAGTTATTTGCAAGTTTTTGCAGCAATCATTTGCATATCTCTTGCCATAGGATCCTCAACATATACTGAAGAAAAATAGTTATTTAAAATTTCTGCCTTTTCATTTTTATTAAGTAACAGACCAATCTCTGTTTCCAGTGTACCTACACTTTCATTTTTTGTTTTTTTAAATTTGATGTACTTGAAAAACATTTTGGGGTTAGTTTTGGATTTTTTAGCTATCAATTTCTCATTTTCTAGTTTAGCCACTTTAATTGCCTTTTTGCAAGAATTATTGGCTTCCTTATATCTTATATTGGATACCTCTGATTTGTCCGATTTAAATGCTTTAAATGCCCTTTTCTTATTTTGTATCCCTATTTTTACTTCTCTACTAAGCCGCATTGGTTTTTAATTTGTTTCTTTTATATTTATTACCCAATGGTATATACTGAGAAATGTACCTTTCTAATATTTGTTGGAAGAGTTTCCATTTATCCTCAGTGTTTTTTTTTTTACTAAGCATTTTATGCCAGTCGAAATGTTGTAGAACTGCCCTAATCTTATTAAAATTGGCTTTTTAAAAATCATATGTTTTAATATACCCCACGTGCTTTTGCTTTTTTGAGTTTATTTTAAAAATTACCATATTGTGATCACTATTTCCCAAATGCTCCCCTACTTGAATGCTGGTCAAAAGATCAACATTGTTTGTTATAACGAGATCCAGACAAGCATCCTTTCTAGTAGGTGCTTGTACCAGTGGTGACATGAAGGTGTCATTTAACACTTTCAAAAACCTGATTCCCCTTGCTGAAGTACTAGTCCCTCTATCCCACTTTATGTCCGGGTAATTAAAATCCCCAATAATTAACGTGTTTTGCAGCTTTCCCAATTTGCTCTAACAGCTGTTCTTCCTTATTAATATTTACATTAGGTGGTTTATAACATATCCCAACCAATAATTGATTTCCCTTATTTTGCCCCATGCAGATATCTACCCAGAAAACTTCCACATTTTCCTCATCACACTCTATATGCCTAAGATTTGACTTTAACTCATGGATGACATGCAAACATACCCCACCACCCTTCTTGTTTTTGCTATACTTCCTAAATAACGTGTACTTATTTAAGTTAAGGGCCCAGTCATATGTCTCATCCCACCATGTTTCTGTTATGCCTATTAAATCATATTGTTTAGTGTATGCTATTGCCTCTAGTTCCCCCATTTTGTTATATAGGTGAGTCATAGGTGAAGACATTAGTAAGCATACATTTGATATTATCATGAGCCATTTTTACTTTTTGTGAATTTCTATCAATATTACATACCTCCTCTGTTCTGAGCTTTCCCCTCCCCCATCTCCATCCCTTTTATACTGAGCTAAAGCCCATCTCCTTTCCATCCTATCTCCATTTTCTAGATTGCTATGACCCTCCCCCCTACTACTAGTTTAAAATCTCCTCCAACCTTCTAGCCATCCTATTCCCAGCAGACCCTCTTCCGTTTAGGTGCAATCCATCACTGCAATACAGGTTGTACCCAAGCGCAAAATCGGCCCAGTGCTCTAAAAACCCAAACCCTCTTTCCTGCACCAAGACTTTAGCCACGCATTGACCTCTCTAATCTCCCGCTGCCTTTCTGCTGTAGCACGCAGCACAGGTAATATTTCTGAAAATATTACCTTGGAGATCCTTTTCTTAAGCTTACTTCCTAGTTCCCTGAACTCATTCTTTAGGACCTTCCATTTTTCTCTGACTTTGTCATTGGTACCTATATGGACCATGACAGCTGGGTCATCCCCAGCACCTCCCAAAAATCCCTCCACTCTGTCAGCAACATATTCTTACATACATATTCCCTATATAAACTGTGTAATGTAATTGGGAGATTAACACTATATGGCCATATGGTATAAATGAATCCTTATGTATTTTTACTAAGATGGGTGATTTTAAGGAGCCATCAAAATTGTAAACTCCTAATCTATATTTTTGTAGCAATTAGTTGAAACCTTGAATACATCTCTATTTTACATGGTATCTCAGTATGCTACTGCAACCTACTAAGACGATCATCAGTGTGCTCAGAGCCACTCTCCTTCCCCACTCCCTGGGTATTACAATACACCTAATATATAGTGAGTCATAGGTGAAGACATTTGTGCATTTATGAAATAGAAGGATTGCAGAGAGATTGAATGGAGTTCCAGAGGAAAATTTAATTTCTCCTCCCAGTAAAAAACAGCCCTAAAATGAAGAATATTTCACTTTGCATCGTATAGCTTGAATTTTCCTGATTTTAAATCCCAGCAATAGGGAAACAATTCATAAAAGAATTTTGATGTCAAGTGGCATATTCAACCTTAGTGAGTTTTTGAGTGGCTTGGCTTCACGAGAGGTCAAGAAAAAACTTATAATGCCCTGTTATATATAATATAAGTTATATAACAGATAAGTTACTTTGCATTTTTTTTTTTTTAGTAAAAAGTTTTATTTTCCCATAATTATGTCTTATATAGACTAACTCCAAGCAGTGAGATTCAATGGACCAGAAACTAAATTTCTTTTGATTGCGAAATTTAAATTAATTTGATACTTCCTAATATTTTGTTGCAAAAAAAAAAATCCCTTATGTGCTTTAGTATACATTGATGTTAAATGTAATATAAAACACATAACTTCAGGCAGTTCAAAATACAAATTAAAAGGGATTTAGACATTTAAAAGTATATGTACAAATTCATTTGAATGCACAAAGCACATTAAAAAAAGTCTCTTATTTGAGCTCTGCTCCATGATGATAAGGCTGCACAGGTGGACAGACTGTGTAATAAATAGGTATTCATCCCTTCTGCCCGTTATCTTCAAAATACACATTGAAAGGATACCAAATACACGGAAAACATGTCGAATCTGCAAATTTTATTATATCAAATACCAGTTTGTTAGGCATGAGAAACAGTAGATTGCATAGAAATGACATATTTTATGCAATTTAAACTAGGATCTGATCACACATGGGCTCCCTGTGCATGCCTAAAATAATTAAAAATACAGATAATTCATCTATTGCCATTTCTCTGTAGGATTACAAGAGACACTGTTCTACAAACAACTGTTATTAATTTAATTTATAAAAAGGCAATTTAATTGATGTGGCTGTAAACCATCTAAACTCACAAATGATTAAAGATTTATTGTGAACAATGAATTTTAAACAATGTTTCGCTACATGATACTCTTTGTAAGTCCTCAGTGCTTGAACCAATGGAGCTTCAGAATTATTAGAATAAATGGAGACGTAAGGTTAAGCAACTGCAATTGTTGAGTTTTGAGACATTAATAATAGTATCATTCAAACTTAGAAATGGGCCAAAAACTTTATGAGAAAACTGAGAAAAGACAAAAACTCAGTATTTTTCCATTTGGTCAGTCCCCACTCAGGTCTACTACTGCTATGCTGCTCAAAGATTTTTGGAAAGTAACAAATAATCCAACACTACGTCTCATAGTAACAGTGCTTTGCTAGTGTCATCTATCTCCAGAACATTTTGGCTCTAGCTGCTCTCTTGTAAGACCATACCCCATTTAGATTAGAACTGTTTCTGGAAGAGAGAGCACTGATAAAGAACTGATTAAGCTTTAACGAGGTGAGCTGAATTATTTTCACTTTTGTTTTTGCTTTGGTGAGTGTTATATGGTAGTTTGCATTTATTAAATAGGAAATCAACAGCACATTATAGTGGTTATGGGGCAAAACATATTTGTGTGAAACTCCCCTGGTTTTGAGTCAAATCATTTCGAGATGTTTGACAAAATAAAAAACAGGACTCTACCAGTACCTAAAGCCCAATCTGTTGGTAGCAGCATGGCTACTGCCTTATCCATTCACCTTTGTTTGGGTTTGGGTAGGCCAGTCCAGTGCTCTTAGCCAAGAGTTGTTGTCGAGAGTTGGATAGATTTTGTGCTGTCAGATCAATCGACCACTAGCCTCAACCCAAGAGGGCTTGTGGACACCAGTCTAGCATACAGTAATGCTGAACAACAACAAAGTGGGTGTCAGGTATAGCATGGCATGTAATTTATCGCCGGAACCCACTTCCGGGTTCACGGCGCTCAGCCCCGCCCCTTTCTCTGACGCGGTCCCTCCACGATACTTAGGAGGACCGCGCCAGATTCAAAGGGCTGAATTATTCGCACAGGTGCTGCATGAAGATCAGCTGCTCTACTTCTGATCCTACCTGCTCCACTTCTATACCTCGGCTAGTAAACGGATTTCTACCTTCTCCACTTCTCGACCTCGGCTTGTAAACGGATTTCTACCTTCTCCACTCCTAGACCTCGGCTTGTAACTCTGAATTCTACCTTCTCCACTCCCAGACCTCGGCTTGTTAAAACGGACTTCCCCACTCTCCACTCCTAGTTCTCAGCTTGTTGAAACGGACTTCTAATTTCTCCTTCATTGGGTGAATTAACCCTTCCAGTGCCAGAACTGCCTTTAAGTTAAGTAATACTTTTACCAAACAAGTCAATTACTATTATTTATATTACACAGTATCTAAAACTCACTAAAGTGTCACTTTGTCTAATTATTCCTCTTACTCATAAGGGATTGCTACAAAGCCTAATTTTACCTACATGGATATTTAAAGGTACAGTGACCATAGTTTCATACCAATATAAAAGGAGGTGAACCTTATTGTTGTTGCAACCAAGAAATGCTGCAGTTGAGTTCCAATTAAAGAAATATTACAAAATAAATATTACAGAATAATTCAGCCTCTTCAATGGAACCAGCAGATATTAACTCTCAAGTTTCTGCCCTAACCAATAGAGTGGATACGATTGCTCAAGGGTTACAGGAACTGCAAATTACAAATGAGAGAATATTAACCTATGTTAGAGACATTCAAGGTCATCTTCCTCATGCCGCTCTTCAATCGGCTGGTGATCCTGCTGTCTGTAATCCAGAAAAATTTCATGGAGATAGAACAAAGTACAGAGAGTTTTTGAATTCTTGCAAACTACTAATTGCTTTAAAACCTAGATCTTATCCCACCGAAAGATCCAAAGTCTGTTCAGTGATCTCTTTTTTAAGAGGTGAACCTATGGCATGGGCCCATTCCTTTTTGGAAAATGATGATCCCATATTGGATTCATTGGATGAGTTCTTTGAAGCTATGTCTTTATTATATGAAGATCCTTTTAAACAAACTACTGCTGATTTAACCATCAGAACATTACACCAAAAGAATAGACCTGTTGAAGATTATATTGCAGAATTCAAAAGATGGGCTACAGAAACCCAATGGAATGACATTACTTTACGCAATCAATTCCGTCTCGGATTATCTGAAGCTGTGAAAGATGAACTCTCTCGTACAGAACTTCCTCCTACCTTAAATGCATTGATTCAACTGTCTATCAGTATTGATAGACGTCTAAGAGAAAGAAAAGCTGAAAGGGTTCTTACTAATTCTACCTGGAGAAAACCTTTCACTACTCTAAAACTACCTGAAAAAATTCCTCCACAAACTGAACCTATGGAAGTAGGTATAATAAAAAGTCCTCTTACTTCTGAAGAAAGAATAAGAAGGAGACAACTAAACTTATGTATGTATTGTGCTTCGAATGAACATCTAATTTCCGAATGTCCTCTACTGAAACATTCAAAAGGTGGTAAGCTTCATTCATCTACCTCTATATTGAACGTTTTTCAAAAAAGAAAAGCATCTACTTATTTTTCTATATCTCTCATATTACAGTGGGATACAAAAAGAATCGTGACTGAGGCCATCATTGATTCTGGTGCTAATGGAACTTTTCTTGATTTTTCTTTTGTTTCAAAAAATAAAATTCCTTGTGTTCAAAAAACCAATTTTATTCCAATCAGAGTTATTGACGGTTCATTTATATCCTCAGGACCCATCAAAGATGAAACAATCCCTCTAAGAATGATTACCAACAACGTACATTTCGAATTCATTACATTTGATATTATTAAATCTCCACTTTATCCCGTCATTCTAGGAATTAATTGGTTAAAAAACCATGATCCTTTAATTAAGTGGTCTCCCTTCTCCATCTCCTTTGCTTCTGATTTCTGTAAAAAAACGTGCTTACAACACATTCCTATTCTCCAAACTACTGTAGAACCAGTTATACCTCCATTCTACTCCGATTTTGCAGATGTCTTTTGTAAAAAAGAAGCGGAAACACTTCCTCCTCATCGGCTATATGATTGCCCAATAGATCTCATACCCGGAGCTCCTATTCCTTATGGTCATATTTATCCACTCTCTGAAAAGGAGTTAGAAATTTTAAAAGAATATCTTAATGAAAATTTACGCAAAGGGTTCATCAGACCCTCGACCTCTCCTGCTGCTTCTAGTATTTTCTTTGTGAAGAATAAAGACCAAACCATCCGTCCTATTATAGATTACAGAGCCTTAAATAAAATAACTATTAAAAATCGTTATCCTCTTCCACTAATAAATGAATTAATTGAAAGGTTAAGAACTGCAACTATATTCACTAAACTCGACCTTCGAGGCGCATATAACCTCATTAGAATAAAACAGGATGATGAATGGAAAACCGCCTTCCGGACAAGATATGGTCTCTACGAATATCTAGTGATGCCTTTCGGGCTCTGTAATGCCCCTGCAACGTTTCAACATTTTATCAATGATATCTTTAGAGATCTTCTGGATGTATGTGTTATTATCTACTTAGATGATATCTTAATATATTCTAACAATTTGGATGAACATAGGAAACATGTTAGATGGGTTCTATCTAGACTGAGAACTCATAAATTATACGCTAAACCAGAAAAATGCCTTTTTGAGGTTACTGAATTCTCTTTTCTAGGATACATTATTTCACCTCATTCTTTGAAGATGGATAATTCCAAAATCAAATGTATTATTGATTGGCCTGCTCCTACTACTACAAAAGAATTACAACGTTTTCTTGGATTTGCAAACTTCTATAGAAATTTTTTTAGAAACTATTCGGATGTATCACATCCTCTTAACCTCCTCAACAGTAGTAAACGTCCTTTTAATTGGAATAAAGATGCTCAAACAGCCTTCGACGAATTAAAAAAAAGATTTACAACTGCACCTATTCTACAACTACCTAATCCAACATTCCTATATGTTCTTGAAGTTGATGCATCAGATGCAGCCATCGGAGCAGTTCTTTCTCAACAAAAGACTCCACAAGATCCACTTCATCCAGTTGCCTTTTTTTCAAGATCCTTGAGCTCTGCTGAAAAAAATTATCCTTCTACCAAAATAATAGGAATCCTCTCTTCTCTTCATGATGACATAAAGAATTTGAATCAGAAGGATCTTGAACTTCCCAAAACACCTATACTAACAAAAAAGGATGGTCTATTTTATTTTAAAAATAGAATTTATATTCCTCCCATTCTTAGGAATAAATTACTTAAGATGGTTCATGATTCCCCCCTAGCTGGACATCCTGGAATAAAGAAAACACTTGAACTAACTTCACGATATTATTGGTGGCCTCGCCAGGATAGAACCATTGCATTATATGTCAAAACATGTCCTATCTGTCAAAGGTCTAAACCAGAACATAATCAACCTTTTGGATTACTACTTAACTTACCTATTCCAGAAAAACCTTGGCAATCCATTTCTATGGATTTTATCGTTGATCTTCCACCTTCTCAACATTTCACCACTATTCTTGTCGTTGTGGATCGCTTCACAAAAATGTCCCATTTCATTTCTTTAAAAAAATTACCCTCCTCTGTAGAATTGTCTAAGGTCTTTATTGACAATATTGTGAAACTTCATGGTCTTCCTGAAGAAATTATTTCTGATAGGGGGACACAATTTACCTCCAAATTCTGGAAAGAGATGTGTCTCTCCCTTCAAATTCAACGCAAACTCTCTTCCGCTTATCATCCCCAAACTAATGGGCAAACAGAAAGGGTTAACCAATGTTTGGAACAATATCTTCGATGTTATTGTTCATACCTCCAAGATGACTGGACCACATGGTTACCTATGGCCGAATTTTCTTACAATAATACCATTCATTCTAGTACGAAAATGACTCCTTTCTTCTCCAACTATGGTTTTCATCCGTCTTCATTCCCCATCCAAACCATTACTTCATCCAATCCTACTGTTACATCAAAAAATGAATTTATGTCTTCTCTATTTTTCAAATTACGGGAGAATCTTCAACTCGCCCAAAATAACCAGAAAAAGTTTTTTGACAATAATAGAAGAATTCCCCCTCCTTACAAGGTAGGGGATCTTGTCTGGCTCTCTTCAAGGAATATTACCACAAGCCGTCCTTCAAAGAAATTGAGCTCTCTTTTTCTTGGTCCCTTTCAAGTAATTACTATCATTAATGATAACGTTGTTAAACTAAAACTTCCTCCAAGTTTTAAACTTCATCCAGTATTCCATGTCTCCTTACTTAAACCACACATCCCTGATCCTTTTTATAGGGAAATAGTAACAACTCCTGAACCTATCATTGTCCAAGGTGAAGAAGAATATGAAATTCACAAAATTTTGGATTCTCGTGTCCACCGTGGCTCCTTACAATACCTTATCAGATGGAAAGGTTATGGAGTTGATGAAGACACTTGGGAAGATTCATCTAATGTACATGCTAGGAGGTTAGTTACTGCCTTTCACAAACGCTATCCCTCCAAACCGAAATAGTGCACCCAGAGGATGCCCCATGGGAAGGGGGTACTGTCAGGTATAGCATGGCATGTAATTTATCGCCGGAACCCACTTCCGGGTTCACGGCGCTCAGCCCCGCCCCTTTCTCTGACGCGGTCCCTCCACGATACTTAGGAGGACCGCGCCAGATTCAAAGGGCTGGATTATTCGCACAGGTGCTGCATGAAGATCAGCTGCTCTACTTCTGATCCTACCTGCTCCACTTCTATACCTCGGCTAGTAAACGGATTTCTACCTTCTCCACTTCTCGACCTCGGCTAGTAAACGGATTTCTACCTTCTCCACTTCTCGACCTCGGCTTGTAAACGGATTTCTACCTTCTCCACTCCTAGACCTCGGCTTGTAACTCTGAATTCTACCTTCTCCACTCCCAGACCTCGGCTTGTTAAAACGGACTTCCCCACTCTCCACTCCTAGTTCTCAGCTTGTTGAAACGGACTTCTAATTTCTCCTTCATTGGGTGAATTAACCCTTCCAGTGCCAGAACTGCCTTTAAGTTAAGTAATACTTTTACCAAACAAGTCAATTACTATTATTTATATTACACAGTATCTAAAACTCACTAAAGTGTCACTTTGTCTAATTATTCCTCTTACTCATAAGGGATTGCTACAAAGCCTAATTTTACCTACATGGATATTTAAAGGTACAGTGACCATAGTTTCATACCAATATAAAAGGAGGTGAACCTTATTGTTGTTGCAACCAAGAAATGCTGCAGTTGAGTTCCAATTAAAGAAATATTACAAAATAAATATTACAGTGGGACACACTTGTCCATCATATTAATATTGTTGCTTTGACCATAAATGCATGATTTTTTTTCTCATTATCTCATTGGATTCAATGGGGCAATATAATCAAATTGTAATAAAAAAAGAAAAGAAAAAAAGGTATTTTGGTGGGTGATTTAAATTAATATATTTATATATTATATATATTCTTTATATTTTAAATATATCATAGGTCAAGTGGAGGATTCTGAGACTGGAGAGTGCCTTGATTGTGAATCCGGGTGTAAAACATGCACATCAGGTAAGGAATCTTTAAATAGTATCACCTTTAGCACTGTCAATGAGAGGGTTACATGACTATTGTAGCGGAGAGCTGGTATTTCACAGGTTATCTCTACTCAAGATCCCAGTGAGGCTCAGGAACAAGTATTAAAAATCCATAAGGCAATAATTACAGCAGGCAAGACAATCCACGAATATCCCAATATACAGTTGCAAGAAAAAGTATGTGAACCCTTTGAAATGATATGGATTTCTGCACAAATTGGTCAGAACTGAAACAGTTCTGTAAAGAGGAATGGTCAAGAATTACTCCTGACCGTTGTGCATGTCTGATCTCCAACTACAGGAAACGTTTGGTTGAGGTTATTGCTGCCAAAGGAGGCTCAACCAGTTATTAAATCCAAGGGTTCACATACTTTTTCCACCTGCACTGTGAATGTTTACATGGTGTGTTCAATAAAAACATGGCAACATTTCATTCTTTGTGTGTTATTAGTTTAAGCAGACCCTGATTGTCTATTGTGACTTAGATGATGATCAGATCACATTTTATGACCAATTTGTGCAGAAATCCAAAGGTTTCACATTCCAAAATGGTTCACATACTTTTTCTTGCAACTGTAGATCCCAATGACTGGACGACACACAGCATCAGGAGCAGAACTGAACTTTTAATCACACAACCTTCTTTTAAAGCTTTCTCCCATGCAAGGGAAGGATTCACATTAATTAGTACAGTATCCAATAGTGTAACTGTTACCTCCCACACATATCCTCCCCTCGATGTGACACATAATCCACTTATACATACTGCAGTTTTTCCGATTTCTAGATGTACCCCAAAACAGTCAGATATACTTATATAATCGGTACCCCCTGGTAGCCCTGATCTGGGTGACTAACATATTCAAAATTCACCCAGATCGGACCAGGGGTTCGGGAGTTAGGTGGAAGAGGCAATTTGACCAACCGCACACGAGGCAGTATCCGAAAAAGGCTCCATGTGTTTTGGCCTTGCGGTCGGTCTCTGTTCGGGAGATAAAATACATAGAAATACTTGTGGTATTTGTATGAATTCCCTTATTCGGGATATTTATTTTACCGAACGAGAGGCTGATTGGCCCCTCCGTTCGGGAGTTACGGAGCTCTGGAGGTCTCAGCGGTGTTCGGGTAATTGAGTGTCCGATTTGAGTTCCAGACACTCGATGACCAAACACCGCTGAGATTTTCTTGCGTAAGATGGCCGCCGCCACGCGGTTCGTATGCCGAACGGCGACCACCCACATCTATTCAAAGTAACGATCGCATGGTCAATTAAGTTGCGGTTACAGAGTGTGAAAGCTTAACGAGGTACACACTTCTCTCTGGGGTGGTCCGATGGTTCGGTAGTTTTCATTCAAATGCTACATACAATACATCTATACAGGGAAATAATCACATGAAATGCATTTTTAAAACGAACTTTGAGGACAGCCCAATGCCATGCGTTACAACTATGTAGAAAAAATAAATTGCTTTTATGGCACATCCATTCCATTATGTTTTTCTGCGATATAATGATGTACTTTTACGAAACAATGCCTTTTATAATTACACCTCTATAAAAAATAATTTTAAAAATAAACAACCATGATGGGGGTTTTATATAAAAAAAAAATTTCCCAAGTGGATATCATGAAAATATTCCATTGATTTCCAAGCAGGTTACTCAATAATTTAAGAATATTCTCATGACTTGTTCCCTTTACACTACTCCTTGTGTGTCTGCTGGTTCTTTTTTGAAACTTGAGAATAGACTTCTGTAATGGTTTAGACTATCATAGTGCACTTTAAGACTTTGAGTATTCTACCCGCTAATACTATGTGAACGGGGCTGTCTGAGTAACTACTGTAGGCAAACATTTAAAAAAAAGTTTCAGAAAACATACTTTGATCATTTCTGCCTTTGTTTTTCAATACTCCCCTCCTAAAAATGAATGATGTTACTATTACGCTTTATACATTCATTGTCTTAACTTAAAATTGCACATGGCGGTTAATCCTTAATGCAGATACAGTGTCTGGCAGAGCTCAAAATTCCACTTGCCCACTAGCATGCCAGGCTGCCTGCCAGACTGTCTGCCAATCATGCAGGCTAACAACTGTTTCAACACACTGAGTTTGGCAGAAGCGTGTCTAATAATGAGCTCACTATACGCTTTCTGGGGATAGTTTACTGCTGTTTCCCAGCACTCACTTGTCCACTCCTCTTCTTCCCAATTATTACTTCCGGTATGTAGTCTGAGACAGAGGAAAAGGTGGATGTAATAAGTGTAGAATCATTGGTGGGTCCAGGGGGGTGCAACGGACTGCCCCCATACACACACACTGCACCCCTCACACACACATACTGCCCCCCATACACACTGCACCCTTCACAGACACTGCCCTCCATACACACACTACCCCCTTACACACACACACACACACACATTCTGCCCCCATACACACACAATGCCCCCTCACACACACACACACATATTGCACCCATCACACACACACTGCACTACTCACACACACATACTGCCCCTCACACACACACTGCACCCCTCACACACACACTGCACTGCTCACACACACACATACTGCCCCCATACACACTGCACCCCTCACACACACTGCCCTCCATACACACACTGCCCCCTCACACACACACACATACTGCCCCCCCATACACACAAACTGCCCCCTCACACACACACACATACTGCTCCACCATACACACACTGCCCACTTACATACACACATACTGCCCCACACACAGATACTCCCCCCTCACGCACATACTGATCCCCATACACACGCACTGCACCCCTCACACACTGCACCCCCCCCACAAACACAAACTGCACCCCTCCATACACAAAAACTGCCCTCCATACATGCAAACACACTGCACCCCCCCACAAACACAAACTGCACCCCTCCATACACAAAAACTGCCCTCCATACATGCAAACACGCTGCCCTGCTCACACACACATACTGCTCCCCCATACACACTGCGCCCCACACACACAGACACTGCACCCCTCACACACATTGCATCTCTCACACACACACAAACAAACACAAACACTGCACCTCTTGCACACATACATTATGGCCCCTATCCGCTGCTACAGCCCCACCCCTACTACAGTCCCAGCAGACCCCAGGTAAGTTGTCAAACTGTTCTTAAATGGTTTGATTACTTACTCTGGGAAGACGCCACGGCACTTTTGGAACCATAAACACTACGGAAAGTTGTAGTGGTTTTTGTGCCTGATTGTCCCTCTAATAATCTCCAAGTGCCCCTCCCGAGATTCAGTTCTGGATCTGCCCCTGAGTAGAGTTAAGGGGACATGCCTCGGTCTTTGATAGACTGAAGCAGCAAGAGCATTTACACAGTGTGCAAAAAAAATTTTTTTTAAATCAGTGGGCCAGGAGTTTCAGCTTCATTAGCCTCTGTGTTAATCTGGCCCTAATTCAAGAGTAACTTTTGACTCTGTCTAATAGGGTAAGACTTGGAATTTCAAGCCCTGGTGTATTGTATTAAGTATCGTATCACATGATAATGTGAAAATTCTGTGTTATGCATATGAGTCATTAATCTATGCATGGTAATTATGTGTCAGTTCATTAGGATTAATTAATATATCGTGATGATCCCTGAAGCTTGCATCATAATCCTGTTGAGTTATGTAATAAAGGTATAAACTGCCCAATAAACTGAATATATTCTTTATTAAAAAAAAAATAACCTGACCTTCATACTGCATTGAGTAGACTGGCATCGCATTGGCAACTGTAAAACATACATATTAACCTTGTAATTACTGTACATTTTCTCTAAAAATGAAGGTCATTATAATAAAAATGAATGAGGAGGATACATTGTATTGTAGAATCAGCTGTTATTCATATATAACAATACAGTACATTCTTTAATAAAATAAACTATGGAAATGGTGATAATAATCTTACTTATACTTACTTACTTATACTTACTTTATACTTACTTTATACCCCTGATTATTTACACTCGATTAATTGCTTTAAAATAAAAATAATTGATCTTGCATTCCTCTAAATCCAGTGTACTTAAAAGGTCATGTACTGTTTACCAAAAGGTGGTGATAGGAGTAATGATATTAAGATATTAGATTGTTCTCGAAAACATACTGCAATTAAATTATTGGTAAATCTAGTTTTTTACTTTAATTGATATTGTTATTACAATAAATTATGTAATGTTGATTTATTTAACAATGTGCTTTTCTGGATTTTTTTTATCTAGAATAATGAAACAAAATACATTACATTTAATAAAAAATAAATATTTGATGATTGTTCAAAATGAATAGCACTAGTTTGTTGAAGGTGATTGCAGATGTTTACATCAGTCAGCTCAGTGTCTAAAATCTGGCAAAGTGAACTCAGCTCATCATCCTTTTGAGTTCAGCACATTAGCACCCACCAACATTGACAGTGACACACCCTTCCTGTTAAAATACATTTTATTATTATTGTTATTATTATTGATATTTCAAAAGTCAAAGGTTACATTCCTGAGTAGACTCAACCAAATTTTATTATAAATGTACCCAAACCGCACTGCTGCTAAAACTGGCATTTTTTTTTCTCCAAACAGATGATCCTGAAATTTGCATCAGCTGCCTAGACGGGTATTTTCTGTAAGTTTGTGATAAAAGTGACAAATATTAAAAATAAAATACTTCAACAGTCTGATCATTAGATGCAATCATATCTAGCCACACACAAAATCATAATTTTACCTAATATTTCAAGGAAAAATTACTTGAAAATTATCTTTTAGGTAGGGTTAAGTGAGCAGCTTTAAATAGGAACTGTCCCTTTCCATAATTTGTAATATTATGTTTATTTATCACCAAAATTTAATAAATATGTCTTTGTGAGGTAAAAAGAAAGTTCCTCCATCTTAGCTCCTTGTCAATTACGGTTACCATGATTAGACACAACATTAAAATCACTGACAGGTGAAGTGAATAACATTGAGTATATTGTTACAGTGGTACTTGTCAAGGGGTGGGAAATATTAGACGGCAAGTGAGACAGTTCTTGAATTTCATGTGTTGGAAGCAGGTAAAATGGACAAGTGGAAAGATCTGAGAGACTTTGATAAAGGCCAAATAGTGATGGTTAGACAACTGGGTCAGAGCATCTCCAAATCGGCATTTATTTTCGGGTGTTCCCGGTATGTAGTGGTTAATACCTACCAAAAGTGGTGGAAGGAAGGACAACCAGGTAACCGACATCAGGGTCATGGGTGCTCAAGTCTCACTAATGTACTTGGTAGCGAAGGCTAGCAGGTCTGGTCCAACCACACAGAAGAGCTACTGTAGCACAAGAAAAATGTAATTCTGGCCATGATAGAAAGGAATCAGAACACACAGTGTATCACAATTTGCTGCGTATGGGGAAGAGTGCCCACGATGACCTCTGTCCACCACCAAAAGCACTTTCAATGGGTATGTGAGCATCAGAACAGGAAGATGGATCAATGGAAGAAGGTTGCCTGATCTGATGAATCATGTTTTCTTTTAGATCAGGTGGATCTGCCATCTTTAGCCTCCTTTGGTTAGAAACTGTCCCGGGTGGCGGTACGGAGACCGGGACCCCTGAGTTCCTGATGATGATGGGAGTCTCAGCAAGGCAATAGACTATCAGGGACTGGTGCAGGGTAACCACACGCCCCCTTATGCTGAGCACCAGCATTTGTGTGGCCACATACCAGGGCCTTGATGCAGCTTCTGCGGATTCCAAGAGCTAGGAGCTTGATATGCAGACCTCCCAGGAACTGGATAGGGAGGCTCTGCAACAGATATGTATCCAGTACTAGAAACAAGGCAAGACTAGAATAGGCACCAAACAAGATAACAAGACAAGACTAGAAGATGAGGGAAACATGAGCAGGGCAGAAAAGGACTGTACTTAAACTGGGAAGACAAAATAAAACAAGACAAGCGATATGAGGCAAAACAAGAGGAGACATAACTAAGTACGATTTATGTAAAACATTGGAAATTTAGACATACATAAATGGTCAAGATGTGTGCAGCCCACCACTGTGCTAAAGTACTCCAATTACGGTGGGTTTTAACTGCCTAGTTATGCATCACTAAATAAACAATCACACAGTACTTACCTGCAAGGAAAGGAGCAGAGGTAATGAGACAACTGCCTGCAGGACCAGACTAAAATAAAAAGGATTAATTGGCAAAGGAACGGGTGTGGCAACAAAAAAACAAACATTTAAAGGAATCCAGGAGACTGGGAATTCCAGGAGACTGGGAATTCCAGCAACGGAAAAAAAGGAATGAACCTAGAAAACCCAGCATAAAGAAAACCAGACATAGAATAGAAAACCAGAAAAACCAAGAAAAACTAAGCAAGAATTGTAAAAAGAGTACTGGATTCCAGAAACCATGGCCAGACATCTCCGCAGAACAGAACAGGATGTGACAGAAACATCATTTACCTGCTAAGACCCGGCACAATTTGAAGGCTTGAATCCTTTGCAAAGTGCATATTTAATGCCCTGCACTTTGTGTTTTTGTTTCATGAACAAAACCTTTCATTACCTACATGCTGTTTGGTTGGAGAAGTTGTGCTACCGATCAAAGAGTTCTAAAGATGGCTGCTCCCATAGATCAGGGATTTGTCAAGAATTACACTGAAAAGAGAATACATATGTACATATGTATGCATGAGAAAATAATATACACAGAGGCTATAATGCAAATAATCCTTTATTTTCAATAATAAAAACTGATGACAGTTCCTTTAAAATTCTTGTACATATCAGCTGACCTAGGCCTTGGCTTAATTTTTTGGATAGGCTTTTCAAAGGATTTAATATTTTTGGATAAAATTTTAAAATAATTTTATAAATTTAGATTTTTTGATATGTTGATGTACTGTTTCATATATGGCATGTTGTTTGATATTTTATTATCTTGAAAAAGTAATTTTAAACGTTAGTCCAAAAATATTCAATTATTTGAAAAGCTTGAATATTAAAATGAGGACCTAGTTAGAGCCTCTATTCCTGGTACACTATGATAAAAAAAATTTCAAAATGTCCCAAAATTCTCATTTTACAAAATTCTTAGACTGCAATTGTTTAAAACTGTTTTTTTTTTAAACAAATAGAGTTTGACTTTGCTTGCAAGCACAACTTATGTAGTAAGATGGTAAATACAGACATTAATGAGTGAACTCAAGTCAAAAATTATAGGTGGATTCAAAGTGAATTTAAACTTTTAGGCAAAAAAAAGCTGAATTGGAAAAAAAAGTCAGCTGTGTTTTCAGATTAGCTATTTTAGTGTAAAATTAGAATCTCACTGTAATTTCCTTTTGTAGTTATGGCAAGTCATGCCTTAATGAATAATAGTGAATAACCCGACAGACTATTTTAGTCCGAACTTGTCTATGTTGCCTTCAGTTTAAACCAACTAACACCTAACTTGTCTACCAGCAATTCATTTTATGTAAATTAAAAAATGGTTAATATCTATAAAAGTCCATTGTATACTTTATATATATGTGATTTGTTAGATCTTGAATTTTGCAATATTTTCATTGAAGCAATTATTCTTTGCTTTAGATATGGCCACCAGTGTCGCCGATACTGTCCACAGAAGACATACGGGGACAGTGGTAGAAAAATATGCTTTGCTTGTCCATCAGGGTGCCTTGAATGTAAAAATGAAACCTACTGCTCTTCATGCCAAAAGGGATATTATTTGCGAGGTAAGACAAAGTAGAATTTATACATTTATTTATTAAGGTCTTCTAAACTAGTATTTCTCTACCTTTTACCTAGAAGTAACCGTACAGGTCTAAACAAATTCTTAAGTTTCCCTGCACTGAGAAAGTAATTTCTATTGACTTAAATTCCAAATGAAACATATAGACACTGCTATTTAAAGGACTACTATTTATAGGAAAACAAACTAGTTTTACTGGCACTATATAATCCTTAGGTTCCCCCCACCCTGAGGGCCCCCTTCCTGCTGGGTTGAAGGGATTAAAACCCCCTTCAGTGACCTTAATCCAGCGCTGGGCTCCCTCGGTGCTGGTGACCTCTCCTCCCTCTTCGATGTCAGCTGCCGAGTGGAGCCGAATGCACATGCGCGGCCAGAGCCGCGTGCATTAAAAACACCCTTAAGAAGGCATTTCTTAATGCTTTCCTATGGATGTTCAGCGTGCTGAATGCGATTTTCGCATTGAGCATCGGGGAAGCACCTCTAGCAGCTGTCATGAAGACAGCCACTAGAGGCTGGATTAACCCTGCAATGTAAACATAGCAGTTTCTTTGAAACTGCCATGTTTACATCTGAAGGGCTAAAACCTGGGGGACCTGGCACCCAGACCACTTCATTGAGCTGAAGTGGTCTGGGTGACTATAGTGGTCTGTTAAGTTAATTCTATATTGGCGAGTAGGCTTAATTAAATGTAGTAAAGAATATTTTTACACACAGAGGACACTGACACACAGCAACCAACACACTTACTGACAAACACACACACATGCACTGACAGACACACACACTCACTGACAAACACACTCAGTGATTTGACACACACTGACAGACACTCTCACTGACACACTCTTTCACTGATTTGACACACACTGACAGGCACACACTCACTGATAGACACATACAAATTCTCTGTCACACACTCACAAATGACCTTTTTTATTATTATTTTTAGTTAAGTCCACCCAGCCTCACTACCTCTGAAATTGCTGGAATGGATACTTTCCCGGAGGTCTATTGTGGCTGCTATCAGCTTCGTACTTGTTGGGGATTTTGATAGGTGGTGCCCAGGAGGCAGTAGTAAGCCAAATGCGAGGTACCGAATAGGCATGACACAATCTCGTAGTAAGGGAAAGCCAAGGTCAGGGTAGCGCAGGTTCAGAAACAATATAACAGGATCAATGATCAGATGATAACAGGATTCACAAAAGTGTACACACCGAAGAGCACTGTATAACTGAGCACTGAGCACTGAGCAACTGAGGTAAGGGTAGATAACTGAGGATAACTGAGCACTGAGGTAAGGGTAGACTGAGATTATATAGGGGAGAGGTATCCACCTCTCACATACTATTGGCTAAAACTGATTAGTCCCTTTAAAATAGTTCAGGTGTTCTATCCCTTTAAGAGGCCGTCTTTCAGGCACGCACACTCCTAGAGTCTGTGGAGTTTATTCATGGGTTCAGCTGGAGCTTCCTGTGGGCCACGGCATGGTGGGGAGAGCCACGGCACTGTGTCTGTGTGCCGCTGTTTTTCCCTATGGTCCCTACGTGCCGAGGGACTTCAAGTGTAATCGTGACAGTACTCCTGCAGCATTGCTCCCTTGCATGCTGTTTATTGATGCAGTCATAACCAAGCTCCAAATGAGCAGTTCTGGTAGAGCACAAACATCAGGGCTTCCTTGTTTCCTGACTTCATTCCCCACTCTGGACACAGAACATTCAGGCAGAGTAGGCACCTGCCATCCGAGTAAGCAGGTGCCTACTGTGCTTAGCACACAGCCTGTCTGCTCCTGGCTCCCTGCTTGTGGTGCGTGTACCCCTTGGGTTATGCGTTCCACAGGTTGAGAACCTGATGTCTAAACCACCCGATAGAAAGAGCCATCATTAACAAGTTTGTGGTTAAAGGGACGTTCTAAGCAACAAGACTGTTAGAGCTTTGTATAGTGTTTATATCATTTACATTAGAGTCTCTTGCCACTGTTTGGTTTTACTTTGATTGGCTGTTCTCTCTAAACAGAAGACGACTACTTGCCATGTATCTGTAATCTACGGTATGCTCCAGGGGGAAACTATACACAGACTACTGACATTTATAGGAACATGGTCTAAGGAATTCAACCTACAGTTGAGTCAAAAAGAGTTGGTGATGCTCCTGCCGCATACCAGCTTCTCTTCCATTGAAACCCATATGTAACTGGTTAATAATATGACAATTAGCAGATGGCATTTGATGCCCCATACAATACATGCTATGTCAAGAGCTAATTCTCCATTTTGTTGGAGATGCAGGGAGGAGACAGGCACAGCTACTCATAAATGGTGGTCATGTTCTAAAATGCTGTTGTTCTGTACTAAGATATATAAATTAGTGTGTTCTATAACCACAGCATCCCTCCCTTTCACACCCGATACTAAATTGTTCCATTCCACACTGCACTCCCTAAAGAAATTCAGGCGTTTTCTCCTACCGCATCTTCTCAATGCAACTAAAATCACTAATCCTGGCTAATTGAACATCTGACAAGCGGCCATTTATTCAAGAGTTGATAGGGAGTATGGAGACCTTGAGAAGTATGGAGGAGATCCACTATGCACTGGGCCTCAAATATTCTACTTAACTCCTAAGAAAGGGTTTTTTTTTTGTGGTCTGGCCTATATAACCATGACCTATATAACCAATATTCACTTAGGCAGGACATGGCAAAGATGGCTTTATTGTCTATACTGGAGGAGACTATTTACCCTCACTGGTGATTGTCAATTACAGTTACTTATTGACATTACAAAATATGTTTATGATATACGTTGATGGATTTTGACATTCTAAAGTGCTGAAAAATACTAGATCAGGTTTAAGACTGCCTCTAGTGGATGTCTTCCTGGAATTTAATGGGTTTGACTTCGTGAAATGACAATGGACCTTGAATAAATGCTTTGTTATGGGAAAGGGCTAATGCGCACATGGCCCTTGCCAGGCATGCGCATTAGGTACTCCCGGATTGTTAACATCGGAGGAGCCAGAACAAGCGCCAAGGAACTTCGGTTTTGGAATCAGAAAAGTATTTAAAGAGACTTTTTAATCCTTTACTTGACAGGGCCCATACAATAATTTGAGTACATAGGGACACTTTTGTATTCCTAATGCTATAGTATTCCTTTAACCGCATTATGAGACTTAAGCAATGATGAGTCATTTGTGCAGCTGAACTATGCTTACTTACGCTTTTATGGACCATTATGAATCTAGGTTTACATATAACTTGTATGTGTAAGGATGTAGAATATACTTGAGAGTTGAAAATAAACATTTTAAAATTAAAAAAATATATATTTTGTTATTCCTTGACTATATACCATTTATTTAGAAATTTGTTTTATAAATTATAATATAAGACCTTTTTTAAATTTGGATATATCATTACATTCATATTAAACATTATAGATGCCAGTTGCTTGCTTAAATGCCCAGATGGTACATTTCAAGACTCAGTAAGACAGCAATGTGAAGATTGCCATAGATCCTGCCAACTATGCCATGGTGCATCATCCCGGGACTGTGACTTGTGTCTTGAAGGAAAAGAACCAGTATATGGCATGTGCCATCTTATGACGTGCGTAGATGGGCAATATCTTAATGGTAAGAACATATTTACATTTTGGTAATTGTTTGTTTTTAGTTAAGCCAATTATTTTATTATTATTATTTTACTTTTATCCTAAAAATCCCTTTAGCATCAAACTGTGGGTGATACCTTCATGACACTACTAGCATCCTCATTTATATGTTGAAAATGTACACCGAATAGCAGTGGAGATTTTTGCTATCTTCCTACGATTCCTTTTTTCTTTGACGGAATACATTCTTCAATATGAGAATAGTATGTGCTGTACACCAATGAGTAAGCAATGAGAGAAGTGTTTCTCTGTCTTTTTGGAATGCAAGATTACTTCAGAGGTCAATTCCTGGGGAAAAAGAGTGGGAACTCACCCAAGATCCCACCTCCCCTCTTCCCCCCCCCAAAAAAAAAATGCTCCTATGCATATATATTTCTCAGAAAACACAGTGCAACATTTATGATTAACATTTACAATATTTATTTCAAAAAAGTGAGTTATTGACATGTTGTACATTTAAAGGGGAGACAGGAGGAGAGTTACTGACAGCAGGGCAGTGACAGAGGACAGAGTAAGACTGGCAGGCAGTATAAGAGAGGAAGTCTGTGAGAATAGATTGAGTGTAACATAGACTGACAGGGAATGAAATGTTAGTGGGCAACTTTAGAGACTGGTATAATTGTCAATAAGTGTGCACAGTTTGTTAGTAAGTCGTGTGATTGAAGCTTCATCACCTGGCATGGGGCACAGCTTGTTAGCATGTGAATGAGATTGGTATGCCCAGGGTTCAGTATGCTTGTATAGCTTGTGAATGAGACTGGCATTGCCTGATTTTCACAGTGAGAAGCATGCAAACGCCTCTAGCGGCTGTCAATGAGACAGCCACTAGAGGCTTTAGAGGCTGGATTAACCCATTTATAAACATAGCAGTTTCTCTGAAACTGCTATGTTTATAAAAAAAAAGGGTTAATCCTAGAGGGACCTGGCACCCAGACCACATCATTAAGCTGAAGTGGTCTGGGTGCCTAGAGTGGTCCTTTAACTTCGGTGCTCCCCTATAAATAATCGTTGGTGTATCTGGGAGTATCTTATTTAAAACAGCTACGGTTTTCAAAATGGGCCAATATTTAAAAAAAATTATTTTAACTTGATGACTTTTACAATTAAAATCACTAATAAAAGCAATCTTAATTTGGTCATTGGTCTCCTTTGGAGGTTTATATTGAAGTAATGTTGTTCTCTCCTTTTGAATGACCTCCTCATAAGCTTTTCTAAAAGTGGTTCCTGATAGCCCTTTAGTCTAAAATCATTAATGCTTTTCAGGGATTGTTCTTTAAATACTTCCTCATCTGAACAATTTCAAAAAATTTGCAAAAGTTGGGCTTTTGGGACGTTTAACAGCCACGGGGGAAGTGACAGCTCCTTTATGTAGCTGTTAACATACACTGGGGGCTAACCTGGTGCCCATCATCGTTCCGCAGATTTGTAGGTAGAACTCCTCTCCAAACCAAAAATAGTTATGGGTAAAGATCCAAAGGATTCCCTCCAAGATAAATTCATACTGGTCCACAGGAAATTCATCAAATGTCTCTAAAAAATGTCTAACTGCCATACATCCACGATCGTGTGAGATGATGGTATACAGAGAGCTGACATTGGCCATTACCAAGTAGCATCCTGCTTCCTATTGGTGGTTCTCCAAAATCTTAAGAATACTTAACGTGTCCTTCAGGTGGCTTGGAGAATTCGTAACCACTAGTTCTAGACATTTGTTAATATATTGGGATAGCTTACTTGACAACGAGCCGATGCCAGACACAATGGATTTGTCCACCCAAGGAATTGTCCTTATTTTTGTGGACCTTTGGGAGGTGATAAAAGACTGGTATCCTAGGGTAAAGTATATTGAGGAATTTAGATTCTCTTTCGTTTAGAATCTCTAATTCCTTGCCTTTTTTAATCAGTTTAGAATATGACATTTTCATTTCTTTAGTGGGATCCCCTGTTAGTTTCTTATATGTCTGTTCATCTCCCAAAAGTCTCATGCTTTCCCTGACATAATCACCTCTCTCCATAAGGACAATCCCTCCACCCTCATCCGACAGCTTCATAACCAGCGTTTCATCCTCCTTGAAATTTCTCAAGGTCTTTCTATCCTCTGGGTTCAAGTTAAATTCATACTTGGTGGGTTTCCAGATTTTTCAATATATCGAAGACATAGATTCGTATGTTTGCACCTATCCTGTTCCCTCTCAACATTCCCTTTCTCAATCTGGTCTCTCATAAAGAACTTATTTAAGTACAATTTCCTCTTGAATCTCTGTAGATCAATATATGTGCTAAATTTGTCCAGAGGTTTGGTGGGGGCAAATTTCAAGCCATTGTTCAGAAGCCTAATTTTGGAGGAGTTCATGGTCCTGTTGGTTAAGTTAAAAATGCCACCTTGTTCTCGGGTCTTTCCCTTCTCTATTTTTTGTACAGTAGTTCCTCCTCTATTTCCAATTCCTCTAAACTTCTCTCTCTCTTTCCCGGGGATCTCCCTATATTCAGCGTTACTTTGTGCCGATCTTTGATATGTTCTCAGAAAATCCTCCTCTCTAGGGGATCTGTTGATGGATCAAATCTGTTAGATGTAGGGATATTGGTTGATTTTGAATATGGTACCCTGCTCTCTCCGCTCCCTTGGTGCCAATCTCCAATCTGGTGTATGTGTGTTTCTTCCCCTTCTTTGCTGGCTCCTTCCTTTTTACTACTCTATCTGGAGTGTTAAGATGTCTTATATGTCCATCCTTGTCAGTATTTTGCGCAGATGTTGTAGTGGCCCCTGGCCCTTTGTGTTGGTTATCCCCATAAGAGTATAATTCAGATCTATTACTATTCCACTGTTTACTTACTGGATAATCTTTCCTAATGTTAGAGTGAGATTTTTGATGCCATTTGGAATACGACCTCACCTGCTTTCTGGCATAGTCATTTTTATCCCTTATATATTTCTTTTTCTTGATCTCAATCACATTTTTCTCCAATCTTATTAGGTTTGTTCCTATGTCCTCTGTAATTTTGGAATATTCTTCCTGTGATATTTTTTTCTAATAAGGTGTCTCGTAGTTTATTATTCTGGCTGTCAAGATCCTGAAGGTTAGCACTACGCCTTTTCACAATCAGGAGCATCAAGCCAAAAGAAAAACTCTCAAGCATACTCATCCACTCATTTATAAAATCTTCCTCCTCCTGATCAAATGAGGGATGTTTAGTGAACCTTAACCCTCTAGGTCAGTGATAGCCAACCTTCGGCACTCCAGATGTTGTGGACTACATCCCCCATAATGCTCTTACACCCATAATGCTGACAAAGCTTCATGGGAGGTATAGTCCAAAACATCTGGAGTGCCGAAGGTTGCCTATGCCTGCTCTAGGTGTTATTCTCTCCCTTAAATATTTCTCCATGGTAACAATCTCCCATTTAATTTTGATTTCATTCACTAGTAGTTTCTCTAATTCATATTGGCATTTTTTTAGATCCATGGTTTTGGCGCAATTAGCATCAATTGACACTTGTACAATAGTAGCCAACACAGTTCGTGAGAGATAAAACAATCCAAAAAAACACAAAGTGTTCTGCAGGTGCATTAGAAGGAGAGGACACCCAAGGAGACATATAGTAAGGATATCACTACCTGTTTGTAGATTCTCTCACTGTCTGCAGCCAGGTTGTGAATTAAAATCATCTCACTCAGTGCTGTTGGGGCTGAGCTACGTACACATATTTGATAAGGAAGTCTTTCTAGAATGAGGGGGCGTGGCTAAGGAGGCAGGCTTATGTTGCAGCATTCTGTAAAGCATTCATTTATTTGTGAAAAAAACTACAAAGATTTGAACATGCATAAATACAGCATATTAATGAGGCAAAAAAAAATGCATTAAAGTTGCACTGGTGCCTTGAGTGTCTCATTAAATTTGACTTGTAGCTATTCTCTATCATGTAACTAAAGGGAGATAAAAGTATAAGAGAAAAAAGAATGGTGATTTGCTTATCTATCTGTCTGTCTGTCTGTCTCTATATCAGTCTGTCTGGCTATCTATCTATCTATCTATCTATCTATCTATCTATCTGTCTGTCTCTATATCAGTCTGTCTGGCTATCTATCTATCTATCTATCTATCTATCTATCTATCTATCTATCTATCTATCTATCTATCTATCTATCTATCTGTCTGTCTGTCTGTATGTATGTCTGTATGTCTGTCAGTTTGTTTGTCCATCCATCCATTCATCAATCCATCCATATTTATATATTCATCTACAAACACATATCCATGAAGCAGAAAATAATACCACTCAGGTGTGCTAGATACATCGTAATAAAAAATCTCCACAAAAGTTCCATATGGTGTGTAATTCTTGGTTTATTCACTAAAATGAGAATTTAAGGTGAAAGTAACTAAACTGGGAACATTCTCCATGTCAGCTCTGCTTCTGGTTTGGCTAATTTGAAATTCACTTTAAATCCACTTTAAATTGTAATTTTAGTAAATAAGCTTGTCACTTTCCAGGTTGAGATGTGTAAAATCAATTTAAAGTTAGTAATGTAAAAATAGAAATGTGTTTTATGTGAAATCAGAAACTCAGATAAAATCCCTAGTATATGTAAATGATAAGAGAGTTCCCTATTATGTATTTTATTGTAGCAAGAATCTGTGTTAGACAATACAGATCATAGGAGGTTTGGGTTTTCAACCCAATATGGATGATAATCAAATTTTGGTCACCGATTACAATATATACATATAAGATTAAAATAATGATAGGTCCCAGTTTGCTATGAAATGCCACCATAAAGTAAAAAAAAAAAAAGTGATAAAAACAGGCAAGTTTCGTACCTTTTTCATGTATATTTAATCCTTTAAAGGTGCTGGTTTTCAAATGCTTATTGTATGTTTAAATATCTATGCCCTGTTACCTTTCATTCACACTGAAAATGTAACTTCACTCTAAAAAGGCAGATGTTACTTGGACAGACTGAGATTTATTTATGAAGTATGTATCTATATAAATATTCCCCTTACTTCAGAGAAAAGGCAGTGTTTACATTGCTGCCTAGTGACAATCAAACTGCCATTAGAGGTGCTTCCTGCAGTGATGTTCAGTGTCTACACGCTCTGCATGGAGACTCTGAAAGTTCCCCATAGAGATGCATTGAGTCAATGAATCTGTAAGAGGGGATGCTGCATGGCCCAGTGCAGCGTTTTGGCACGCATGCGCAATAGTTTCAGATCAATAAGATTGATAATATCAGCCATGGAGGTGGGGCCAACTGTTGCAAGATTGGTGCATCAATTAAGAAAAGGTAACTAAACCACCCTTTATCTCCTCTGAGAGGGGGCTGGTAACCTAAATATTTAATCCAGCAATTATAGTGTTAGGAATATACATTAAATGCAAAATATATTGTTAAATGCAAAAATAACTTGATATTATCAAATGAAGGTTATCACAATTAATGTGTGATTTTCCATGTTTTATGTGACATTTTTCTTTAAAGCACTGAGGCTGATAAATATGTCTCTTGCAAACAGAAAAGTGGGCCAAACCTCTTCAAATGAACATCATGGATATCATTGCTCCTGCTAATTCTATAATTGATTGCTGTATTTTTACGACTTTAGCTTTCTTTCTCATGGTATCATTTGTAAACATTCTGATCATTGTTAAAATTAGTCTATATAGCCTTAAAGGTCAATCACATTGGATGCTGCGTTAGACCTTATTACAAAATCTATGTGCTATGGCATTTTGACAAAAATAATATTTGTGTCTAAATGAGGCATTATCCTGGTATTAGAGATATTATTACTGACACAATTGCTCTGGCTTCCTTACAAATATCCAGAGTATGTTATATATCCTTAGTTTGGACACATTGTAGGTTAGGTAAAGCTCTCCCTAGTGGTCAGAGCTTGTAATAATGTATCATATTGATAATTGTCTATAGCTGGGATTTATAAGTTCTGTTAAAAAAAGTGATGTGGCTATTGTGACGAAGTGCCCTTCGCCACTTGGTCCTGAAGAGGCTTGCTTGCCAGCCTCCTCCCCTGTGACTATGACTCTTTGATGTATTTGGCTTTAAAGCCCCTATTCTACCTTCAGACAGACTATTTATGTAGGTTGCTTTATTTCTCTTATGTTTTAGTCACTCTGTACCCATTATAGGTGCAGGGTGTGTGTAATGTAATTGTTTATAGTGTGTGTGTACTGTGAAATGTATTGCCTGCTCTCCTGTACTGCTGAGGTTTGCTACCAACTAGGTGGATTTGGCTATGGAGCTTGTCTAGTGCCCTCTGTTGGTAGCAACAGCAATATGCACTACCTAAATAGCAAGACTGGTTCATTTGCATATTCGGGAGATTTGCATATTGCTAATTCTTCAGACACGTGAGATATTTTCTGTTAGTTATTGTCTCCCCCACCTATCTGGAAATGTACCATTTTGTTGTGATAAGTCACTGTGTGTTGCCTGATATGGTTTGACTGTTTGTGATTTTATTTAGTTTTCACAGCAATGTTAATGTGATGACCATATGGGCTAGTCCCAAGTAAAATCTGTTTCTTAGTTTCTTGTTTAATTTCAAGTGCTTGCTCACCCTGTACGTAACGTAACTCTAAGATTGCACCGATGTCTATTATGGACAAATGCTAGTTTTTACCATGTAAGAAAAGATACTCATTTAATCAATGTTATAGTATGAATGTAGAATATATATACATGTCTATATGTTTTGTTACCAAATTAGAATCCACCAAGATAATACATAAACTATTTTTAAAACTACTGGAATGGAATTTGAATAATTTGCATATGGCGTTGCATTGTTATATCAACACTCGGTATATGGCCAACAAAATATTTATTTTGGTTTGGCTAAGAATTAATTTAAAAAATCTGGGCCAAAATAGTGCAGTTAGAAAAATAGATCTCATTTAAAAAAATATACATATACTAGCGGGTAAATGTGCAAATTTATGTAAATTTACCATGATATGTCCATGACCTTGAACAATTATTTAGGTGTGTCTATATGAGGGAGGACAGATTGCTTGTAAATATTTACTTTTTTTTTTTTGCCAAATAGTATTTTATTGATGATTAACATAACAAGATATGACATTTTTAATATTATCACAGTACTGTTGTATACATCTCATGCCAGATATACATACAACAATGGAGCTGTATAACATTGAGAAAGTGCAGTGGAAATGTTCAGTGCATTCGAGCCCACTGAGTGGTTGCATCCACAGCATATTTGGTTATTCAGAGTCTCCAATATATATTGAGATGTTCTAATAAACTAGTATAGCAAGAGCAGGTGAATAGATCAACATAATTATTTTTATTAACAGCAGGATGATACTTTTTTTTTTCTAATTTAACAATATCGAGCATACTACAACTCATGCTTTGTTGAGGGAAGAAAACATCATCTAGACATACAATCAGTGAGCTTAAAGGGTATCACTGAGACAATAAAGAGACCAAAGGTACTGGATAAGGTTGTCGACTTAAAAATGAAACTTCTTAGTCTATATAAAACACAAATATATACAACTTACCATAGGCCTATAATACATTGCTCAAAAAAATAAAGGGAGCATTTAAACAACACAAAGTAACTCCAAGTCAATCACACTTCTGTGAAATCAAACTGTCCACTTAGGAAGCAACACTGAGTGACAATCAATTGCACATGCTGTTGTGCAAATGGGATAGACAACAGGTGGAAATTATAGGCAATTAGCAAGACACCCCCAATAAATGAGTGATTCTGCAGGTGGTGACCACAGACCACTTTTCAGTTCCTATGCTTTCTGGCTGATGTTTTGGTCACTTTTGAATGCTGGCGGTGCTTTCACTCTAGTGGTAGCATGAGACTGAGTCTACAACCCACACAAGTGGCTCAGGTAGTGCAGCTCATCCAGGATGGCACATCAATGCGAGCTGTGGCAAGAAGGTTTGCTGTGTCTGTCAGCGTAGTGTCCAGAGCATGGAGGTGCTACCAGGAGACAGGCCAGTACATCAGGAGGAGGCCGTAGGAGGGCAACAACCCAGTAGCAGGACCGCTACCTCTGCCTTTGTGCAAGGAGGAACAGGAGGAGCACTGCCAGAGCCCTGCAAAATGACCTCCAGCAGGCCACAAATGTGCATGTGTCTGCTCAAACGGTCAGAAACAGACTCCATGAGGGTGGTATGAGGGCCCAACATCCACAGGTGGGAGTTGTGCTTACAGCCCAACACCGTGCAGGACTTTTGGCATTTGCCAGAGAACACCAAGATTGGCAAATTCACCACTGGCGCCCTGTGCTCTTCACAGATGAAAGCAGGTTCACACTGAGCACATGTGACAGATGTGACAGAGTCTGGAGAAGCTTTGAAGAACGTTCTTCTGCCTGCAACATCCTCCAGCATGACCGGTTTGGCAGTGGGTCAGTAATGGTGTGGGGTGGCATTTCTTTGGGGGGCTGCACAGCCCTCCATGTGCTAGACAGAGGTAGCCTGACTGCCATTAGGCACCGAGATGAGATCATCAGACCCCTTGTGAGACCATATGCTGGTGCGGTTGGCCCTGGGTTCCTTCTAATGCAAGACAATGCTAGACCTCATGTGGCTGGAGTGTGTCAGCAGTTCTTGCAAGACGAAGGCATTGATGCTATGGACTGGCCCGCCCATTCCCCAGACCTGAATCCAATTGAGCACATCTGGGACATCATATCTCGCTCCATCCACCAACGTCACGTTGCACCACAGACTGTCCAGGAGTTGGCAGATGCTTTAGTCCAGGTCTGGGAGGAGATCCCTCAGGAGACCATCCGCCACCTCATCAGGAGCATGCACATGCGTTGTAGGAAGGTCATACAGGCACGTGGAGGCCACACACACTACTGAGCCTCATTTTGACTTGTTTTAAGGCCATTACATCAAAGTTGGATCAGCCTGTAGTGTGACTCCAAAATCCAGACCTCCATAGGTTGACAAATTTGATTTCCATTTTTTAATTTTTGTGTGATTTTATTGTCAGCACATTCAACTATGTAAAGAACAAAGTATTTCAGAAGAATATTTAATTCATTCAGATCTAGGATGTGTTATTTTGGTGTTCCCTTTATTTTTTTGAGCAGTGTATAAAACCCCTAACCCATGGGATAACTGTAAAGGGTAACTGAAAGAAGTTGACTAAGGGCTGTCATCATTATATTTTACAGATAAACCTCTAATCACAAACATTTATATAGCTACCCTTCGTAACTAGAGGCTGTTTCTAAACTAGAACGTTTTACCAAATGTAACTCATAATTCCTGGGTAACAAGAGCTTTAATGCCTGGCAAGAGAATAATAGGAGATATTAACTGCTACTTACTGACTGGTTTGCATGCTAGGAACGTCATTTTACTAGTTGCCAAAATTAAAACTTACCTAGGTGTAAAGAGAAAATGTCATGGTAACAACAACAAACTCAAAACATTCCACAGAAAAAAATACATGTTACGCTCCTCATGGGTTGGAGTTGGTCCAGAGTAAACTATGCTAGTCTTTTTTAGATCAATCAGCATCATCCTTCTCTGTAGGAACAAGGGAAGCAATTTTCTGGTGGTCCCAAAAATTGGAAGTGATTGGGCATTCTGTCCTATATGACTGAGGTGCAAACCATCCTTCTGTTCTAATAAGAAAGGTTGCCCCTCGTCTGCTGCCAAGTTCTGCGTCCCTTACCCATGGCGACATGTGCCATCGACCTTCGCTACTATAGAGTAGTTTATGTAAAGCAAAAGGAGTTTATGAGAAACAAACAAATGTACCTGTGTCAACAATGTTAGTTATGCTAAGGATATTAATATTTTTTTTATCCTGCGTTTACGGTTGAGCATGTCATATTTCTGGTCAAATAAGCTTTGTAGGACTGCGGTTCTTGAATGGTTTCTTGCTTGTTTTTTAATACTCATCTAATATATGTGTCTTCTGCTGTGGCTTTAACCCTGTCCATGAGAAAGTTAATTTCTTCCTTAACTACAGCCAAGTCTGTCTATTATAGTTGTCAACTATCTAGTGAAAGTTTTCAATCTAATTTTTGTGGATGCATTGTCATCCTCTTTATTAGAGGAACTCACATCTTGGAATCCCTATGACACACCACTGGTCTGCCTTAGTTCCCTCTGATGTAGAGAAATAGAACTCAGCAGGTAACACCACCTTCTGTTTTGGGCCATGAAGCAGGATGTCTCCAACATTTCTGCAGTTTCCATCCTGGAATCCCCATTGCTTTTTTTCCCAGTGTGAGTAAGTCTATTTTATGCAGTGCATGTTTCAGGGTACCTACTTCTAGCCAGTGTAGTTTACTCACTTGATGCAAGGCGATGCACCATTCTAGTGTTAATTTTGATTCATCCCATTATCCAAAACAATATGCAGTGCACCATCCTGCTATCAAAAATTACATGAGCTCTCCACAAACTAACTAACATAGTTATAATAAGGCTGAACATTGCCCCAGCATCAAAAATGTTGAAGCTATACCCATACTTTCATATCTATCCAGAATGATGCAAGCACTTCTATGACATTCTGGCATCATTCTAATGACATCAAGCACTATCTCTACGTAATCTATGTCCACCCGGACGCCTGCGCCCTTTCGTGCTCTTTTATAGTCTGAGAGTTCTGTTCTATAACGTTCTCTGATTGTCCAGTTATTGACTTTGGCTTTGACATTAAGCCCAAACATCTCCAAGGACCAATAATATGTACTGTATTTGCATGTTGGGAGTTTGTACCATCCTGATAGAAATGCAGTGGTAGTATTACTATTGTTAGCCAATGTATTTGGCAGGGCTCCTGGCCCCTCAAATGGCATTTGCCTCCGGAATTCCTAACTGCCCAGTCAGGGCGTGTAACAAACCTGTCAGGATATTAGCTTGTCGCTGGAGGACTCCAGGAATGGAGGAAATTTGGTGCCATACTTAGACAGTGAGACTTGGGTCTGGTGCTTCTGTGTTGTAGAAGGAAGCATAGGCGAAAGCTGTAGAGCAGACGGAGTGGCAGCAAAGTAGAAGTCCAACATAAAGTGTTACTTTAGTTCCTAGTCAATTGCAGATCACAGTGGAAGTCAAGGTGAGAGACAATTAAGTGTCCAAAATTGAGTGTCAGTGAGTGGCACTCCATGAAATACACTTTCTTGCACCCAAACGCTCAGTGTCAGACCTGGTCTATCGGTAACCAGGAAGACTGAGGAAAGATTGTGTGTAATACGAACGTATCAAGTGACTTGGCAGGTTTGCTTTTATTATATTGGATTGGTTATATATTCATGTTTTTTAAATGCATTATCTAATGAATAGATTGGTTCCAGCCTGGAGTGACCTTTTAAAAATATACAACTGCACTGCCATTAAACACAGCACTATTGAAATCCCTAAGAGTCTATCCAGAGTTTAACTTGGAACAATTAAAGGATATCTATGTTGCTAACAGTAGAAAAACATGTATTGCATTGTTTTTAGACAGATTATTAATTCTGCTGAAATTTAGGGGAAATATCATGGCCTTAGGTTAATACAGTTATAAAATAAATTAACAAGTGTTTCTATGAATGCATTTCTTATTGATTCTTATTGATCAGCTGTGAGCATGAAATATGTTAACTCATATAGTGCCAAAATCTTAGTCAACATCAAACAGAGAAATGGCAGCTGTATTACGCTCAACATTTAAACATGCTAAAAAAGGATCATTTCATTTCCTGGGGTTTGGCTTGTAGTGTTGCCAAGGCATGTGACTATTTTAAACATGTGTTTACATCATAAAATATGTATATATCATAGACATCAAAATATTTTGTGTATACAAACAATTTTCAAAATACAAATTATTTTAATTAATTGATACATTACCAATTTTTATATATTTTGCCACATAGCTCTGTTATACAGTCATAGACTCAAAACTTGAAAAGAGAGGCATAAGGACACAAAATATGGAAAGAAGTATTTGGTAAAAAAATAGTCATTGTCCATCTTAAGGGACAATTCGGATGTATGTACCCATAAAATCATAGCGTACTAAGACAGTCACTTGCTAACACAAACACACTATATAAACCTGTATTTGTGAAAGAGTTGACATCAAATTCTGTCAAACGTGATACTTTTGAGCCATACGTATCTCTGTGTTTCTGATGATATTATAATTACCGTGATATCCCTGATTTTGTGAGGATTTCCATTTTCACATTGCTATCTGCTATGTGCAGCTCAGTTTTTCCGATTGCTACTGGTCAGCAAAACTACCATTTAGATACAGCTGAGGTTCTTAACCTCTTTGACCCTGTGCTATACAATGAGTCTGCAGAATTAGTACATCATTTGATTGATACATCATATTCATCAGGCTTTTAGCAACTGCCACAAAAGATGTTTACTGTAGTAGCATTACTTTTCCCAGGAAGAGTATAATGAAGGTGATTATTGTGATTTATCATATAAAAATTGAAGAACGGATAACTGAACCTTCAAACTAAATATTGGATTACCAAGCTAATACCCCATACATAATTTTGGTCCCTGTTAAAAAAAAAAAAAAAAAAGCTTTAGGAGCACTGATGTACAGTAAATAACCCAAAATATAGGAATTGTATTCACTGCTGTATGCTGTATCACCCTAATTACTTATTAATCCGGCCTTTGAACACACACTTGCAATTCTTATCGCATGGCAACTTGGGTTTTTTACAGACTGCACAACATGTGCTGATGTGAGCTAGCTAGGTGTAATATCATTAATCCTATACTATAGACCTCCTGCTGGGAGATTGGGAATCTGCTGACCTGGTGAAACATTGTGAGCTTTTAGTAAATCCCTGGGGTGCTAGGTAAGCCATTTTCTCAGGTCTCTAAGTAATCACTTCCTCCGGCCTGATTTTACCCATTTAAGAATTTACAATTAAAATTAATAAAATAAGAGGTGCATACAGAATAAAATAAATATCTATTATACATGTATATAGCTTTCATGCATTTTACAGGAAATAATTAAGTCTTCTTGTGAAAAAATGCTTGTCTAAATGTGTATGTGTCTCTTTAAACAATGTATATTATTAAAGAAAATACTATAAAAAGTAAAATAGCCGAATTGTAATGCTAAGTCCTATTCACTTTTGTGATCGTAGTCACAATCACCATGTGACTGATGTTTTATATTTTTATGGTTAGTCATGCTGACACAAGAAATTCATGGGCATGTTGTGGGTGTCAGAGGCGGCTCTTGACTTTATGAGGCCTTAGGCGAAACTCAAACATGAGGCCCGACTAACAAAAAAGTGTCACATACACACATTGATGCACAGTTTACCTGGGTATGCCTGAGAGTGTGTCTGACAGAGAGTATCCTTGTGTGTCTGTGTGTATGTCTCTGTGAGCATGTTTGCGTTTTTGTCTGAGACCCTATGTGTATGGGGTAGCTGCTTGAAGTGTGTTGTGTGTATGGGGGGGTGATGGTGAGAGGGAGGGGGGATGATGGTGTGAGGGTGGTGATGGTAAGATGGAGGGGGGTAAGGGTGAGAGGGGGTGATGGTGACAGGAAGGTGATGGAGTGGGGGTGATGGTGAGAGGGAGAGGGGGTGATGGTAATGTGAGAGTGAGGGAAATGTGAGGGGGGGTAATGTGAGAGGGAGGGGGGTTGATGGTGGGGGGGTGATGCTGAGGGTGGTGATGCTGAGGGGGGTGATGCTGAGGGTGGTGGGGAGTGATGCTGAGGGTGGTGTGAGGTGGTGAGGGGGTGATGCCATGTAATCTCGCAAGACCATCAGAGCATTGATTGGCCAATTCTCTCGTGACACATGGTCTGCAGCTCTGCTCACTGCGGAGCTGCAGACCGGTGTCTGCGGTGGAGGCGCCTCACTGACCGAGGACCTGACACAGTCTGCCCACAGGCGGTTTAGGCGGCCGCGAGGCCCCAGCCAGCGCGAGGCCTTAGGCGGCCGCCTAAACCGCCTAATTAGAGAGCTGCCTCTGGTGGGAGTGTTCTGGGTGTGGTTTACTGTACCCTTGCTGTGTATATAAGTGGGCCATCTGGCCATAATAAAACCAGTCTTCTTCATTCTTCACTAAGTCTCTACTAGTGTTTGGGTGATACCGCGGTAACCTGTGCAAGAAGCTATAATCACTCTGGAACTGATCACAACTGGAAGGGCCACGTAGGTGGTGGTAACCCATCTTCAGGAGGGTATACTGCCACAACTTTACCTTCTGATTTTTCATGTAGGTAACACAAGACTAGATTGATTGATAGCTCAAACACAAATAAAGTAGACTCATTTTAGGTCTAGATTCTAAGAGATATGCATAAAATAACATGATAGCAAAGATATACACATAGCCACATTTTTGTCCCTTTGTTACAATTTTGTGTCTTATAAAGTGAGAATTCAAAGTAAATGCAATGTTATTTCAAACATAATAGATCTATCTAGCTATCGATCTATCGATCTATCTAGCTATCGATCGATTTTGAGTGCACATAAACACAGCACATTTAACAGAAATTCACAGTAAGGTTCTCTGCAAATAGTTATTCAGTCATATTGCTTAGCATTCTCTCTCCAAGGGCTAGTTTCTACTGCAAGATAAACTTAACTCTGGTGACCAATTATCAGTTTACTCATTGACTATGATATTTGTTATTATTCAGTACTGTATATATGCGTATCTATTATGATAGAATCAATCCTGTAGTTTGTCACTGGTACATTACATAAATATATGAACCGCATTAAGAAACGTCAGCTACAAATAATATTAATATATCCAGAGTTACAAACAAAATTAAGTAATATAAGATTTTTTATAAAGTTTGCTTTATTCATCTATTAAGTTAATTTTATAGTAAAACTCTTGTTTTTTCTACCCATATGATGGATGCTATGGGAGGAGATTCATTAAAGCAAAAAACAGCTAATATTCTGGGGCAAATTGGTAAATAAGGACCAATCGCCATGGAAACTATTACAATGTCTTTTTAAACATTTAGCAATTTTCACAGAAAATAACACCTGTTTTATTTTTGTAAATATGTTGTTGCGACTCTCGATACAAATATATTTAAGACATAGCATTATAAAACAAAATTGTGATAGAGGTATTACAAAATTAAAATGAAATTTAACCTATTTCTTTCATAAAAAACAAGTGAAACATCTGAATTCCCTTTTTTAATTCTCTCTCTCTCTCTCTCTCTCTCTCTCTCTTTTTTTTTTTTAAATATGTTGTATGCTGTTTCTTTAATCCCTGATCGATGAGTTTCTGAGTGGTTTGTTTGGCATCACACCATTTTTGTGCCATTTATTTTGGGGTTCTTTATACTAAAACTGTTGTGTTCGTGGGCTTGGAGTTAGGGTTAGATCAGGTGTTCAGCAGTTAAGCAATTTCATTATTAGGGCTAAGAATGGCACTAATATAACAGCAAACAGAAAAATATTTTACAATTTTGTATTTTTTTAATAAAAAATACTTTGTTGAAGAACAGCTATATATTTCTGCTTCTGCTTCTTAATTACTAGTTAAGTGCCTTGAGATGACTTTTTTTTTATATCCAGAGTAATCCTTCTATCCCAACCATATAAATAATTAATCCACCCAGATGTACGGACACTGGTCAAATCTCCCATCCACGTAACAATCGAAGCTGCTTTATAACAATGCAATGCAAAATATACTAATACAGTATCACAATAATATACACAACTGACAGCTGTAAAAGTATATATAATGTGAAGTGTTTTTGTTAGTATTTAGAACCTGTCATCAATAGGAAGGCAGTTTATTTTACAAGCGTTGATGATGTCAGGTCATTTCCTCTCCATAGTGTCTGCTGTTTCTAGACTTCAGAAAGCAATATGTAATGGTCTGTGGCTCTACATCCTGTATTAAGCAGACTGTGCATTTTATCCCATGGAGTCTGGGGTATTTCTGTATCATTAATTTAAATGGTCTTTCTGGTCGGCCAAGTCCCATTACTGTTTAGTAAACACGCAGACTGGTTTGTAATAATATACTATTTATAGATTGATGTTTACGTAAATGAAAAAAAAATAATGCGCAGAGGTGTCTACACATTTTATATTTTTCTTAGAAATGCAAGTTTTTTTTCATTTAACAGATCTTCCCTATTTTTAATACAACAAAACACATTGTAACTCTTATCCTACTTTGTCTTATTGTCATTATTAATTTTATTATTATTTTAGCAATTAAATAGGCATTTTTTGAAAAAGCCAAAACATAATTTGCATGCAACTTTAGAGTAACAAGCCTCTGAATAACTCTGTTATATCCTATGAAAACTATGACAATTGGTGTTTCTCAGCAGCAAATCCATCGTGGTAGCAAAATGCTAAAGAGTAGCTACCATGTATCTTGTGAGAGAGGGGAACAGAAAATATCCTAAGTGTGGGACATATCTATAAATACAGAATGCTTTGCAGGCTAGTTATCCAAGGCCGCAGAGTGTGGAGATAAAGAATGTTGAGGGGTTTGATCATGAAATATCAAATTGTAATGAATGGAAAACCAGACTTAAACTATGTGTCTAAAATTTCGAGCTGTGACTATAGCTGAATTTGAGAAAACTATAATTAGAATTTGTTTCCAATGCTTCAAATAAAGAAACATTGCAGACATACAGGGCATGTCTGGGGCGGGGTCAGTATCACACATTTAGGAACCTTCACTGACCCAGGGCTAGATTTTTTGTTAGGCAGGCCTGTTAAAAGCTGCAGCCTGTGGTCCTTTGTCATATTCATAGACAGCAAATAGTTGAGGTGTCAGGACTCTGAAATCAATGAGTTAAGTCAGAGGGAGCCTGATCTCTGCATGGCACCCCCTCAAACTTAAAGGACCACTATAGTGCCAGGAAAACATACTCGTTTTCCTGGCACTATAGTGCCCTGAGGGTGCCCCCACCCTCAGGGTCTCCCTCCCACCCGGCTCTGGAGCTCTCCTCCTCCGATCCTCCTCCGTTCCTCCCCGTCGGCTGAATGCGCACGCGCGGCAAGAGCTGCATTCAGCCGGTCGCATAGGAAAGCATTTATAATGCTTTCCTATGGATGCTGGTGTGCTCTCACTGTGAAAATCACAGTGAGAAGCACGCAAGCGCCTCTAGCGGCTGTCAGTGAGACAGCCGCTAGAGGCTTTGGGGGAAGGCTTAACCCATTCATAAACATAGCAGTTTCTCTGAAACTGCTATGTTTATAAAAGAATGGGTTAACCCTAGCTGGAGTGGTCTGGGTGCCTAGAGTGGTCCTTTAAAGCACTATTAGCAGACAGAGGGTAGGACTGGGGGCAGAATGACTACTTTCTATAAAGCTTTGCAGATACATACATTCATACTTACACACACTTCTATCTACACCCACACTGTTACACAAACACACACACACAACTGCACACACCCACACTTTTACACATAATTACCTGCACTTCTACCCGCACTCACACTGTTATAAATACACATTGCTACACACAATCTATTTTAGTCAAACTAATTTGTGATGTTTTCTCTATATCAAAATTATTTTTACATGACCATGTTACCTTGCCATTAATGTAAATTATACACAAGTTAATCATCACCAGGCATCCCTGCTTACGATCACCAAATTAGAATTCTCTACAGATATTTGTAAACTGTATCATCATATTTTCTCTTTCTTAGTGAGAGATGGCAAATGTTACAACTGTGACTCCTCTTGTCAAACTTGCTTTGGACCAAAAGCTCTGGACTGCTTCTCCTGTGATACTGGTAGGGTGTCTGTCAATGTCTCTTCCTGAAATATATTACTGTGTGTGAGTATTATTTTTACCAAACTGGTGGATACATATTATAATAAATATTAGGAGTCTGAAAACTTGAATTATGTTTAGCGTTGTGTGATACACACAAACATATTAAGGGCTCTAACAAGAAACATCTCAAAGGCTCTAACAAGAAAGAGGGTTCCTAAAACAACCGTGCTTAATCTGAAATTTGAAGGAACATTTAAAGGTAGTATCATGAAACACTTATAATGTGGTTTGTTTTACGGAAAGAGTTAAAGAAGCATGGAATAGCTTCAAGCAGAGTTGGTAATAAAAAATGAGAGTAGAAGAAAGCTGTGATAGATACGTGCCTTAAACGGAAAACAAAATTTAAAATATTCTTATACACAAGATGTGGGCAGACAAAATGGCAAATTTGCTTTTATCCGCTAGCAAGATCTATTTTAAAATCTACTCTATATAAAGTGAAGTAATTCTTGTGGTTGTGAAATGGAGAATCGCGTTGTACTTTTTATAGCAGATAAATCTATTTGTGTGTGCGTATGATTTGTTATTTTGCAATTTGATGTAGAACACTGTTAGGTAAAATGGAAAAATATATATTTGCTACATTTTTTTCTCACATTGTTTTCCATTTTCCATTTGTTATATACTAGCATATCTACTTAAATCTCTGTATGTGCTTAGTGGACATTTTTTATAAAACAATCAATCTATGTTCAGCTGAATTTTCCTTTTTCTTATTTAGAGTATGAACACATTATTTTGCGGGGATTTCCAGTGAAAGCTTACAGTTTTATTTTTATACGCTAAGTAAATATAAAACATCCTTTCTTTAGTGTTCTTTAAAATAACCCCCAAAATATACTTTTTTTTCATTAACACAAATATCGCATTTTGTATGTTATGACATAAACCTGATTTGTACTGCATAAACACATCCAAATTGCTGTTGTTTGTTGTGAAATTATAAAGCCACAGTTTGAACATGTCCATTTCATCCTTAAAGGAATACAAACCTGTATTTTTGACAATACAGTGTTAAAAACACATTTTAGATGGCCATGCCCACTTCCTATTTAAAATGATTAAAACTTACCTTTATACCAGCCAAATGCGGGCTCTGCCCCTGCTACGCGTTTTTAGCTGAGATTATCAAGATTGATGGTCTCAGCCAATCCAGTGCTTTCCCATAAAATACATCTCCTTACAAAATACTATTTTACCTCTTTTGTTTAGTGAAGGCAGATGGTTAAGCCATTCTTACATACAGTTTGTGGCAGTGACCATTCTAATCACTGTGACTTACAGACAGACAGACTTGGATCCCATTCCTTGCTGTATAATAGTGATGAAGAAGTTAAATACTTGGTAGTTGAACCCAAGAGTTGCTGGTGACCATATTTACTTTTTAAGACTTTTTCTCACTCATGGTCACAGTAGGAGATATGTAGGCCCCTCTGGCACTAAACAAAAGAGGTAAAATAGTATTTTAATAACAAAGTTTGTGCACACTTTGGAAAATAGGAGCAGACACTGTATACCTTCTACTGAAACTGAAAGGTTTTTTTTTTTTTTTTAAGGGAAGGGGACCCTTTAACAAGAGAATATAAAGCAGACAGCCTCACAAGAATCTTGTTATTTGCCTACCTCAAATCCTCATAGATTGGAAGCTTCTTTGAGCAGTGCCCTTTTTACCCACAAATGCTGTAGAATATGTTGGTGATAGCTAAATGCTAATAATAATAATAATAAGATGTGAGTCCACAAGGATGCATTTACCTTAGCCCCTACCAAGTAAAGTGTCACACACTCATCATTTTTATATCCACAATATTCTGGAGCCACAGATGCAATTCGGATATCCTCAATCAACTAAAAGGAAAAATGGGCAAGCAGCTCACAGTGAATTAGTGGAGCAAAATAAATTGATCCTGATGTTAAAAATGTATATTTATTCCGAACAGTGTCGCACAACAAAACCACCAGATCGAAACTAAAACGTGTGAAATAAAGCAATTTAAAAGACACCTATATTCTGTTTAAGGTGTTTTGCTAAAAATTGTCTACACAATTTTCTGCATTTCATGGACAGTTTGGGTCCGGTGAATGTTTTTGTTTTAGCAATGTTTTGGATAAATATAATTTTATTTTTTTTTTAAAAGAAAAAATATATACTTTTTTTTAATTAAATATACTTAAAAAAAAAAAGAAATATACTTTTTTTTTTTTCTGCTATACTTATTTACTATGAGTCAGCTTTCTTATTTTGCTCTTTAGGGGCATACTTTGTGACCTAAGCTCTAAGCCTTATTTTCACTTATGATCATTAGTGGGAAGAGAACTTGGAGCCTTACTGTGTTTGTTCAGTGTTTTCTGCCATGATATGTACTGAAGGAAAACCATCCTCTAGGGACAGTTTATTGTGACAGCTCTGGCACATTATTCGGTGTGTATGTGTGTACAGGGTATTGCTTGATGTGCAATATGAATTTGTTCTGGAGCCATTTTTTTTTGCTGAGTATGTTCTGTGCCAGTTTTTATTTTCTCTCAGTTAAAACTAGGATAAAAAAAATGGCAGCATTATAAAGCTTATTTTTTTGTGGATTAAATATAGTGAGTGTTTGTCACTTTGTCATGACAAACACTCTTGTCATGCTCTCAGCTACTCTGGCCTTAAATTTGAAAATCACTTTGAATTCTGACTTTAGTAAATAACTAAATTGAATTGCTTTGTTCATTAAAAGGCTGAAATTGAGAAATGATGGTGCATTCTCTTAAATACAGCACTTACATACATAGTTACATAGTTACATAGTTACATAGCTGAAAAGAGACTTGTCCATCAAGTTCAGCCTTCCTCACATTTGTTTTTTGCTGTTGATCCAAAAGAAGGCAAAAAAATAAACCCAGTTTGAAGCACAATTTTGCAACAAGCTAGGAAAAAATTCCTTCTTGACCCCAGAATGGCAGTCAGATTTATCCTTGGATCAAGCAGTTATTACCCTACATTGAAAGATTATATCCTTGAATATTCTGTTCTTGCAAGTATGCATCTAGTAGCTGTTTGAACATCTGTATGGACTCTGATAAAACCACTTCTTTAGGCAGAGAATTCCACATGCTGATTGTTCTTAAAAAAACCTTTCCTTTGCCTTAGAAGAAATCTTCTTTCTTCCAGTCTAAACGCATGGCCTCGTGTCCTATGTAAAGTCAGGTTTGTGAATAGATTTCTACACAATGGTTTGTATTGGCCCCAAATATATTTGTATAATGTTATCATATCCCCTCTCAGGCGACGTTTTTCTAAACTAAATAGGTTTAAATTTGTTAACCTTTCTTCATAGCCGATATTTTCCATTCCTTTTATTAATTTTGTAGCCCGCCTCTGCACCTTTTCTAGTGCCATAATATCCTTCTTTAGAACAGGTGCCCAAAATTGCACAGCATATTCAATATGGGGTCTTACCACTGATTTATAATATTGATATTTCGAGGTTGCCAATACTGATCCCATGGATTAGGTGCACTGTCCATGGTACTGAAAAATGATTAAAGGGACACTATGGTCACCAAAATAACTACAGCTTAATGTAGTTGTTCTGGTGAGTATAGTCAGTTGCTGCAGGCTTCTAAGAAAAGGCAATGTTTACATTACAGTCTAGAAACACCTCTAGTGGCCACTCTTTATAGGTGCTTTGTGAGTCAGTGCTGCACAGTGTGCAGCACTGACGTTCAGCGTCTCAACACTCTGCATGGAGACACAGAACTTTCCCCATAGAGATGCATTGAATCAATGAGGAGATGCTGATTGGCTAGGGTAACATTTGGCTCTGCCCCTGACCCGCCTCCTTGGCTGAGATCTTCAGAATTGATGATATCAAACAATCCAATGCTTTCCCATGGTAAGGAGGCGGATCGTGGTGGGGAGCCCCGCATGGCTGTGGAAAAGGGTAAGGAAATCACCTTTCTAACCCGAGATAAGGGGGGGCCGACCACCTAAACTTTAGTGTCAGTAATACACGATTGTGTCCCTTTGAAGGTGAAGTGCCACTTGCCAGGATTTTTGCTTGTATCTTCATTTATCCCGCTAGCTAGCTAATATGTATTTGTGAGGTGTAAAAAACAAAATTAAATCTGGCTTTTCCTTGATCTCTCATTCTTTCACTCTAATACTCATACTCTTCCCTCTTACTTCCTTTATTTTTTATTCTCTGTGCTTTGCTTTAGCTCTCTCTCCATCCGGCCTATTTGTTTTATATGCCATGGACAGCTGCCATTATATGTTCTCTTCAGCCATAATAGGTACAGTTTCTTGGTCGGTGCTGGTGGACCCTTGTTCCTAAAAATGTATCTAGTTTCTCAAGTTTGTGTTCACCCTCTCCTTCTTGTTAGCATTTATATAGCACCAACTTATTCCGCAGCACTTTAAAATCTTTGAATGGGGATATCTGAGAAGTAATTTACATATGAAATATAACAGAGGCAAGAAAAGCCATGCTCAAACGTACTTACAGTCTGTGAGAAAGGGTTAAAGATACACAAGTGAAATAACAGTATGCCAGAGGGGGTAGGAAGTGGCACATAAGTTACCAGTGTCAAAATAAACAAGTAAAAATGGTTTGTGGAAATACAGTGTCAGGGAAAAGAGTCACACAAGAAGATGGTAAGCTCTCCTAATGAGGTTTGTATTCAGTGACTTAAAGGACTAGAACAGGGGTCAGCAACCTACGGCACGTGTGCCATGCATGGTAGTCGAGGTGCCTTTGAATGGCACTCAAGGCTACCAGAGCCAAACAGGCACAGCCTATCAGAAGTCCTTAGTGCAAACTGAGTGGTGATTGCAGATGATGTAGGCCAATCCTCAATTTACCCATTGCAGCATGTAGAGGAAGTGATTTTAGATCACTGTATCCCAGCACTGCTGCACGAACCCCTCCCCCTCCCCCACTGGAGTAGTTCCTGCCCCTGACCTGTGCCTGGCTAGCCCGGTCCCTACTAGGTCCGAGGGAAGCCACCCACAATGCTAAATGAACACAGAGCTGCAGAATAAGCCTCCCACTTATACAAATATTAGAAACAGTCCACAACAAAACACACAGTCCCCACAAACACAACACTACAGACTATCCACATGCACGATCAAGCCCACATACGCACACAAACACACAATATGACATATCATCCACACACAATTCTCCAGCCAGCATCCATACACAGCCCACATTCATAGGTATCATACACAACCATACACAATGTCACAAACTACTCATGAGCATACTCTATGCAATATAACAGCGCACATAGGCACAAATATAACGCTACAAAGCAACTGCAGCACCGAAAAATAACACAAGTAGTATATAGCAACATACACACCTTGATTTAAAAAAAAAAAATAGTACCATCACGCCAATGGACTTTAAAATCTCTATTTGACACTGTACTAATAAAAGGTTGCCTACTCCTGGACTAGCAAATAGGGGATCATGAATTCCAAAGGAATGGGGACAGCCCTTGAAAAATCCTGCAGGTGAGAGTTGGCAGAGCATGAACGAGATGCCAGAAGAAGGTCATTTGAGAAGGTTTATGTTTGTTGAGTAATGAGGACATGTAGTGAGGAGTGGAGTTAGTGAGGGCTTTTATGGTTTTTATGTTTCTCTGATATAAGGCACAGCATTCACTCTATACTCATCTGTTACACACTTTATTGAAAGACTCTGCTTGTATTTATTTACTGCTCTCATTCTTTCACTAAAGGCTGAATGATAAAAAAGATAAATGCCGAAACACTCACATTTATGATACAATTGGGCGCATTTATCGGAGCTTCCTATTTTCCATTGTCATTAGCTCTGTCATTTGTACCCGACAATGAAAACCATGTATCTATGTCTCCTCTCCTAGCAATATTTGCCCTGACTTTCCAGAGATTGAAATGTACTATGATGTAATTTGCTAAATATTTAATATAAATTTAAAAGAAAATAGAGCATTTAATGAAAATAAAAATGTTAACACAAGCCACAGATGATTTTCAATGTTTTATTCAATGGTATGAATTCCAGAGAAGTGACAGTTGTCCTTTCAAAGAACATTCCAAACACCATACCCACTTCAGTCTTCCCAGAGTAATATGTCAAACTGTTTTAAAATGGTTTTACAACTTACATAGATTCCTTGAGAACACCCAGTGCATCCAGTCTGCAGGATAAGCTGAATGTCTTCACTGAGCTAAGCAGGTCTAATACAGAACTGCACTCATTTAGCTGAAGCCACTGAGAGTAACTCGGCTTGACCCTGCTTAGCTCAGTAGGGCTACCACCCGGCCATTTGCCAGCAGCCAGGCCAGTTCTCAAACCATTGTAAACCAATTTGACAAATTACTCTGAGAGGGTGCCAGGATACCTGGCACCATAACCACTTCACTCTTTTTGCATGCTATTGGCCCTGTTATTATTGATTTCCACTAAAATATGCAACATTTATGTTAGTAGCCCTTATTCATAAATCTAGTATTCCGACCACTAATTTACATTGTGTCTGCTTGATAAACATTTAAATTACTGTATTTTAATGTGTATATATTTAAATGGCACATACATGACATCATAGCAATTATTGTGCATACATTTAAGTTACATATATATCAGAAAAATCTAGATATTTCAACTTTATAATAAAATAAGCTAATAAGAATTCAAGTCTTTTTATTTTTTAAATTCTTTTGTGATTCTTCACACTTTTAAAAACAGTAAAAAACAGTACAAAATGCTAAAGTCTGCGTAAACATGGTGCAATGATTAAATTACCAATTTGAGTGTTTCGTAGTGAAAGAGTTCTTCCAGCAAGAACGTATCATGACATTCATTTCTTTAGGCTACTTTTTGGATGGAGACAATCAATGCGTTACCACTTGCCCTAGAGGATTCTTTGGAGACCAGTTCAGCCAAACCTGTGAGAAGTGCTCATCAACCTGTGAAAGTTGTATGGGGGCCAGCGAATATTGTGTTAAATGTGAACAGGGTGAGCACAGCTTATTTCTCCATGAAGGAAACTGCCTTTCTGACTGCCCAGAGTAAGTAACGGACACCAAAAAATGCAGCAAAAGAGCATTTTCTCCTTCTTTGTCAAATATAGGGTTGTATGTGGATGAAATATGAGAAAACAATTGGAGGTCCCATAGACCCTGTATTAACTGAAAGGAGCCATTTAACCCCTTAAGGACACATGACATGTGTGACACATCATGATTCCCTTTTATTCCAGAAGTTTGGTACTTAAGGGGTTAAATGTCCTCATCTATTTCCTATTATATGAAGAGTCACAACTATTAATAAAATGCATAAGAGGGCATCCAGCTTAAATGCATGAGGCATAGTAATAGAGGAACAGGCTAAAGCACAGGTCCCTTGAATAATTAAGCGTCCTTCCAAGACTTCTCTATTAATTGTTTCCCCTTCACCATATCACAGGATGGCAGAATAAGCAATTGGGCAGCTGAAGGCTCAAGCAGTCAGATTGATAACCTTATACCAATGTTCATAATCTGTGGGGAATAATGACAACATCAATTTAGTTGGAGGTTATTTTCCTCTGAAATCATAGCAGTGGATTGGAGGGGGTAAGGTGGTGTCGTTATCAAAAATATTTGAAAGGATCCTTATCCCAGAAAAACCTGTCCGGCTGAGGTTTGTGGGATAATCATGGCCGTGGCTCCACTCATTAGCTAGTGTTTTTTTTCCATGGAGTAGAGATACATGCTTCTCACTTGTGTGTGTAGGGTCTGGACATCACACGCAGGAACAAGCTGGATGAAATTGACTAGGTAAAGGGTGAAGTATAAACTCCAACTTTGTTAAGTCTGAGTCACTGGGACTGAATTAGAACTGTAGCACTTTTTTTTTTTTTTTTTTTTACAAATTGCTGCAGTTATGATCAACTCTCAGCATTCTGGAACATTAAGAAATGTGATCTCAGACTCATGGTTGTAACATTTTTGTACTCAGAGTCAATCTTGTTTTTATATTAATTTTTATTGACTAATCAATGCACAGTAAATACAAAGGGCTATGCCATTGGAGGCACAGATCACCCACTCCCTTAATTTCCAAAAAGAGAAAAGAGGTGAGGGAAAGATACATCAGCAGTAATAGGATCTAGAAATACTTGCGTGCATGTGTGCCCTAATACCTTGCTACTCCATTGGTGAGAGAGTTTTCTAATGACTTATTTAAATAAACTGATGCCATCTTTTAAATATTACATCTCTGTTTTTTTTCCCAATACAGCGGTTACTTTGAAAACACGGAGGACTCCTGCGAAGCTTGTGATGGTTCCTGCTGGACGTGTGATGAACGTAAAACCAAATGTTTGTCATGTGTGGATGGACTCTTCTTGGAGAACAACAAATGTTTACCTAATTGCTCCCTCAGATATTATCCGGACGAGGAAGGTTCTTGCAAAAGATGCCCAACACACTGCAACATCTGCACAGATCAAAGCACCTGCCTTGGTATTACATTTATAAAAATTCCATCAATTCAATGCATGCACATACTGCCAGATTACATTAGTTTGTAATGAATTGAATATCATTGTTGCAGAGGGTTATGGGAATCCGGTGTCATTATATGAAGCCACCCGGTGTCATTATATGAAGCCTTGTTTGTTTACTTGACTGGATTGATGAATGTGAGTAGTTTGAGTATGACTGTATTGTAATTAAGAATAGTTCTGTGGGTGGCATTGTATAGGAGATTCCGTTTTAGCTGTATTTTATGTTACCAATAAAGATTTTTGTTCCTGTATCTATCTTCTACCTGGCGTTTACCTACGCTATATAAGGGGAAGTAGCAACTCTACAGTGAGCATCTTTATCTTGGTTCCAGCATTACGGTCTCCAATTTGTTTGGAAAAGGCGCTTATAGTCTGAGCCACTTCTTTACGGCTCAGCACCACGTGAGTGGGGATTTTTTATCTACTTTTATAATTTATTATATGCAGGCTATACTATGTTCTGTATTTTATATTTTTAGGATGTCTTCAGACTTATGGTAAAACTGCATGTTTTCTATATTTTACACAACTGGTTTATTCACTTTGCCCTCAACATATTGCTTGTTTAGGGTGAGTAGGCATGACTGAGAGATGAGATGGGACTATCTGACTGGGTGGATAGTGGAATATGGCCGGTTCAAACTATGTGACTGAATGTCAATTTGTAAGTTGGAACATATTTGTGCAAAGTGAATGATGTGTTTGTGTAGAGTGCTAGTGTGTGAATTTAGTGTTTTTATAAAGTGGCTATATGTATGCAGGAGCATGTGTGGATATTTTGGGTGCATGTGTGGGTTTTTATTGTGCATGTGTGGGTGTGTTTGCGTACTGTATTTTCAATTTCCATCTGCCTCTCTTTATCTTTCTCTACCCCCCTCTATTCATTTCTGTCCTCTCCCTCTTCCCCCAAATATGCCCCTATCACCACAACCCTCTCTTTCTTAAACTTTTACCTTCTCACCTTCTCATCCCCCCTTCCCTCTTTTCCCCCATCCCTTACTTTAACCCTTCTTCTTTCTTCACAGTCCTCACTTGTACCCGTCTGCTTTATTCACAGTCTTCACTTGTACCCCTTTTTTTATTATTCAGTCCTCACTCGTACCCCCTTCTTTAGTCACAGTCTTCGCTTGTGTTATGGCGCTGGGGGATCAAATCAGCGTGGCTGCGCCTGATCAGTGCGGTCATGCTGATACTTTAGTTGCAAATAAGTCGGCGCTGTTGCACATGCCGGGAAGGGAAAAGTATGCTCGCCTAGATCGCGGCGGATTGCCGTCCGATCCTCCAGTGAGACGGGTCCCGGCTGGTGTGGCGATGCCAGCCATAGAGGTCCCGTTCTTAATAGTGCATTACACACTGCCCACATTAAAGATTGCGCCAGCATGCGCTTGACGTCACATTGTCGACGCACATGCACGTTGTCTAGTCAGAGGCCACGTTCTGACCAATCACAGCATGGAGAAGCATATTTAAACCCATGTAATGCCTTTTCTCAGGTCACTGTCATGGTTTCCACTAGCTGGTTGTCAGAGAGCGTCTTCTTGTTCATATTATCTGTTTTTTTACATTGGCTTGTATTTTGACTTTTCCTACAGGTATCCTGACCTTTAGCTAGTATTTTCGTATTGCCTCATTCTGTATCCCCGACCTTAGCTTGTTTATTGACCTTTCTCTTTAACGTTAAGTCCGGCCATTCTAAGGCCCGGTTTATGTTGTTTGTGTTTTTATAGTTTTGCGTGTTGGGTCATACAGTAGCCGTGACAACTTTTACCTTTTTCTTTATTCCCACCACTCACTTTTCCCTTCTACTTTTTCCCCTTTCCCTCACTTGCCCTCCTCTTCTTTCCCCACTTCAATTACTTGTTCTGTTCTTCTGTCCCTTGGCCTCACCCATCTGCCACTTACTCCCCTTTGTGCCCTTTCCCAGTCGCTCACTTGTTAGCAGCCGGTAGTACAGTAGGTTGTGTGGGGTTATAATGGTGACATCATCTCTTAGGCTGCTTGCTGGAAGAGGACCTGCCATAGTGGGTGCTGAGCGATGAGGGAAAAAAGCTATTTTTCTTTTTTGCCTAAGCACTCCTGCTGTACCCTCAATGATGCATGGTTTCAGCAAGGCCGCCCCTCTTCCGTGTGCCACCCTGATGGCCTTATGGGTAATCCTGCATGTCATATATATAGTGAGTTTATACCTGGGAATACCTATTTGAATAACCATGACTGGAAATTCCACTTACATTGTGTTTTCGGTTCACCTACTTCTGAATACTTTGAGCCAATCTACAGCATCTTCCACAATATCGGATTACATTAGGTGCGTAGCGTGGGTGTTGGTGCTATTGTTATTAATTATAATGGATGCCAAGAACTCTGATGAAGCCAGGTCAATTGCCTTTTGAACTGATTCAATGTCAAGATAAAGCTGGGTGGGTCATTAAAGAGGAAATGGAAAATATATATTTAAGTCTGAAGCAATAATCCATAACAATCTATGTCTCCAACTCTGGGTTTCTTAGCATAGTGTCCATCAATTTAGGGTTTCCATGATGTTGGAATGAAAAAAAAATTTAATGTAGGCATCAACCCACTGTGGTATATATATAGTCACCTAAATTACTTTCGCTAAATGAAGCAGTTTTAGTGTATAGATCATTCCCCTGCAATTTCACTGCTCAATTCACTGTCATTTAGGAGTTAAATCACTTTGTTTCTGTTTATGCAACCCTAGCCACACCTCCCCTGGCTATGATTGACAGAGCCTGCATGAAAAAAAAAACTGGTTTCACTTTCAAACAGATGCAATTTACCTTAAATAATTGTATCTCAATTTCTAAATTGAACTTTAATCACATACAGGAGGCTCTTTCAGGGTCTAGCAAGCTATTAACATCGCAGGGGATAAGAAAATCTTAAACAGAACTTACAATAAAGAAAGCCTAAATAGGGCTCTCTTTACAGGAAGTGTTTATGGAAGGCTGTGCAAGTCACATGCAGGGAGGTGTGACTAGGGTTCATAAACAAATGGATTTAACTCCTAAATGGCAGAGGATTGAGCAGTGAGGCTGCAGGGGCATGTTCTATACACCAAAACTGCTTCATTAAGCTAAAGTTGTTCAGGTGAGTATAGTGTCCCTTTAACAGTCACTGTGACTTTGTTAGCAATAGAAATCACAGATAGTTTTACTCTGCTTTACAGTTGTTGCAGATGTCTGATATAATCAGATATTGTTTATACTGAAACTATGAAGTCATTAGACTTGGCACAGAGAAGGGGTCCGCAGGTTTCAACTTGCCAGTCACATGGGTCCTTGGAACAAAATACTCTTTATTTGCCAGTATACATAAGATCCCCATTCTGTTTCATAGTTGCAGTTTATGGAGATGCTAATTAAATTAGTTTATTGAGTTTTAAAACATGTTTGTATTTTTAATGCTGTACACAGATCATCATAATATAATTGAATTGCAATTGGGTTGGTGAGAAGTGCTCGCTTGTTTGCTAGTGCTTTTAAGTGCCAAAAGATTATGACATCACATATTAAAGGAACACTATATAACCACTTCAGAGCTCACCCTCCCGATGTAAGGAGTCAAACAGTTTAGTAACAGTTTGACTTCTTACCTGGGGTTCACTCGATACCGATCCATACCTACGTTCGGTTGGAAGGAGAACCGTGAAGCTCCTAAGCAGGTGCTTCTGTTAACTCTCCTACACGCTCTCAGGCAATTAGGTAATTCCTGCACTGCTGGGCTTAGCTCAATGAAGAAAGCTTCTGGAGAAGTAAGTGTAGAATGGTGCCCAGCAGACACTAGGTAAGAACATCACTAAATGTTTTCACTCCTTATAATAGGGGAGTGCCAAAGCACATATGGCACCATAACCACTACAGATCACTGTAGTAGTTTTGGTGCTTAAAGTGTTCCTTTAAGCTGGTATCATTAAAACCTGCCCTAAATAGGTGCATGTGAAGAAGATAAAAGATACCTGATAGACACCTGTCTTTCATTTGCGCCTATTATTTAGAACACAATATAAGCAAATTCCTTTATTCTTCATATATTTGTACTACTGGACTTTCCTTGACTATTACAGCCTAGCATATAATGCCAAAAAAATATTTATAGTATGCTCATTAAAATACTCAAGCATAGGCCAAAACCTTATTCACTGAATTTATGAATCGCTATTTCACTGATGATTTTTGTGTGATTGGCTGCCAAAAGAACACACTAACAAAAATCAATTGCCTCATGTGCGTAGAAAGACACACTATCAACACTAACCACACCCACCAGTCATCGACTGACTGCAAACTTAATCAATCAAATGTCTCTGACCACGGGCCATTGAGCCAATTTCATTACTTATTGCCAGATGACAAACGGCCTTCAATAAATGATTCATTCGTTCAAAATAGCAAAAGCTTTCAGGAAACTATAATTTGCATTGATTAATTCTCAAACCGTTACTCGCCACGAACATTTACTTTTGTTTTTCACAGTGGGTTTTTTGGTTCCTGTTGCCCACGTCATTCTTCTGAGACATGTTTTGGTGATATTTAAACAGTGTTTTATTGAAGCCAACTTAGCAAAGATGTTTAAACTGCTTTTTTTTTTTTTTTCAACGGCACCAACACCCCATATTAAAAATTTGTATATCATAAAGATAACATCTTTATGAGATACTCAGATTCACTGTGTTGGAATTTCACTGAAATACCAACCCAGTCAAAAGATATACTGAGACAATGTAGGGACTACGTTGTCTTAGTACTTTTCTATGCTTGACAAAGCTTGACACAAGGGGGAACTGTCAAGTTTGTCATTTCTCCCATCTGTCATCAGTGACACATGTAGAGAAACTGAGCTCTTTCTACGGAGGATCCATAGACCTCAATGCATGCGCAAGGGTACAGTGCTGATGTCAGCTCCTGGCAGCTGAAGCACCAGGAGTTGAAGAGGACTAAGATGGCGGTGCCCATGAGACTCAGGTTTGCGTATGTAAATCTCACTTTTCCCTGTCCTCACACCCTAGGTGACATTGCCGTTGGGGGTCTTTGCAAATTATGCAAGGTCACACCCAATTATCTTAAACCACTAAGGTGCTTTAAGAATAGTAGTCATACAAATAATATGACAGCTAGTTAAGATGGCTGTTTAATGCTACACAGATCTCACAGTGGCACTTCGGCTGCTAGTATAGCAATCAGGAAAGAGTGTACTCAGAGGACTTCTTGGTGGATATATTATTCTGCTTTATTCAAAATGTAGTGTGTGTGTGCATATGTTTGTTTAATTTTAATTTTTTCATAATTTAAATGGAAAGATCATCAGACAATCTCAGGCAGTTATCATTACATTTTCACAATGCAAATCTCAGAGTTTTATTTTTTTTCCGCCAATATGGCTATTTTGAGCCAGATTCTCCACAGTAGTCTTTAACGTGACACACCTTATTCTTCACACAATAAAGTAATTGAAGTGAGACATTTGGGTTCATCCACTTAACACAGAATTTTAGGGGATTAAAATCAGAATTTCCAATTTTAGACCAAATTAGCTGTGATTAATGCGGAATTGGAAAATATCTCCAGATCACCTATGTTAGCTTAAAAATTTTAACTCCCTACATTTCTGTTTTTATTGAATAAACTCCATTATGGAAATGATTAAACTATCTTTTCCAATACAAAAACTATACGACAGGAAACAAGTTAATCAAACAGACTTAACAAATAAATACTTAGAGATTACTACATTTATTGCAAATCCTCATGCCATCCTTTTGTTTATCACACATATAGCACAGTTTTATTTAGCGGCAGAGAAAATCTCATTGTCAGCAATGAAAAAGATCAAAGAGCCCCTACGGCTTTCAAATATGCTCGAAAAAGCTTGAATGCCAGCGGAGTTGTGAGTTTATAAAATGCCAGAGAAATCAGCCATGATGTACCATTACACATACAGTACATTAGTGACTTTTAATGTAACCTAGAATACAGACAGTTCAGCACTCACTGTACATGAGTTCATATGAGCCTAAATAAGGATGCCTAGTAGTTTAGATACGCTTAGTTTAAGATATGCAATTAATATATAGATGTGGGCATTTCTTTATGGATACAAATGCCAATACTCCTATTTGGAAGATTCATATCACAAGATATGGAGGATTAGGGGCTTGAGATTGTTCTTGCTCAGATGATTCCGGTTAATGTCTTCTATTTTAACATTACAAACCATTATAAGCTTAAAATAATAGGAAATATGGTTTAGATCAGGGCATTGCTAGGTTCTAGAAATACCCGGGGCTTGAGCACAACTCAAAACCTCCTAACTTAAGAGAGATGGGGGAGTAGGTTATGACACATCCATGCTCTTCTATATTATGTACCCTTATTTTTATCTGTGCATACATTTTTTTTTTGTTAATTTTCATTAGGCAGCAGCTTCTCAATACAGATACTTGTTTCCAGCATATCATTAAAGGTAGAGCTGGAAACAAGTATCTGTATTGAGAAGCTGCTGCCTGATGTAAATTAACAAAAAATTTTTTTTTGCAAACACATCAGCCCCACTGCACCGTTCATACACACACACACACACACTGCAGCCTTCACACACAGTGCACCCCTCACACACACACACACACACACACACTGCAGCCTTCACACACATTGCACCCCTCACACACGCACACACACACACACTGCAGCCTTCACACACAGTGCACCCCTCACACACACACACACACACTGCGGCCTTCACACACATTGCACCCCTCACACACGCACACACACACACACTGCAGCCTTCACACACAGTGCACCCCTCACACACACACACACACACACACACACATACACACACACATTGCACCCTTCAAGAGCATTGAACCAACATGCTCACTTTGAGAGGGGGCGTGCTTGTCATTGGTGATGACAAAACACCCCCTCTCTGGCCCCGCCCCTTTCTCAGTGGGCCGCTGTGACTCAAAAATGCCCGAGACAAATTTCTTTACCACCCTGCCCCTAGCAACACCTTTAGCTTAGCCAAGTCGGGTTTGTACTCTGTTTTACTTTTATGGTGTTGTACCTTAGCCTTTCTAACAAACTTTTGCACCCCAGATGAATTAGAAAAAAATTCAGTAGTCCTAAGAATTATATTTCAGGTATATAAATACATTACAAAAGATCCTAGGAATGAGATCAAAAAGAAACACCTCATTAGGGCAACTAGGTTCTATATCTCTTTAACAATTAGGGATAAACCACATGTTAACGACAAAAACAAAAGAAAAGAGAAATACCTGTAGGGCGATCTTAAATTATTAGAAAATCTCTAATGATGACTAAAACTCCGAAAATATAGTTTACATGTATATATTCAAATAAAAGCTACGTTTTAGTATATTTTAAAGTTTTTTAAAATTTTTGTTTTGTTTTTGAAGTATTTTATTGAACTATAGTAAAAACATGTACAGACATATTATTATTCTTTACTTAGAAAGACACATAGTGGGGAGAAACAAGAGACAGTGACTGCAAAGGTGTGAAATGTGTTAGTTACTGAGTTTAGTGGAAGGATTTACTCAACAAGAATTTCTTTAGGTAGTGCTTAAAGGACCACTATAGGCACCCAGACCACTTTAGCTTAATGAAGTGGTCCGGGTGCCAGGTCCATCTAGGGTTAACCCTGCCTGCAGTAAACAACTGCTATGTTTACATTAGGGTTAATCCAGCCTCTAGTGGCTGTCTCATTGATTTTCACAGTGAGAAGATGCCAGCGTCCATAGGAGTAATGCTTTCCTATGGACTGACTGAATGTGCATGCGGCTCTTGCCACGCATGCGCATTCAGCGGATAACGTCGGAAGAGGGAGGAGAGTCCCCAGCGCCGAGAAAGGTAAGACTTTAACGCCTTCCTCCCCCTTCAGCATGGCGGGAGGGGGACCATGAGGGTGGGGGGGACCCAAAGACACTGTAGAGCCAGGAAAACAAGTTTGTTTTCCTGGCACTATAGTGGTCCTTTAAAGGAAGGCAAGCAAGAGTATTATTATTATTATTTTATTATTTATATAGCGACAGCAAATTCCGTAGCGCACAATGGGTGGACCAACAGACACATAACTGTAACCAGACAATAGACGCACAGCAACAGAGGGGTTGAGGTCCCTTATCAATGAGCTTACATGCTAGAGGGAGTGGGGTAAAGTGACAAAAGGTAAAAGTAGGGGTAATGAAATAGGTTGCTAGAAAAGTATTCATTGAGAACTTTGGTTATTTTTGACAGGTGCAGGAGAGGAGTCATGGGGGAAAGTGGGGAATGAAAACCCGCTAACAGTTTAAATGATATGCTTTCTTGAAGAAGTGTGTTTTCAAAGATTTTTTTAAGGAGTGGAGACTGGGTGAAAGTCTAACAGAGAAGGGAAGGAAGTTCCACAGAAAAAGTGCAGCCATGGAGAAGTCTTGGAGGCGAGCATCAGGTATGGGAGTACGGACAGAGGATAGACATAGGTCTTCAGCAGAGTGCACAGGCCTCGACGGGACATACTTGTGTATTAGGGAGGATAGCTAGGTTGGAGCAGCATTATGTAGGGGCTTGTAAGCAAGCACCAGAATCTTAAATTAAGCCCTATATCTAACTGAAAGCCAATGTAGGGACTGAAAGAGAGGGAAGGCGTGGCAGGGTTCGGGCGGACAGAAAAATGAGCCTAGCCACCGCAATCATTATAGATTGCAGCGGTGCAATCTGGGAGCACGTAAGACCACCGAGAAGGGGATTGCAGTAGTCAAGGCGAGAAAGAACATGGATCCTCCGTAGACCCAGCCAATACCCTGCAGCTGTCAATGATGACGGCTGCAGGTCTTGATACATAGTCCATACTTTGTCTTTCTCTTGACTGGGTTAGGATTTCAGTGAAATTCCAACACAGTCATAATTTATATTTTATAAAGAATCTATCTTAATATGGGGTCACAGTGCTGCTTTAAATGAAATGTGTGAGTTAAGCAGTAGGAGTTCCTGAACAAGAATTTCTTTAGAGGGTGCGCAAAAGAAGGCAAAATAGGGAATAGTCTGACAGCGCTGGAAAGTGTGTTCCAGATATGTATATCTAGTATGTATATATAAATTGGTATTTAAACACACTTGTGAATGTTCTCATGAGTTTCGATGAAGGAGCCTATGGAGAAGTAATTTGCATGTGATGCCTCTCAGAGAAACTTCCACCTGATGGCTGCTATTAATTATTTTGAGTTTTTATTCATTTATTTGAATCGCTGTAGCAACATGCGACAGCAGGGCTATACAGGTCAATGTCTCCAGAAGTCTGGATATTGATAGGACAGTCTTAGAGTTCCAAAGAAAACAATAGGAGAACAAATGTTTGCTGAGAAATCCCAGCTTTTCCCTAGTCTCTACAGGTTCAAGGGGTTTGCAGCAAATGCTAGTTAGTGTATTCATTATAGATAGCTTACAAAGTAGGTCTGAAAAGACACAGGAATCTTGAATTTTATATTTCTTGTTATCCATGGTATTGGTAGTTCTTTAGTCAAAAGTAAAACAAATGTTTAAAATAAAATACTAATCTGATCAAATATATATTTAATGCATAGTAACATTATGCAAAATGTTCTGACATTTAAAAAATAATAATAATAATAATTTGAAAAATATAATAGTCTGTGATTTGCTGCACACATATCAGGACAACACATAAAAATAAATTTGGAATGTATGCTGTATTGGCATTGCGGTCATATTAAAGAGACCATACAATACGAATAATCAAGTTACGATATACTCTGTCTTGTTTTAACAGAATGCAGTTATTTATATCTGCTGCTCAATGGCACTTGCAAGGCTACATGCCCTGATGGTTACTATGAGGATTTGGAAGGTGGAAAGTGTATTACTTGCCATGTGAGCTGTGAGACGTGTTCTGGAACATCTGACGATGATTGTGAGACCTGTCCTCCTGTGAACCCTAAATTGTATCAAGGGAGATGCCTGGCAGAATGTCCCACTGGAACCTTTTATAATATATTACTTAGGGAATGTCAAGGTAAGTCACATTTCTTAAGGATATAGGAAAAGAAGATATTACGATTAACCTAAGAGAGTACATGACCATGTACTAACAAATGTGCAGAAGTCTCCAAAGTCTCTACTACTGTCATAGATACGCAAACATATACGAGACCTAGGTGGAACAAATAAACACACATTTACTGACAGTGCTGGTTAGAGAATTATTGCAATAGTTTGCTGTAATTTCTTTTGTTTTAATTTAAAGGCTGGCAAGGATTCTTGTAAGCAAATGGTGTAGGCACATACATGTAAAGAGGATGGGTAGGTAGTAGCTATATATTTTATTAATATTAATTGTGGCCATTGATTTGAATTTCCCTGGTTTCGATTTATTGCCAGTATAAGATGTCATAATACTAACATCAAGGAAATTTGAGAACTATCTATGAGATCAGCATAGGAATTAATTAAGTAATAATTCAAAATACAATATCTTGATAACAATTATATCACATATGTTGGTTTTGTTTTGTTTTTGCTATAATTTTGCTGAAAGAAATTCCACATTCTAACAGTGAGTACACAATAAATATGCAAGTCATTTTATGCCGTATGTGTCTGAATAGTGATGTTCATCAAAATGCAGAACAGAATACACTGCTCAAAAAAATAAAGGGAACACATCCTAGATCTGAATGAATTAAATATTCTTCTGAAATACTTTGTTCTTTACATAGTTGAATGTGCTGACAACAAAATCACACAAAAATAAAAAAATGGAAATCAAAATTTTCAACCCACGGAGGTCTGGATTTGGAGTCACACTCAAAAGTAAAGTGGAAAAACACACTACAGGCTGATAAAACTTTGATGTAATGTCCTTAAAACAAGTCAAAATGAGGCTCAGTAGTGTGTGTGGCCTCCACGTGCCTGTATGACATCCCTACAACGCCTGTGCATGCTCCTGATGAGATGGCGGATGGTCTCCTGAGGGATCTCCTCCCAGACGTGGACTAAAGCATCTGCCAACTCCTGGACAGTCTGTGGTGCAATGTGACGTTGGTGGATGGAGAGAGACATGATGTCCCAGATGTGCTCAATTGGATTCAGGTCTGGGGAACGGGCGGGCCAGTCCATAGCATCAATACCTTCGTCTTGCAGGAACTGAGCTCTAGCATTGTCTTGCATTAGGAGGAACCCAGGGCCAACCGCACCAGCATATGGTCTGACAAGGGGTCTGAGGATCTCATCTCGGTCCCTAATGGCAGTCAGGCTACCTCTTGTGAGCACATGGAGGGCTGTGCAGCCCCCCAAAGAAATGCCACCCCACACCGTTACTGACCCACTGTCAAACCAGTCATGCTAGAGGATGTTGCAGGCAGCAGAACGTTCTCCACGGCGTCTCCAGACTCTGTCACATATGCTCAGTGTGAACCTGCAGTAGGAGTCCCTGAACAAGAAGAGCACAGGGCGCCAGTGGCGTATTTGCCAATCTTGGTGTTCTCTGGCAAATGCCAAACGTCCTGTACGGTGTTGGCTGTAAGCACAACCCCCACCTGTGGACGTCGGGCCCTCATACCACCCTCATGGAGTCTGCTTCTGACCGTTTGAGCAGACACATGCACATTTGTGGTCTGCTGGAGTTCATTTTTCAGGGCTCTGGCAGTGCTCCTCCTGTTCCTCCTTGCACAAAGGCAGCAGGTAGCGGTCCTGCTGCTGGGTTGTTGCCCTCCTACGGCCTCCTCCACGTCTCCTGATGTACTGGCCTGTCTCCTGGTAGCGCCTCCATGCTCTGGACACTACGCTGACAGACACAGCAAACCTTCTTGCCACAGCTCGCATTGAATTGCCATCCTGGGTGAGCTGCACTACCTGAGCCACTTGTGTGGGTTGTAGACTCCATCTCATGCTACCACTAGAGTGGAAGCACCGCCAGCATTCAAAAGTGACCAAAACATCAGCCAGGAAGCATAGGAACTGAGAAGTGGTCTGTGGTCACCACCTGCAGAACCACTCCTTTATTGGGGGTATCTTGCTAATTGCCTCTAATTTCCACATGTTGTCTATCCCATTTGCACAACAGCATGTGAAATTGATTGTCACTTAGTGTTGCTTCCTAAGTGGACAGTTTGATTTCACAGAACTGTGATTGACTTGGAGTTACATTGTGTTGTTTAAGTGTTTTTGTTTTTTTTTGAGCAGTGTATATCAGATTTTTTTGTATGTCATGAAAAGAGAATATTGTGATCAAGCTGGGCTGTATATGGAAATAAAAACAAATAAATGTGGAGAGTTTATTCAAGCCAATTTACTGGACAATTAATATATTTTTAAACTATTTGCACTAGCTTGATTTATTCATCCACCCCTTGTTTCTGTAGACAGAGCAGCCTGGCCTGCCAGTTGCTGGTGATTGTGTTGCGCGTTGGACTTGGTTGCTCTGGTCTAAAGACTCTGAATGGGTGGAATGGAATGTTATTGTGGCAAAATTGAAGCAGAGCAAAATAAAGGACTGGTGGCTGGCATTGAACTATAGTGTAAGATTAACAAAACAATGCAATAAAGAGAAACTCATCTTTTCAGTAACTCAGTTGACACAAATCAAACAGTTGAAGTTCTTTTTCTGGGTAAAGGCAAAGCTACAGTGCAAATCTTGTCCTTACACAAACTCTCCTTCATGAAAGTTTAAAAAGGTCTTGGCACCAATATGGGTCACACTGATTTACAACACAAAATAATAAAAAGAGTCAATAAAAACAGGATTTTTAACAATGAATATGTTATTTCCTTCAGTATAATAACCGTCTGAAAATAAAAATGTGTCATGTTGCTGGGTGGTATGGAAGCCCAAGAGGCAATGTATTTTTAATATTTTTCCAACTTATGTTAAAAAAACAACTTGTTATGTCGGGAAAACAACCTGTTTTCTGAGCATAATGCATAATAGAAAAATATTAAAAATACATGTCCTCTCTGGGCTTCCTTAGGTTGGAGAGGGGAATTTTCTTTAATCCCTTAAGGACAGAGCTTCAAAAGCTTGTCTTTCACTTAATGACAACAGCATTTTTTTCATTTTTTGCTGTTTACGTTCAACTGCAATTTGCATTTTACAAATTTATTGCACCGACACATATTATATACTGTTTTTTTAAAGGACAGAAAGGGCTTTCATTTGATGTAACATAGATATACATAAATGCTTATTTATTATAAAAAAATACAGAAAAATGCAAAAAAAATTAACATTTTGTGATTTTTTTTTACAGTTTTTGCAATAATAATGTGTGCACAATTAGTGCAGGTTAAGGAAAGTAATTAAAAGTAAATTCATTTAGTTGTTCTGATTTACAGAATATATAATGTGTCTGGGATTTTAAGTTTTTTTTGGTAGTTACAGGTCACAAAGCACAAGGAGTAAAATAAACTTTTAATGTGGAGCGATTTTAGAATTTGGTATGTTTGTCTTGTAAGCTTAATAGCCATAAAAGAAAACAAAATTGCCACACAAAAGTATATATTTATATAAAGTAGACATCACGGGCTATTTACCTAAGGTTGTTTTGACACTTTCTACGTAGCCATTTCACCGCCAACCTCTGCTAAATATTGGAGTAAAATTGTGTTTTTTTTTGGTTTTTGGCACACAAACTTATAACAAAGAAATTCTCATGTGTATTTTGTAAAGTTGGTGTGTGCTATTCCTGTACAAAGTTTTATTTTGTGTTCAGTTTCATCTGCTGAGTAAAATACACCCCCATTGTATGTCTTTGGCACTATTTCGTGAAGTTACAGTGCCATATAGGAGACCTGTCCTTTTCAGTATTCACAGTAGAATTTTGAGAGACGGATTTAATGAGCCTTTGCTTCCATTTGGGGTATTATAACAGTTTGACTGTTCAAAAAAACAACCCACAAAGGCCTACCATTTGTAAAAGTAGACACTCCAGGGTATCTCATAAGGTGCATATTGTGCCTTAACATGCCCCCATTTCTTTCACCAATATATGCCAAAGTATGTGGTAAAAAATAATTTGTGCATTTTTTACATACGGATTGCATTTTTGCTGGGCATTTTGTATATTTCATATGTGCCACTAAGTTCAAACCCCCCAAATTATGCTCAGCTAAGTCTTCTGAGTAAAAAGACACCTGCAATGAATGTCTTTGGCACTATTTCGTGAAGCTACAGTGCCATATAAGAGACCAAGCCATATCAGTTTTTACCGAACTTTGAATTTTGACGCTGGGCCTATGTGCAATTTCCAAGCATCTTCGCAGGTTTTAAATTCAAACTACCCCACAAAGGCCTACCATTTCTTAAAGTAGACACCCCAGGGTATTTAAAAATGTATATTTTAAACCTTGGCGTGGGATCATTTTTCCGCTAGCTTGTACCAGGTGTAGGGGTTATAAGCGTTTTTTTCTGCATTTTTGACACACAAAGTGAGTTTGCACAGTATATTTTGCAAACCTTGTGTGTGCTACCACTGTATAATACTTCATATGTTGTTCAGCTATGTCGGCTGAGTACAGCAATACCCCCGTATGTACCTTTGCCAGGTATATGTGGGCATCGGAGGGGCACATTTGGGACACAGCCATTCCAGTTTTTTTCAAACTTTAAATTTTTACGCTGTGCCCATGTCCCATTTTAAAGTATTTTACCAGGCTATATAATCCAAATACCCCATAACGCCATACCATTTCTTAAAGAAGACATCCCAGGGTATTTCAAAAGGCATATTTTGAACCTTAGCGTGGGATCATTTTTCCGCTAGCTTGTACCAAGTGTAGTGGTAATAAGCATTTTTTCTGCCTTTTTGACATACAAAGTGAGTTTGCGCAGCATATTTTGCAAACCTTATGTGTGCTACGACTGTATAATACTTCATATGTTGCTCAGCTATGTCGGCTGAGTACAGCAATACCCCCATATGTACCTTTGCCAGGTATATGTGGATGTTGAAGGGGCGCATTTGAGACGCAGCCATTCAGTTTTTTTCTAACTTTGAAGTTTTACGCTGTGTCCATGTTCCAATTTGGAGTAGTTTAGGCGGTTGGTTATTGAAACTTCCCCACAAACACATACTATTTATTAAAGAATACACCCTGGGGTAATTCAAAAGGCATATTTTGAACCTTAGCGTGGGATCATTTTTTCTCTAGTTTGTTCCAGGTGTAGTGGTAATGAGCGTTTTTAAATGTATTTTTTTACTTTTTGAAACTTTTTTTTACTTTTAAAAACTAGTTTTTAAACTTTTGTTTTGCTTATTAATTTTTTTTTTTACCATTAACCCCTAAATAGCAGTAAGCAGCACTAACAGTAAATTCCCCATTTTCCCATAACTCCCACCCACCCCAGCTAGCAAAATATATAATTAGAAAATATTAAAATTAATTAATTAAATAAATTAAATAAATAAATAAAAAAAAAAAAGAATTAACCCTCAGGGGTTAAAAAAAATAAAAATCAGATGACAGTAAAATGTTATCCCTGCCAATTGATCACTGTCCGTCACTCGTCATTAAGGGGTTAAAAAAAACCATAACAAACCAACAAAAAAACCCAAACAATAAAAATGAATTGAGTTTGTAAAAATATAAATGAATGATTTTACTATTTGCTACTTTAAAGGTATTTTAAAAGGGATTTGAACTTGCAGGTGCATTTTATTTTACATTCTTAGAAACTGGACAGATGCTGCACTACTTTTGTGCCTTCACCTTCATTTTGTAGTCTGTGATCAATTGGCAGGGAAGGGGTTAATTTTTTATTAAAATGGGTTAAGGCCGGTGGGATTTTAAATTAACTTTATTTTTTTTTTCAACAGGGGGCAGGATCATCACTGATCCGTCTCCCTGCACTTCACACAGAACCAGGAAGTGCAAGGAGGCAGAAGGTGAGTATACTAAGCACATGTGCTCATTCTGACATGCTGTCAAAGCGAGCACATGTGCTGGGCAGCCTGATTGGGTGCTCCCGGTCTGCCTCTAATACAGAGGCAGACCGGAGCACCATTAACCCTGCGATCGCCGCGATACCGGCGATCCAGGGTTAATTTTACCGCGTGACGGACAAGGTCCGTCACTTGTCCTTAAGGGTATTTTCCCTGAGTGACGGACCTTGTCCGTCACTCGTCATTAAGGGGTTAAAAAAACCATAACAAACCAAAAAAAAAAAAAAAACAATAAAAATGAATAGAGTTTGTAAAAATATAAATGAATGATTTTACTATTTGCTACTTTAAAGGTATTTTAAAAGGGATTTGAACTTGCAGGTGCATTTTATTTAACATTCTTAGAAACTGGACAGATGCTGCACTACTTTTGTGCCTTCACCTTCATTTTGCCATAGAGATTGTGGATGGGTGAATTTAAAGCTGTACATGCTAAGCATGTTGGGATTGGAGTCAGTGGAGGCATTTTGTACCTGAGCCATACCATTTGTGGTTGTACATGTGCAAGCAACTATGGCTAGTATATTTTGGAAAGCAATGCATTTGTGACATTTAACACATGAATGTGCTGGGCTTCTCCTAATGGCCTTAAATGGTCAGTAAATACCTGTGCCTGGCACCTGTGCCACCCTTCCTTGAGCCACGCAGATTCCCTATGCTGTTTCGCGGGCCAAGCTGAAGCCCCTAAATATAAAAATGATTGCCATGATGTCGCGCTCTTAATGGGACCATAGCATCTAGACGATCCTGGGCTGTTAGGGGCCGCAGCGATGACGTGGACCAATAGGAACTCTTTTGAACCTATTTAAGGCCTGTTCTAGCCCTTATTCATTGCCCTATTGTGGTTTCTGTCCTGATACACGTTAGTGCTAATAGTAAGTCTCTCTTGTTATATGCCCGATATTGACCTCAGCTTGTTTTCGACTTGTGATTTCTGGTACCCTGTCCTGGCTTTGTATATGACTTGTGATTTCTGGTACCCTGACCCGGCTTAGTATTTGACTCGTGATTTTCTAGTATCCTTACACAGCTTTGTACATACTCTGTGTATTTCTGTATTCCTGATCTTGGCTTACCCTGATCTTGTTTCTTGCTATATTAATACGTTAAGTCCAGCCACTCTAAAGCTCGGTAGACATCAGCGTGTTGGGGTACGACTCCTGTGACAAATTGACTGAATATATCAAGATTTAAGGCATGCTTTAAGGGGATTTGCCATATACCCTTTGTCCCCTTTGTTGAACAATGATCAATTTATGTATTTACGTGTTTGCCTCTATTTACCATTCTCTGTATTTCAGTTGGGCACCCAACACAAAGTAAAAAAAAAAATCTTCTTTCAGTTTTAATTGCAATCCTCCATCTTACAGTACTTGGTTACATTAACCAGAAATCCACCACCTTAATTTTTCTAAATAAGCTGGCAGTCACTGGTCTCTAAAAGTAGTAGTTGAAATAATAGAAGCGTAGAACCAATTTTTACTGTTCAACATTTTGGAAAACACCCCTGATGTTCCCATATTTATAGAAGGCTGTATGGGAGGATTTTCCGTGTGATGGTAGTCACTATCACTGGGAGCATAAAATGGACAATTCAGTTTGGTCTTTGGATGACTCCTGTGTTTAAGTCACAATGTACCCATTGTTGGTGCGGGGTGTGTGTAATGTGGTTGTTTTGGTCTTAAAGTGCTCTCTGTTGGTTGTATGATTCTTGAAACAGCATTATGCACTACCTGAATAGCAAGGCTTGTTAATTTGCATATTCAGGTAGAATTGCATATTATGAATTCTGCAGGCAGGAGATATATTTTGTTTTACTTATTGTCTTCCCCATCCCTTTATAAATGTGTTATTGTGTTATTATAAGTTCCTGTATGTTTTTTGATATGATTTGGTTAATTGAATTATATTGAGATTGTCACAGCAAGTTTGATGTAATGAGCATATGGGCTAGTCCCAAATAGAAATGAAGCTGAGTATGTAAGTTCCTTTTGGAACTGTGTGTCCTGGTTGTTTGCATTATCTTGGGAGAGGGTGAGCTGGATTAGAGGGACCAGATCCAGAAGCAACTCTGGAACGAGGTTCTTGAGGAAGTACAGGTTCTTCATAAAGAATCCCTTGCAAGCCCAGAACAGTGACTTCAGGATCAACTGGATCTGCTGATACCTTTTCTGGGAGAACAGCCCCTGAAAGAATGGGTGGTTTAACTTGAGAGACTGGTTGAGAGGCAAGTTTGATGTAATGAGCAAATGGGCTAGTCCCAAGTAGAAATTAAGCTGAATATGTTAGTTCCTTTTGGAACTGTATGTCCTGGTTAATTATTCAGGGATCCCAGTAACAGAGTCTATGGACTTATTGGCTGGGTACTTGATCCCTGCATCCTAGGACAAGTTAAAAAGAGAGCTAGGCCTGAGAGCCACATGTGCCTTTGCAATCATATTAATCACATTACAGGAAGAGGTGTGTCTAGTGCAGAGACTTTTTAAAAAAAAATTAAATGTTGTTCTATCTGGCTCTGGACTGGCTTCTGATTTGGTGTTTTTCATGGATATATTCATTTATCTATGAGGTTTAAAGTGCAGATAAAGCACTATTTTTTTTAACCTTTTCTTGGCAGAAAATGTCAACGTGAACAAAAGCGCAAATTGGAAACTTGCGTTTCTGTGCGAACAATGTAGGAGCGTATATAGTTATTTACTAAAGTCATGCTTTATAGACACACAATTAGTTTGTAGATTGCAACTCTTGGCACTATGAGTGTTATACACTATGAAGTTAATCACTAAGGTGAGAATTATCAGGCATTCAAAGAGAATTTAAAGTAAATTTCACATTTATGGCCAGACAAAAGAATGTTTCCAGTTCAGCTATTTTGACCTTAAATTTGAAATTTACTTAGAATTCACTGTGAATTCCCGATAATTCTCAGTTAAGTAAATAACCCTGTATGATGCAAACTGTTACGACTGCTGGCTACTGATGTTTGATCTGTGATCTTTGCAAGCAGTATCACGAAAAGTTTCATAATTATGTCATACTTTTTATATTCTTTTTGAAAGCTGATCTCCCAGCAAAATAAAAGCAAACAAATGTATAGGTTCTATAAAAAATGTTTATCTAGTTGATTTCTCTTCATTTTAAAGCATAGAACTATTCCCTAAACTGCAGGTTGTGACGAGGTACGAACATATTTGCAGAAACCAGGAATTAGAAAAATTCTCCAAGTCTGCTAAACTGGTGATTTTTTTTATACCAACGTGATGATTCCAGCCTAAATTTTGCAAGTCAGTTTTCAGTTAATCACATCTCGCTATTTAATGAGTACCCTTTATCCCATCTGACAAATAATATCCTCCTGTTTCCAGTCCCCTTCAGTGAAAAAAACACTGCAAAACGTATTTAACACATAACAGCCTAACTCATTTATGTGTCGCTGTTTAAAAACATGGTGAGAAAAAAGGCAAGTAAAACGGAAAATCCATAATTAAGAAGGTCAAAAAGCCTCTTGAACGAGTAAATAATAAAAGAGTCTGGGAAGGAAATGCACACTTCCTCGAACTGCTTGCTTGGCACATAGAGCAGATATAGATTTGTGGCCAGAATATCTAGTCTCCGGGTAAATGGGGCAGTCATTCATTGAGACGCAATGAATAGGCCTTTCAGGAGTTCCGTTTCAGAGGAACTTGAATGAGTGGTCAGCAGAGGGAAGTAGGTAACGGAGAGCAAATAATAGAAAATGTTGCTGTGGCACATGAAACGCCACCTTTTATTTTTTTTCTAAAGAGGCACCTGGTCACAATGAATTGTTAGTATGTGAACAGACATCTGGAAAAACAAATTAATTCATGTTGTTGATACCATTCACGGTTTCATGTAGTTTTTTTGTGTATATATTATTCTGTAACCTTATAAGAAAAGGGAATAAAAACGTCTGTCTGCCTGTCCATTCACACACTGTCTGTCTATCCATCTGTGTGTCATTAACTCCTTCAGGACTAATAGAATGCCAAAGAATTTCTCCTTGAAAATATTTACTTAATAAGGTTAACAGCATTTGTTTTGGAGAGCACAGTACAGAACATAAGGCATAAAGGGGGAACTATGTAGCTCCATGGGTGGGTGTCGTGACTAGAAGATCTTCCACAAATGCTGGGGAACATAGACCATTGATGTGAGAGAGAGCGTTAGTTGAAAAATACTGTGGTAGAGAATAGAATAAGACACTGAAAAGATGGCAATTGGTGGAACAGGGATCGAGAATGAGGAGATGCAAATGTTTTTTTAAAAAGTTGGTGGAGGCTTGGGAGAAAAGACAAGTGCAGGGAGAGACACGGATAAAAAAAACTTTGAAAACAAGAAAAGGAGAGGGACGTAATTAAAGACTGACAATAAGAAAATGATCAAATATGAAATTAATAATGATGTGGAAATAGAGACTGAAGGGAGATGTTTAATACAAAAAAGACAGCCTGCTGGATAATGAGTTATTCAGACCATGTCTCGTTTATGGGTCTCATAGGAATGGATACATTTTTTACACACAAGTAGAAAACAATATGGTCCTGTACATTTTCTGGGGATAATCTTGTAGGGATGAGTAGCAGCAGTTCAGCCGATTCCATTCTCCCTGAGCATTAGTAACCATTAAATTCATGAATAGTACTCAGAATAACCAAGGAAGGACAAACTCGAAAAAGGAAACATTGGGCGATATCATTAAGTGTTCTGAAAGTGACGGTTAAATTCTGTCAATTATTTTGATCATATTTATTGACAATTTTGTTTCTAGGAAATTCCACCAGTTTTTACAAAAATTTACATTTCAGAAGACTGCCATATTTACAGTGACAGGAAAGCAGCACAGAAAAGTGGTGGAAAAGTTCATAATTCCATTGCGTTTCTGAAAAAAAAATGTCATGTTAAAAAATGACAGTGCACAAAAAAAGATAAATTTTTGAAAAAAAATCTGACAAATTTAATTCATTACTCCAAATATAGTGACACTATATTGATGAATCCTTCCCCCTTCCTCCTCCTGCATCTGTACACATCATTATCAAGGGTTTATGTATTGCTGAGGAAGGCCTTGCTGGAGTAAGACCCAGATAATACCAAAAAACATTGATTGTTTTGGCCTCTACTGGGACAGTTATTGGGTTTGCCATTGAGGAAATAAATCGGAACTGTCTACAGTAACTACATTTAAAGGATACTTGAACAATCTGACTAACCATATATAAAATACCTGCTCAATGTTAATGTTCTAAATATTTATTTATTTTATACAGAGTGTCATAGAACCTGTGCCACATGTTCTGGTCCACTGCCAACTGACTGTATCCAGTGCCAGAACAGGCTAGTTATGGACATCGATAGCAGAATGTGTGGGGTGGAAGGAGATGCTAACTGTCCTCCCAGAACATTCCTTGAGGATGATTTCTTTACATGCAATTCTTGTGATCATAAGTGCCAGTCATGCGATGGACCTTCCCCTACAAACTGCCTTACGTGCACCGTGCCTTACTACTTATACCGTGAGTATGGAGCAGATTTACATCAAGGTAGAATAGTTCTATAAAATTTGCTTTTATGATCACGTATGTTAAGATTTTTGACTGACAAATGTATATATTTTCTCAAGAATTGCAATGCTTAAAACTTCTATTAAATAGAGATAATGAATTCCTGACATCATTTCAGAGTGATAACACTGAATGAGGGTACCAGACCACCCACATTCCACCCCCCTACTGTATGCACAGCTAAGGCAGAGCTCGCATGCTTCCTTATGACTGTACCAAGTCATACCAACATTGGTGACTGTTATAGGCTTAAAGCGGTCAGCTGACACTCTCGGTCACTCACTGCCATCTATTGCTGAACAGGCTAATGTTACCTCGATAGCTCGAGCAGCACAGAAAGGATAGACTGCTGGTGACTCATGTTTGGCATTAAACATTTAAAAAAAAAGATTTTAACTCTGGATGGAAGTGACTCCAGGCATTATAGCCAATTCAATAAGAATGGGTCCCTTAAAGGGAAACTATATTTCCAGAAAGACAAACTTGTTTTCCTGGCACTATAGTTTCCCCCTGTGGTGCGGAAGAGGTTAATAACCCTTTAACTGGGTCCAGGGTCAATGTCTCTCAGCGCTGGCTCAGATCTGCTTTCACTTCTCCAACCTCAACCAGCGGGGAAACCTAATGCGCATGTGCGGCAATGACCACGCACTTAGTAGGATTTCCCATAGGAAAGCATTATACAAAACTTTCCTATGGGGATTCCGTTGACGCTTGAAGTCCTCATGCATAGCGTGAGGACATCCAGCATCATTTAGGCGACTAAAGAACCAGAATTCCCTTTAATGACTGTCTGGTAGACAGCCACTAGAGGAAGAGTTAATCCTAGCAGCTAATTATTGCAGTTTCTTAAAAACTGCAATTATTACATGCTCAGGGTTAAGGGTGATGGGCCCCTGACCCAGACCGCTTCAATGAGGTATATAACACATCCAGATAACAGTCATCAATTCAAATGATTGTCAGGGTATTGTTACCTATGTTTACTCATTGGCATAGCCACCAATATAAATCTTTCTGATCACACTATTTATAGACAGTTTTGTTTATTTTGTTTATTCACCAATATTGGTAGTTCTTTTATTATTTGTTAGCTTATTAGTAAATTGTGGAAGATGCCTCTAGTGGCTGTCAGTGAGACAGCCACTAGAGGCTGGATTAACCCTGCAGTGTAAACATAGCAGTTTCTCTGAAACTGCTATGTTTTCAGCTGCAGGGTTAACACTAGAGGGACCTGGCACCCAGACCACTTCATTGAGCTTAAGTGGTCTGGGTGCCTATAGTGGCCCTTTAATGTAACTGGTTAAGACAAACAATTGCACTAACAACAATTGCACTAACCCCTGGTATAACTAATCTCTAAAAGTGCAATCTTTGTCCTTTCGCCCTTGTGTAAAAGTTTTTAATAATAGCTATTATCTAAACATCCCTGACATTTATGAATACTGTCACCTATTGCTTTTCATTCAGACAAATTGAAATGAAGATGGTTTCATTCAGCACAATTTTGTGCCAACTTATTAATGACTCATAGTTTCAAGCCGCAATAGTCCAAAATCTTTACAGCAAATAATGTGTCTCCTAACATACTTTGTCCTTGCCATATTACCTTCAAGTAGAGAAGGTCAGTCTTGTAATTTGAAACCTATATTTATAACCTGCCTGATATGTGAACATTTAATTATTTTTCATATTTAGCAGTCTAAAGTAACGGAGATATGTCAATTACCTTTAATGTCGTTTTAAATAAGGAGATATGCTTCTCTTGCCTTTGAGATTTGATTGAGATGGCCATGTGAATGTAGTAGTCATTTCTGCAAATGACTGCTCTAGTTGTGATATCTCTTATCGAACTAATGGATCCTTGTAATGAATGTATCTGGTAAATATGTGATTCAGAATATTAGAATCTTTTCAAGCGAGCCTATTTCAGGGAAATCTAATTAGACCTTGCGATTTTGTACTATTTTTGAGAAAGCTGGGTTTATTCCGCTACCTCTCGCAGTTAATACAAATGTTCCAGGGTATTTTGAAGAATATATGAATTTCCCAGGACCAATGCAGGATGCCAATGCTATATTACACATGCATCTCATCCATTGATTGTCAGTACAAGCACGCTGCTGTCCATCTTGCTGTGCTGATGTATATGTTTGGGATAGTTCCGATGGCTTCAATCATTTTGTAAATGAATAACAGGTAAGATTACACATAAATTCTTTAAGGAAATCTGCCACTTCTCTGGAAGTTACATTATTAAATACACACACTAGTAAACAGTTATCACTCCTATTAACTGATTCTTTCTATTGTACATTAAAGATTTTTCAAATAACAAACCCAATTCAGTTCAGTCCTTGCACAGCCAAGGTCTTTTGGCATCTAACCTGATAGGAAGTATTTAAGTGTCTCATTTGATGCTAATGAATGGTATAAGCATGGAATGTATTTGTTTTATTAAAATGGTAAGTTAGTTTATGCATTAAAAAAAAAAAAAAAAATGGAGAGACTCCAACCACATCCTTTCAGTGATAAAATTAAGTTTTGCTAAAGTTATCCATTTTGACTTTTTTGTTATACTCCCCTTTTCCTTTTGCCAGTGCAACCATACGGAGTGATCTTGGGTTGGAAAAAACCCATTAGAGGACCCAAGATCACTCTCACTTGCTGAGCTGATTTGTTGTCCCAGAACTGTGCAGACCCACGTTCTCTCTATCTTAATAGAGACGAGCAGTCAAGAGAACTATGGGCTCAGCAGAGAGGAGAAGTGAGCAGTGCTGTAAAAGCTAAGTGATGAAAGTAAAGGCACCATACTTTAAAAAAAATGGAATAAAAAAACAAAACTTTCTTTAAATTGGTAAGGATATAGAGATATATATTCTTCTTTATTTATTCTTATGATTGGAAATAGAACAGTTGTTAATCATTTTATTTATGTAGCGCCAACAGGTTCCGCAGCACTGTACAATGGGTGTATTAACAGCATAGGTGTGCACAGCCTATTGTATAAGGGTGTGCACCCTAAAGCAGAAACACACACGCCTCGTATATATATATTTATACACATATACATATATACACATACACATATATACACACACACTGCTGTGTGTGAGGGTGCTGTGTGTGAAGGCGCTGTGTGTGTGTGCAGGCGCTGTGTGCGTGGGCGCTGTGTGTGTGGGTGCGCTGTGTGTGTGAAGGTGCTGTGTGTGTAAGGGTGCTGTTAGTGTGTGCTGTGTATGTGTAAGGGTGCTGTTAGTGTGTGTGTGTGAGGGTGCTGTGTGTGTAAGGGTGCTGTTAGTGTGTGCGTAAGGGTGCTGTGTGTGTGAGGGTGATGTTAGTGTGTGTATGTGTAAGGGTGCTGTGTGTGTAAGGGTGCTGTTAGTGTGTGCTGTGTGTGTGTAAGGGTGCTGTATGTGTGTGTATGTGTAAGGGTGCTGTGTGTTAAGGGTGATGTGTGTGTGTGTGAGGGTGCTGTGTGTAAGGGTGCTGTTAGTGTGTGTGTGTGTGTGTGTGTGTAAGGGTGCTGGGTGCTGTGTGTGTGAAGGCGCTGTGTGTGTAAGGGTGTTATTGGTGTGTGCTGTGTGTGTATATGTGTGAGGGTGCTGTGTGTGTAAGCATGTTGTATGGATGATGTATGTGTGTGTGTAATATGTGGGGGCCGTTTAGTTAATATCCCCCCTCCCTTCTTACTTTATGTAGAGAGGGGGGACCGTGCTCCTGCCTTCCCTGATGGTCCAGTGGAGAGTGAACTCTAGCCTCCTGTGGGACTAGAGTTCACTCTCGGGAGATCTGAGACTGCGGCAACACTCAGACCGCGCAAGAGGAACCCGGCAGAACCTCCCTCCCTGCCTGTGGGTTGGTGAGGGAGATCTTTGATATCCCTTACCGGCCCACGGAGGGAGGCACATAGCGCGTGCGAAAGCCTATGATTAACAGACATGTAGTTGTAACCAGAGAAGTTTTAAACCCAGGAACAGAGGGGTTGAGGGCCCTGCTCAATGAGCTTACATGCTAGAGGGAGTGGGTATAGTGACACAAAGGGTAAGGCTATGGTTGAAAAGTAGGTTGCTAGGACATTATTCACTAAGGGCTTAGTTTTTTATTTTATTTTTTTACAGTTGCAGGAGAGGAGTAAGAGTGCAGTTAAGGGGAGTATTCACATTCAGCTGCCAAACAGAGATTGTGAAACTCTGAACATACAGTTTTGGTGTCATTTAGACACTTGAAACCAAGGGATTACTTTCCAATGGTCTAGTTATTTTTGGGTAATGGCACAGTACTGTGGGGGACCAGGAGTCTAAACATCCATCAGCCATTAGTACTTTAGCCAGGGGTTTCAGGGACTGGCCCACGGCGCAATTACAGGGTAACTGTCAGGCACTCCCCTCCTGCTGGTCATAGAATGTAACGTGGCTGAGCAGGCAGGCTGCGGTAGAGGAGCTTCTGTTCTCGTACCCGGTCTGACAGGAAGTGCTCACAGAAAGCACAGAACTGCTTCGTGTCAGACAGGGTACAGTGAGCAGGAGCTCCTCCACCGCTGTCTGCCTGCTTGGCAACGCTACAGCAAGAAACAGAGAGAGATGGGTGCTGGGGGGCTATAGAGACACTTAAAGGGCTGGGAAGGTGTAGGGACACATGAAAGGCTTGGGGGGTGTGGGGACACATGGAGGGCTGGGGAGTTGTAGGGACACATGAAAGGGGGTATAGGGATACATGGAGGGTTGGGAGGGAGGTATAGAGACACATGAAGGGTTGGGAGGGGGCCTATTGGGCACATGAAGGGCTGGGGGGGGACTATAGGAACACATGAAGGGCTGGGAGGGCGGCCTATTGGGACACATAGAGGGCTGGGAGAGGGCAAATGGGACACATGAAGGGCTGGGAGAGGGTATAGGACACATGGAGGACTGTGGGGCTACTGAGAAACATGGAGGGCTACTGAAACACATGGGGGCTACTGAGACACATGGGAAGGCCAATGAGACACATACAGGGCTGGGAGGGGGCTTATGGGACTAATGGGGGAGGGATGAGACACATGGAGGGTTGGGGGGCAAATAAGACATATGGAGGATTAGGAGGTTGATGAGACACATGGGGCCAATGAGACAGATGGAGGGCTGGGAGGGGGGAATTGAGACACGTGGAGGGCTGAGGGGGCTAATGAGACACATGATGGGGGCTGAGGGGGCTAATAAGACACATGGAGGGCTGGGAGGGGGCTACAGGGACACATGGAGGGTTTTGTGGGGGTCTATAGGGGAACATGGAGGGCTGGGAGTGGGCTATAGGGACACATGGACACACTTTCCCCTGTGCAGATCGCGGTCAGGGGACATACCTGGCCCCCCAGGCAGTCCCCCTGGGGTCAGTGATCGCGATCTGCACTGTCTGATCGCAGTGAGAGGTTGTCACTGTGATCTCAGAGCGCTCTGATCGCAGTGACAGCCTGTCACTGTAATCAGTATTACATGTGTCAGCCTTATAAAAAATTCAAATATATATATATGTGTAATTTCGTTCTAACTGTATTTTGATAATATATATATATATATATATATATATATATATAGATATCAAAATACACGTAGAACGAAACAATATATATATCTATATACATAAGTATATATCACTATATGTATACCTATATATAAATATATATATAAATAAAAATAATAATAATAAAAAAAAATATATATATATATATACACACACACACGTGTATATATATATATATATATATATATATATATATATATATATATATATATATATAATAATTTTACATATATATTTATTTAATAATTTAACATAATTAGGTCCTTTTATTAATTACAATTAGCGGGACCTGCCTGACAACCCATGCCGAAAGTATAGGGAATACAATTTTCTAGCACTATATTTAACCCTATAACTTTCCATGACACCATAAATCCTGTACATGGTGGGTACTGTTTTACTCGGGAGACATCGCTGAATACAAATATTTGTGTTTCAAAACCGTAAAATGTATTACAACTATGATATCGTCAGTAATAGTGACGGTTTTTGCATTTTTCACACATAAATGGCACTTACACTGACGATATTATTGCTGTAATACTTTTTACTGTTTTGAAACACAAATATTTGTGTTCAGCAAAGTCTCCTGAGTATAACAGTACCCCTCATGTACAGGTTTTATGGTGTTTTCAAAAGTTACAGAGTCAAATATAAAGCTTGCGTTTCAGTTTTTTCTCATTGAAATTCGCCAGATTGGTTATGTTGCCTTTGAGACCGTATGGTAGCCCAGGAATAAGAATTACCCCCATGATGGCATACCATTTGCAAAAGTAGACAACCCAAGGTATTGCAAATGGGGTATGTTCAGTCTTTTTTAGTAGCCACTTAGTCACAAACTACCATACAGTCGCAAAGGCAACGTAACCAATCTGGCGAATTTCAATGTGAAAAATATGAAAAATGTAACATGCTATATTTGACCCTGTAACTTCCCAAAACACCATAAAACCTATACATAGGGGGTACTGTTTTACACGTGAGACATCACTGAATACAAATATGTGTATTTTATTGTAGTACAAGCAAACAGTATTATGACATTCACAGTTAAAATGTCATGTAGAACTAAACATTTTTTTAAAAAAAATTAAATTTTTTTATTCATATTAAATTATGTTTTATACCTAAATATTTGATGTTAAATGAAAGCCCTGTTTCCCCTGAATAAAATGATATATAATAAGTGTGGACATAATATGAAAGAGGCGAATAACGTCTGAACAGACATATAGCGCAAATTAAAGTTTTTGTTTACGTTTTGTTTTGATCACAACGTGTACATTTGGCTCAGTCCTTAAGAGGTTAAAGAACAAATGCAATGTTTAAAATAAAGTGTCAGTGTTGGTTCCCTCTGGTTGGCAGATTTAGGGACAGGGGACCCCTGTGTGATACCAGAAGTGCTTGGCATCTTTATGTTTGCACGTTTAACAGGAGACAGAAAATGTCCTGATCTCACTGGGTTCCAAGTATGCTTAGTGTTAAACCCACACACAAATACTGGAATAATGGGGGCATCAATGATTTAAATAACATAAAGGACTGATCACAGGGGTTAAAAGTCCTGGACTTTTATCTCTCTTGTGTTTACTTCCTGCTTGTTGATGTGCTCAGTGGGCTTCCCCATCCTTTGCTTGATTTATACGATCCTGATATTGGGCGAACTATGATCGATTTAAAAAAGTTCCAAGCAAAACTCGCTCGATTTTGAACACAATATATTTCATTACATGGTTAGTCACTAAATGCTGAATTTTTGCAAATTAAATATGAATGGAAAAACTGAGGCAAAAATATCTGATCTGGAAAGCTGCCGTCTCTTTCTTGCACCAAAGTTTTGCCGTTCGGATTTAATTCACAAGAGTTCAGAGTTTAATGAATAACCCTAATATTTTCATGTAAACTGAATTTTCCATCGTTGCACTAACTGATGTTTTCCATTAGTAAATAAAGGCAAACGTCTGTGCTTGTTTTTGTACACTGTAAAGGTTATTTACTAATGTGAGAATTGCCAGGATTTCAAAGTTCAAAAGACCTAAACTGGAGAAATTCGGCTATGCTTTCAGCTCAGCGACTCTGGCCTTAAATTTTACATTTTTCTTTGCATTCACCTTGAATTTTTGCTTTATAATCATGTGAGCCAGTACAGCAATGTCAGTTAGCAGTAAATTCCCCGCAACCGCCAACAGAGGGCAGCATGTCTTTTTATATGACTAATTATCCCAGTATGGGGTTATGTATACTAGTAGGTCGTTAGGATTTTCATTGAAAATAACGTCTTATGCTTATTTTAATTTTTTTTCTCACCCACCAGTGTATTGGATAAATATTATGTTGGAAAAATATATATTGTAAAATTAGGCATTACAGTCAGCACCTTTTAAAATAATTGGCATTTCAGAGAAACAGGAAAATACAGTGTATTAATGTGTATATGTTATGCATGCATTCATAATTTCATCACAGATATAAATATAGGGAGACAGGTTTTTAAAGCTATACCAACTCATACCAAAAAAAAATAAAAACATCCAATGCAAACTTAGTGACTGTTCTAGACACGGTTGAATAAGTAACTTACTTAATATTAATATAGCTAATAGCACTCCTATTATTTATAAAGCTATTGTGGATTCCTCCACTAATTCACGTTTTGGTCATTAACGTGAGTTTATTTACTAAACAGTAAATTGTGTGAACTGAAATTAAATGCAAAATTCGGACTAAAATAGCCTAGATGGGGGGCGGAGCCTAACCAGCAAGCTGGCAGGACGTGCTCTGCAGGAGCTTCTGTCATACAGGCACAAATTCTACCAACTACCCAAGCTGTAGAGCCACAATCCTCCTACAAGTGTGCCCACGACACAGGGGACACCTGCCGGAACCCACCGATACTAAACTCGACACCTGGGATGAACAGGCACCGCAACTGCAGAGTGAGGTCTACTTCAGGAGGCGGCAAGGAAAGACGGCCGCTATCCCGCCAAGCGCAAAGAGCCGCAAGCGAACCTGCTACACCACCACCCCCATGGACCGATGGGGGAGATCCCGGTCCCCGCTAGGTGGAGAACCTCATACTCTACGCCCCACGATTAAGCCTGCAATCCTCTCAAACAAGGTGGGAGATGGGTCCACCAAGATGGCGGACGTAACTGTTTTAACTACACGAGATGAACGACAGCCTACCAGAGTGGGCATCGACACCCACGCAAAGGACTCAATTGGCCTAATCTTTGACCGTTTCTGGGCCAAACTACAAGAGCACCTACAGCCAGCTGGGCCATACCGCATGAAGCCTGCGAGACACACAGCCCAAGTAGAGGGGAGACCTGGGAAATCTCCTCGGGTCGTCTGGGAGCCCCAAGCGACAGATCCCCAAATTGGGGGCCCTCCCAGCCTGAGAGCAACAGGTATAGCACCCCACAGGTGCCAGCCACACCAGTGGAAGGGGGCTAAACGTAACCGACGGAAAACGGAGTACAAGACCCACCGCACCATCCCGACAGGGACGACCCAGGGCCGATAGAGAACCCAGGCTCGTGGCACAAGGGCACAAGCTCCCGCACAGCATCGGGGCAGCAGGATACAAGCGACCTACCACAGCTCCAGATGCTCCTCGGGAAGATTGGACTTGGGATCTTTCTGGAAGCCTCAGTGCCAGAGTGCACCGACTATGGTATCCAGTGGAGACCAGACTCTATAGGCTGTCGAGCGCAACCAACACCCACAGGGGCCCCATGGCCACACCAAGCTGAGGCATTGGCTGACAGTACCATATGTCCCCGAGCACGGTACCTGTGTTCCCATCCAAGAACTTGACGCAATGCTACGGCACGTTAGCCCTTAGCTAGACATTATCGTGGAATTTATATTACATTAACCTTTTGTTTGACTATTATTCCTTTGCCCACTCTTGCACATATCCACATGTATTGTATTACCAGAGCGGAGCACCAGGGGTTAAACCCACTGCCAGTTATACCCAGACACCCGGTCATAACGAACCACCTAACTTACCCACTTGCCCTCGCATGTTTTACTGTTAGCGATGTGGGGTGGGGTGTGGGGGTCTCAGTGGTATATGCTTAGCAGACGCTAGCTACATGATTTCAGCTTGTTTAATTTTTCTTTAAGGAGCAGCAGTTTAGCATGCGTCTAAATACTCAACAATTAAATAATCTATCTGCACTAGCTTGTTATAACAACCAGCATATTGTTTTTACACCAACCGTACTGTTACAAACGCTGCCTCAGTAATGTTCTACTAATTTTGCATTATAGTTATGGGCAGACCATTACTCTTCTTAATATTAAAAGAAGCTAACAATTCTCAGAGATGATATAAATTGCACTGTATTATCCCACTTGTGTATGTAACTCTATCGTCTCCCCTTTCTCATTCTGTACCCTTGCAACTTTATGCCTCAATAAAAGAAAGATTGAAATAAAAAAATAAATAGCGACTATTTTGTTGCTGCAATACTGTTTTAATTCAGTGCAATTCACTGTTTGGTGAATACACTGTATAGTCCAGGGGTAGGCAACCTTCAGCACTCCACATGTTGTGGATTAAATTTCCACCAATGCTTTGCCAGCATTATGACCGTAAAAGGATTATGGGAGATGTAGTTGACAATATCTGGAGTACCACAAAAGAATCTTGGAAAAACACAGTTTAGATGATTTTACCCTTCACCTATTAAATAAAATATGAGTGCAGCACTAAATATTAGGTTCACTTACCTCTCAAATGTTGTTTTAGGGGTTGATAATGGACATAAAAATGATAAAGTAGAGAGAAAAAACTATAGTGTTATATTGTTTCACAGTCATAAATTTGAATTTATATATACAGAGAACTCACATTTATCAGAGCCTTTAGTTACAATATGCTCTAAACAATATCTGAAGTGCTGTAAAATCCCATACCTCTGTGTATAGTCCTTCTGCACAGTGCAAAAGAGAACGGCTGAATTTCCATTTGTCCATTGAAGAAAAACTAGTTAAAGCGGGAGGAAGGTGTGGTCTTTTTTGGTCTTTGCTCAGCAATGCATAATAAAACCAGCCCTGTGTAACAGGGTGATTAACTCTGTCTATGTATGTGCAATATTATTATTATTATTATTGCAAATTAGAAAGTACCAACATATTCTACAGCGCTGTACAATTGGGGGAAAAACAATACAGTATAAACAGATCAAAACAAAAGTTAGAGGGCCCTGCCCGTGAGCTAACAATCTAAAGTTTAAAATGGGGAAATGAGACAAGAGGTATCAGAGGAATTTGGAGGTGACAGCAGAGTGAATTAATAGCTGAATTGCAGTAAATGATAACATGAAATATAGCTTAATGCAGACTAAATTAAATATTTAAGTGTAATTGTTATTATGAGTATTTATATAGCATTAATATTTTCTGCAGCACTTCATATTACATAATTAGTGATGTCCCGAACGGTTCGCTGCGGACTCATCATTGAGTAAACTTTGACCCTGTACCTCACAGTCAGCATTCCAGCCAATCAGCAGCAGACCCTCCCTCCCAGACCCTCCCACCTCCTGGACAGCATCCATTTACATTCATTGTGAAGCTGCATTCTTAGTGAGCTGTCCAGGAGGTGGGAGGGTCTGGGAGGGAGGGTCTGCTGCTGATTGGCTGGAATGTGTCTGCTGACTGTGAGGTACAGGGTCAAAGTTTACTCAATGATGAGTCCGTGGCGAACCGTTCGCGAACCGTTCGGCAAACCGTTCGACGAACCGTTCGGGACATCACTATACATAATGTCAACAAGTTCTGTTCCTGAATCATTTTTTATAGGACATAATAATTTATTAGAATATTGAACAACTTCTAACCATTTTATTTCTTTCGAATTTCCATACCAATGTGAAGAGAGCAGGACATATTCTTTAATTTGTGATAAATGTGCCCAATGAGTTTTTGGGTGAAAAATATTAAAGTGGTACTATAGACACCAAAAAAACTTTAACTTAACAAAACTAGTTTTGGTGTATAGATAATGTCCCTGTTTAATAGCCAGGAGAGGTATTGATAGGGCTGCATGAATAGACGCCTAGCAAGCAGCAAGTGCCTCCAGTGGCTCTCTGATTGACATCCACTAGATGATCTTTAGAAACTGCAATAATTAACATTGTAGGGTTAAGGGGACAGGGACATTACACCCAGACAATGAGCTGAATTGTTCTGTGTGGCTATAGTTTCTCTTTAATGTCTAAATGGCAGAGAATTGAGCAGCGATCTATACACCATTACCACTTAAACTAAAGTTGTTTATGTACTTAGACACTACTTAAAATACCGCTTCCGATTACACAACGGATGCCTGGGACCGGTCTTGTAAATACTGCAGGCTTTCATACAATATTGTCATTTTCTCCCCTATTTGTTTGGGCTTTGTGATGTATATTAGCACTTTCTGCCAAGACGTACAATCATATATCTAAGAGCTTAAGTCGAAAATGTTCATTTCTACACTAGTGAATTATTTTTCTTTGCTATCAGCTTAAACTGGTAATTATTTCTAACAGGTGAATAAAGAATTTGGACATGTTAAGGCACTATAAGCTTATTGACCATATAAACGTTGTATTTCTGAATAGAAGGATTGTAGTTTTATCTTCTTTAAGTTACAAGAGATTGTTTCAATAAATTACATTTTTCTGTAGATCAATTTGAGTACTGGGCACATTAAAAAAGACAAGTATTGGTGTTTATCACTATATAAGCATTTATTGGTACACTGCTTTTAAACTGTCAGTAATAATCTTCCTGTAATGTATTTGATTCACTGAAACCTCTATAATCAGTTTATATTCCTCAACAAAATGTATCAAATCATCATTTATATTTGTTTTTTATCAATTAATATAATTTAGATGAAATATTTATTTTATTAATAGAATTCTGGTCGTGAGAGGTAACATATTGTAATGCTTACCATTATTTTCCCAATCTATAACCAAGGTTGTATTTCCTCAAAGCTACACTAGGCACTAGACTTGTGCAAAGCAAACATTTTCGGTACTTCTGATGAATTTCAGGTTTACAAAATTTTTTGGTTCTGAAGAATTTTGGTTTGGAAAACGTTGTTTTAGTTTGGAAACTCAGATCGAAATGAATATAACCAGGGAAGCTCTAAAATGAAGGATCAAAATTGCATATAGTGTCCCTTTAATAAAAACAACAACTATCATCATGCAAATAAGTGATTCAAAGTTGTGAATGAACTGGATCCACCAGCTATCCCACTATTTGGAATTTGGATATATTTTGTTTTAGAATGCAAAAGGGCACTGAATTGGCCAAAATTCAGCCGAAATTCCAATTTGGAACAAACCATATCTCCAAGTGTACTAGGCACTAAATGCGTATTGGGGTACTCTAGGATGATAGTGGGAATGGATGGGTGTGTCAGCTACTGTCCATAATATACTATACCTCCCATTTCTCTTTGTATGTTAACTCGTTCTTCCCACAATAATTTAGTGAATACACCAATTTATTTCATCCAGTTGTATGCTCACAAAGCATTTTATTATATTTATCATTCGTTTTAGACTTTGACTTAAACTCTGTAGAGGGGATGTGAAGGTGGTGGATACACAAGTATGATCAAATGAAGAACCAATATTCCTAATGCCTTAAGGGTCTCTGTTCATAGGTCCATGGGTCCCCCATGTGTGTCATAAAAATAAAAATACAGCTTTTTGCTCATCTTTTTCCAACATTGAGTCTCCCTTTGTGCTGCTCACCTCTCCTGCTCCAGTGACTTCATGGAAGAGGCATGGCTTCCACCGCAATGGTACAATCAATGCTTTCCCATGGGGGCTGCAACATCATTTGACTGAATTTTGCTCAGTCTTTGCAGTGGAAGTGACTTCAGTGGCTGTCAATGTAACTGAGCCACTGGAGGTGCGTTTAACCCTTCGCGATAAACATTGCTGTTCCTGCAAAACTGCAATGTTTTACCTTGAATGGTTAAAATTACAGGACCACTGCACCCAAATTATAAATACCCTTTTTTGTTTGGCCTGGTGGCATGTCATATCATTGCTCCCTAGGACTAGACTAGTAGCATGCATAATTGTCCAGGGAATTGCAAACTTTAAGAGAATTTTTGCAAATCACCTATTTTGTTCTTATAAAGTGCAGCTCCTTTGTCAGTTCTCTGCACTTCCCAGTGAAGGGGATACACCTTTTTTTAAAAAGCATATTTAAAAAAACTAAACAAAATTATACCTGCATCTATTCCATTTGGTAAACTGTAGATATCCTTGTTGTATGGATGACCATATTATTTTCTGTCTTGTGTCCTGCCTGTGGACTGAAGCAAAAAAAATAATAAATAAATAATATTCTTGTTATTAAAATTGTTTTTTTTTTGTATCTTATTTGTCATCACTGCATTAATTTTTAATATTATATACAATAACATCGGGAAGGGATTTTGGACTGGTTTGGTCACAAAACAAGTCATTCATTTGTACTCACCACCCAGGCTGACATTTGCTGGGCTAATGATTACCACCAGCACCGGCCGTGGAACCTATACAGAGTTTTTAGTATCTCATGCAATCTTTAAACCTAGAACTTTGTTTTTTGTTTCCAGGAAATTTCTGCGTACTTGAATGTCCCAAGGGGACATACAACATCAGTGAGGAGGCTGATGGCTTGAAACTTGGATTCTGCTCAGCTTGTCATGAAGTTTGCTCAACGTGCAATGGAGGCTCTGCCAAACACTGTGATATTTGTGCTGCTGGATATTACAAACTTCTCCATCTCTGCATTCTGCACTGCCCCCCGGGGTAAATAGAGTAAAATGGTTTCCTTCTAAATATCTTTTATTTAACTTTTATGATTAATGTATCAACTTAAAATATTAGACATCACACACAAAAAGTGTTTTCATAGAGTTCATAATAGTGTAAAAAAATAGACAATTCTTCTTTGTATAAAATATTGTTGGCTTTATAATGTTTTACCCTACTGTGTCCAGTACTCTCCAAGTCTCTTACAAGGGTTTTTCACCAAAGTCGATAACTAATCGAGCCTGGATAGCAAATCACCAAATGTATAGATCACTAAATCTAGCAAGACAGCTTCCGAAGGAGAGGGACACTCCACTGTCCAATTATGAATCCAAAATCCCTGTTTAGTAGTAATAACCTAATGAAAACATGCATGCATTAAATAATTTTTTTAACTGGGTAGATATTTAAAAACATCTTGCAAAATCTGTTGATCTCTTTCTAACTTTGCCCAGACTTTCTGTGACTGTCCAATCACAGACTTCCCAATGCAGGTTCTCTGAGCAATTGCTGCCTCTAGAGTTTAGCTCTACTGAGCTAAACAAAGAAGGAAGTGACAGAACTGGTTGATTGACTGGCAGCCAGGGGGTGTAACAAGATTAATTTATAGAAGTGCTAATTTCTATTAAAATCTGCACTTTTGTAAAATAGAAAAAAAAGATGATTGGCGTGTTCACTTAAATACTCACCGGATTGTAGATTTTCTGCATACTATCAAACTCTTCAAATCCACTTACTCCTTGTGCGTGTCACAGCCCGTAATAGCTCAATGCTAAAAGCAAGAGCATAGATAGATTTGTACAGCTGCGACAGAGTGCATAAGTCAGAGAATTGTTTAATTATACACAAGGCACTTGGCTGGGAAATTATGTCCCGTCAAATCGAATCAGAAAAGTTCCCTGCCTGGCTGAACTCCTATCGTGTTCAGTGAGATTCTGGCTGAAGCTGGTGGGAGTTAAAATATTCAGTTGATTTAATGGGATTGTGCTGCAATCACTTGCTAAATAGCTTATGTGAGAAAACATGTGTATTGCTTTCCTAGGGGGTTTTGCATGACGCTGGATGTCCTCATGCATGGTGTTAGTTGACCAATAGTCGCTTAACGACCAGTAAATCCCTCTAGTGGCTCTCTGGTAGACAGCCACAAGAGATGGAGTTAACCCTCACATGTAATACTTTCAAAAACATAATATTCAAGGATATATTTTTTTAATTGTAGTGTAATAGCTTTTTGATCCAAGGATAAATCTGTCTGCCATTCTAGGGTCAATAAGGATTTTTTCCCTACTTTGCTTCAAACTGGGTTTTTTGCCTTCTTAACAGCAAAAAAAAAACAGATGTGAGGAAGGTTGAACTTGATGGACACGTGTCTCTTTTCAGCCTATTTAACTATGTAATGATTGCAGTTTATTAAACCTTTGTAGGGTTAAGGGACCTGAGACCATGCACCCAGGCCACTTCAATGAGTTGAAGTGGTCTGGGTTCCTATAGTGTCCCTTTAATGCACGTCTATGAGAAGAATTTGACAATGCCCAAAACTAATTACAAGGAAAACATGGGGTGGATCTTGGAGATTAGATGCAGAGACCAAGTATACAGATAAAGAAAGGTACATTTTCAGAGTTTATGATATATTTGTGCATAGTTTAGTAAATACATACTTTTTTTGCAGCGGTTTAAATATATATGCATTTTTAGATGAAAATTTTTCCCTTCATTTTAAATATTTGCCCACCGCAACTTGTTTTCTAATGAGCAAATATTGTGGATTCATGTAGATTCACTTGCAAAAAACTAATGAAATAATTTACTAAATTAATTTCCTACTAAAACATGTTAGATTGCACTAGGTAGAAACGTGTTTGATAAATATTTGAATCCATTATAGTGAATTCACACTCTTGAATTGCTGATGTAAAACCAGGCAGCATATTGTTCCGTATTCACAGAAATACACAGAAATAGCAAATTGGTGATTTTCTAAATCTTGTGTCCATTTGGACTTTAGTGACTGACTCATCTCAATAATGTTCTCATGAAAGCTTCTTTCTCCTTTTTTTCTTTTTAATTTGTTATTGTTTTAATTTATAAATTATTATTTCTGTATAGAACAGATACTCGGAACAGAATCTCTGTTTGATGGGAGATATAATTGCACGCTGTGTGTCTCTTTGCATTGGGTTAGTTCCACCCACTTGCCTTCAGATATTGAGCCCCAAAGTTGATATGTGACAGGAAATCAGTTATAACATTAATTTCAATCTAAAGTTGATTGAGCAATAAATGATAAAATTCTAATCACAGTGTAAAGGTCAAACAGTAGTCCGCTACTCTACATCCACTGGAGGGCTGACAGTGTTAAGGGGATGTGTGTTTGGATCATTACTACTAAAAAAGTGTGTAAGGTCTGCTGTATACACATACTCCATGGAATCCATGTATAAAATGGAATTATAAGGCAAAAATGTGGTTCTTTGTTGAGCTCATTTGCATATGCCTACCAAGAATCCCTTGTAGTAGAATCCCTTGTAGTAGAATGCCTACCAAGAATCCCTTGTTAAAGTGAGATTTCTGTGGGAAAAGCAAGTCTTATGGCTGGTGTCTGTATTTGTGTTTAGCAATGTAATATATATATATATATATATATATATACTTATAATAGATATACACATATACATATATTACATTTATTTAAATTACATTTCTGTATGTGTATATATATATATATATCTGTATATGTGTATTTGTTTAATAAATCTTGATGTTTTAAAGACACACACAAATTAAATAAATGTTACACAAATACACACACATACTGGCACATACACACTCTGACACACAAACACACTCATTGACACCATCACACTCACTGATACAGTCTGCCATAAACGCGTGGGCACAGGGTTATGCGGCTTGATCCTTAATTCTGATGCACAGCTATTCACAGAGCCAAAACTTCCGGGGTCTGACATCATGTATCCTAGCAGTCTTAGCTCTGTACATTATGAGGAGTGACTGTCTACTGTTGCTCCTCGCACTTCCCACTGGCTTCCAGACTGCTTACAAGAAGAAGCAGTCAGTGAGAGCCAGCCCAGGTAAACTTCTCATTATATTGATGGACAGTCAGGCACTGCTCAAAATGAAGGCTGGAAAGAGCAAGCCCTCCCACCTGTCACCTGAATGTTGTAGTCCATGGCCAGTGCACCCTAAGATGGCCACCTGTGCTGCCTTATAGTAGTACCTGCCATGATTACCCCAATGCCCCATATGTAGTCCCATTGCCACCATACATTAAGGTCAGTGTTAAAAAACAGAAACTCACTTTCAAATGTTTGTGTGTCTGCCACCCTCAGAAGGAGGTGTGACTGTATTACCTCCTGCCCCCCCCCACCCAAATCCGCTCAAGTTTACAGCACACGTTTGCTTATGATTAGAGTTCTATACAATCAGAATGCAGCTGGAATTCAATTCAAAGTCAGTAAGCAGAAAAAAATGGGATCAAACAAATTTGTACAAAAAGTAAGCTTTACTGGAATTATAAAAGCAACATTTGGCGAGCTTCAAATATACATATGGAACAAAACCAGAGCCAAACTTAACAATGGCATCCACATAAAGCCCAAATACTCTGGAAGTATTTTTAGGGACTTCTAAAATTTGTTAAAGGGACACTATAGTCACCAAAGCAATGTTAGCTTAACCCCTTCAGACCGGAGGGCGTACTATTACGCCCTATTTTAGGCGGCTCTAAACGCCGCCAGGCGTAATAGTACGCCCTCCGGTTTTTGCCTACTTACCCGGTCGCCGGCGATCCCACACCGGCGATCGCAGTTGGGGGGACTCCCAGGGAGCCCCCCGCGGCAGATCCTGCCTCCTCAGCCCCCCCCCCCGGCCATGTGAGAGTGAGGTCCTTGCGAGGACCTCACAATCACATGGCCGGGATAGCTGGCTGCAGCTAGATAGATAGCTGGCTGCCTGTAATGACAGGTGGTGCCCCTGCTGGCTGAAAATAAATTAAAATAAAATTAAAATAAGTGTAAAAAAAGATATATATACTTAGATCATATATTATATATATATATATATATGATCTAAGTATATATATACACATACACATACACACTCATACACATATATATTAATATCAAATTACACGTAGACTGATACTAATTAAATATATATATAATTATTGTTATATATATATTTATATATAATATAAAAAAAAAAATACGTTAAAAAATATTTTTTTTTAAATAATTAAAAATAAATAATTAAAAAATATATAGATGTGTGTTATTTCGTTCTAACTGTATTGTGATATTAATATATATATATTTATATCAAAATACATGTAGAACGAAATAATATATATATCTATATACATAAATATATATGTATATATCACTATATATATACCTATATATAAATAATTTTTTTTTAAAAATTATATATATATATATATATACATATACATTCACATACATATACAGGGAGTGCAGAATTATTAGGCAAGTTGTATTTTTGAGGATTAATTTTATTATTGAACAACAACCATGTTCTCAATGAACCCAAAAAACTCATTAATATCAAAGCTGAATATTTTTGGAAGTAGTTTTTAGTTTGTTTTTAGTTATAGCTATGTTAGGGGGATATCTGTGTGTGCAGGTGACCATTACTGTGCATAATTATTAGGAAACTTAACAAAAAACAAATATATACCCATTTCAATTATTTATTATTACCACTGAAACCAATATAACATCTCAACATTCACAAATATACATTTCTGACATTCAAAAACAAAACAAAAACAAATCAGTGACCAATATAGCCACCTTTCTTTGCAAGGACACTCAAAAGCCTGCCATCCATGGATTCTGTCAGTGTTTTGATCTGTTCACCATCAACATTGCGTGCAGCAGCAACCACAGCCTCCCAGACACTGTTCAGAGAGGTGTACTGTTTTCCCTCCTTGTAAATCTCACATTTGATGATGGACCACAGGTTCTCAATGGGGTTCAGATCAGGTGAACAAGGAGGCCATGTCATTAGATTTTCTTCTTTTATACCCTTTCTTGCCAGCCACGCTGTGGAGTACTTGGACGCGTGTGATGGAGCATTGTCCTGCATGAAAATCATGTTTTTCTTGAAGGATGCAGACTTCTTCCTGTACCACTGCTTGAAGAAGGTGTCTTCCAGGAACTGGCAGTAGGACTGGGAGTTGAGCTTGACTCCATCCTCAACCCGAAAAGGCCCCACAAGCTCATCTTTGATGATACCAGCCCAAACCAGTACTCCACCTCCACCTTGCTGGCGTCTGAGTCGGACTGGAGCTCTCTGCCCTTTACCAATCCAGCCGCGGGCCCATCCATCTGGCCCATCAAGACTCACTCTCATTTCATCAGTCCATAAAACCTTAGAAAAATCAGTCTTGAGATATTTCTTGGCCCAGTCTTGACGTTTCAGCTTGTGTGTCTTGTTCAGTGGTGGTCGGCCTTTCTTACCTTGGCCATGTCTCTGAGTATTGCACACCTTGTGCTTTTGGGCACTCCAGTGATGTTGCAGCTCTGAAATATGGCCAAACTGGTGGCAAGTGGCATCGTGGCAGCTGCACGCTTGACTTTTCTCAGTTCATGGGCAGTTATTTTGCACCTTGGTTTTTCCACACGCTTCTTGCGACCCTGTTGACTATTTTGAATGAAACGCTTGATTGTTTGATGATCACGCTTCAGAAGCTTTGCAATTTTAAGAGTGCTGCATCCCTCTGCAAGATATCTCACTATTTTTGACTTTTCTGAGCCTGTCAAGTACTTCTTTTGACCCATTTTGCCAAAGGAAAGGAAGTTGCCTAATAATTATACACACCTGATATAGGGTGTTGATGTCATTAGACCACACCCCTTCTCATTACAGAGATGCACATAACCTAATATGCTTAATTGGTAGTAGGCTTTCGAGCCTATACAGCTTGGAGTAAGACAACATGCATAAAGAGGATGATGTGGTCAAAATACTCATTTGCCTAATAATTCTGCACTCCCTGTATATATATACATATATTAACTCTACATATATATTTATGTAATATTTTTACACAATTAGGTATCTTAATTAATTACAATTAGCGGGACCTGCCTGACAACCCATGCCGAAAGTAAAGGGAATTTCGTTTGCTAGCACTATATTTAACCCTATCACTTTCCAAGACACCATAAAACCTGTACATGGGGGGTACTGTTCTACTCGGGAGACCTTGCTGAACACAAATATTAGTGTTTCAAAACAGTAAATATTAGAGAGTAGCCTGAACCTGCTTGAGGAGCAGCCGCATGTAACTGAAGCTCCGCGCCAGAAGGCCTAAATTGTGCAATTGCACCAACATAACGGGCAGTATACACCCGAAAAAATTGAAATGTCTCACCCCAAGACCAAACGGCAGGCGGATAAGGCGGACAAGACGCAGTTTTTTGCCCCAAAACAAGCCGCTCAGCGCGACTCTGCTCTGCCGGCGGGGATCCAAGATGGCGCCGAAGAGAGCACTGAAGAAACGCACGGTGTGCTCACTGATCAGGGGCCTTTGACCCAGGCAATAATGCAGCACATGCTTGACGGCATGTCGCTTAAAATAATGAACAGTGTGCAGACCTCCATAGGAGACCTACGCAAAGACCTAGTGGATCTCGGCTCCAGGACCTCTCAACTAGAGGAGAAATTGACCACAGCTGAAGAGGCACATAATGAGATGGCGGACCGGCTGCAGCAAATGGAGGAACGCCTCACAGCACAGGAGGTAAAACTGGCGGACATAGAGGATAGAAGCCGCCGAAATAATCTGCGGCTGAGGGGGGTGACAGAAACAGTGAGCATATCGGACCTACCAGCACATGTCACAGCCTACCTCAAAACACTGGTGCCAGACATTCCACAAGACATGCTCCTCTTTGACCGTATTCACAGAACGGCGAGACCGAAGTTCCTGCCCCAAGATGCACCCAGGGACATATTGGTGCGTATGCACTACTATCATACCAAAGAGGCTATCCTGAGAGGTAGTAGAACACGCAAGGATCTACCAGAGCAGTACCGCAGCATCATGATATTTGCGGATGTCTCAGCGTTCACCCTTCAGAGAAGGAGAGAATTCCAGGACATCACGGCAGCGCTCAGAGAACAACGCATATTATATCGGTGGGGTTATCCGGTCAAGCTACTGGTACAGAGGGCAGGAAAGACCACGGTAATTTCAACGCCAGAGGAAGGGACAGATATACTGAGAGGATGGGGTATCGAGAGTGAACACCAGCACAACCGACCCAAGGAGCCGAGAAGAATAACATCGGGCTGGAAACGGGCGAAACGCACGTAGAAGGTGCACCCGCGTGGCCTGAGAGGGCCCACGACCACAGACTTTGCTGAGCCGCAAGTACCATAATGTGTAACTGTTTATGCTAATGTGAGGGCTACTTCCCGATGATTACCACGTAGCTAGCTGACACACTGGTAATCATTAGTGGTGTGAGTTAGACATCAGGGTGTAGTAAGCAGCGATCACTCTGTGTATTGAAAGGATTGAGATCCCTTAGAGGTAACTACGCCGCACCATGTCAACTAGAACAGGGGTTACACAACCAAAAAAAAAAAAAAAACCACAATAAGATAAATATTGCCATAGACATAAGGCCAGCGCGGAGCGCAAGTAACTTCCCAGGCAAAGGAGCGACGAGCTTCTACCCCCAAGGCGCTTGGATGAAGTGCCAAGCCACACAAAGGGCATGGTCCTATTTTGTAAATACTTTTGTTGTTGTTTGGTTATTTTGTTCTGTTAAAGTACTCAGCGGGAGAGGGCCTGTTGCCAACACTGCTGGGGGCTGGGATGGGGACCTGGTGGGTGGTCTCACCCCTAACTTCCAAGATAAGGTATATACTGTCACCTATGAGAAGTCACTACAGATTCTAGGGGCTGCCTTGCTCTGCTTGATAGCACTGGGAGGAGTGGGGCACCCTACAACCAACAAACACTCGCAATACTCAGCACAACCCTACATGTCTGACCCTACATGAAAATATATACACATAATGTGAGGGGATTGAACATCCCGACAAAAAGACACTTACTGTACCGGGAGCTTAAGAAACAATGCGCAGAAGTGGTGTGCTTACAGGAGACCCACTTCCGTACTAAGGATCATCCCCAGATTATGGAGTTAGAGTATCCACACCAATTCCATTCCACTTCCCCAACTAAAGCTAAAGGTACTTCCATATTGATAAGCAGACATGTCTCCTTTTCCCTAAAATCGCAGCACATAGATCAACTAGGCAGATACGTGGTGATAGTGGGAACGATAAATGACATAGAGTACACCATCGCGAATATCTATGCACCCAATCAAAATCAGAGGAACTTCCTACACAAAATTTTTCAAACACTAGTACCTATACAACAAGGTATAACACTTGTCTGTGGTGACTTTAACCACGTGCTTGACCCAACCATGGACTCCACCATACACCGAGCTGGTAGCAGATAAAACCCTTAGACGTCAGGGCAAAGCCATCCAGTCCCTGCTGCACACCTACCACTACTACGACACTTGGAGGATCACACACCCCTCCGAGAGAGCATACACACACTTTTCACCTGTTCACAATTCGTACTCTAGAATTGATGGTTTCCTCCTCCAGGGATCCTACCTTAACCAAATCCTGAGTTGTGACATAGCACACATTACATGGTCAGACCATGCACCAGTACTTCTGCAGGTGAAAGACATGTATGACTTCAAACACCGCAGCCCATGGAGAATCAATGATTCTCTCCTTTTAAATCCGCAGTTTGTGGCCGATCTGACCACAGACATGAAGCGGTATTTCAAGGAAAATGAGACGCCCGAGGTATCGGCCACAACGGTCTGGATGGCACACAAGCCTGTAGTACGAGGTTTGCTAATACGTCGGGCGTCTTACCTCCGAAAACAATCTCAAAAACTCACACTAGAGCTACAAAAAGAACTTTACGATTTAAATTTAGCGAATCAAATCTCCCCCACGGATGATAGACGCAGACGCATACTCCAAACCACTAGACGACTGCACACACAAGCACTAGAACGCACGGAACATAACCTAAACCGTCTAAAGCTACAACAATATAACCAGGGCAATAAAGCTAGCAAATTACTAGTGCACAGACTTAAGACGAGGCAAGCGGCACAAAAGATAGCCTACATCACTTCGCACACAGGCAAGAAATTGACCACCCCAAAGGCCATTAGCGACGAATTCGCACAATACTATGAGAAATTGTATAACCTGAGACTAGACTCCATGACACCGCAACCGATAGAGAGAGATATCCAGACATATCTAAGGGACATACACCTGCCGCAACTCACAGCCCAACAACAGCTGGCACTTACGAAACCACTCTGCGCAGAGGAAATAAGGGATGTAATAAGGACCCTACCACCGGGTAAAGCCCCGGGACCTGATGGGCTAGACAACACGTATTACAAGAAATTCAGCACCACACTAGCGCCATACCTAGTCAAAGCCTACTCACAAGCTACAGAACATAAAGTTCTACCCCCTGAGATGCTGACTGCACACATAGTTACCTTGCCCAAACCAGGGAAGGCACCCACAATCACACAGAACTTTAGACCCATATCCCTTCTAAACACAGACGCCAAAATCTTGGCCAAAACATACGCGCTGAGGCTAGGGTCTATACTGCCCGAAATTATCCATAATGATCAAGTAGGCTTTATCAAGGGGAGGCAGGGAGCGGATAACACGAGGAAAGTACTAAACATCTTACATTACCTCCGCAAACAGAAACAAGGAGGGGCTTATGGTTTCCCTGGACGCAGAGAAGGCCTTTGATCGCCTAAACTGGACTTTTCTGCGGGCAGTGTTAAAAAAGTTTAGAATCCCGGAGGGGTTTGTCTCAGTAGTAGAAGCCCTGTATAGTTCACCGAGAGCCCAAGTGCTCAACTCAGGTTTCCTCTCGGAACCAATAATATTAACTAATGGAACCAGGCAGGGATGCCCCTTATCACCCCTGTTATATGTTTTGGCCCTAGAACCGCTAGCGGTAAGAATCAGAAACAATCCAAACATCCATGGTGTCAGGATCAATGAACGAGAATACACTACCAACTTATTTGCTGACGATGTCCTACTGACGCTTACCCAGCCCCAGATCTCACTCCCCAATCTTTTACAAGAGATAACAACTTATGGCACCCACTCATACTACAAACTCAACATAACGAAAACACAGGCTATGGGAGTAGGTGTCCCGGTTGGCATACTAGACCTGCTGCAGAGGTCCTTTACACTAGACTGGAGGCAAGATCATCTAACTTTCTTAGGCATTAAAATCACAAAAAATCCGACAAACCTCGTAGCCGCGAACTATGACACATTGCTGAAGTCTATAGCGAACACATTGAAAGGATGGGAAGGCAAGTTTCTGTCATGGCTAGGAAGGATGGCCGCAATAAAAATGCTAGTGTTGCCGAAGTTCCAATATTTAATAAGAACCCTACAAATCCACATACCAAAGAGTTACCTAGATAACCTACATAAGCTATTCACGAGCTTCATATGGGCCCATCAAAAAGTAAGAGTATCAGCAAAAATATTGTGCAGACAGCAGGCAAACGGTGGCATGGGAATGCCAGACGTTCGGCAGTACTATAGGGCGGCTATCATGGCCACAGCTGTACAAGCACACGCTAGCAAAGACGTACCACAGTGGGTAGACATCGAGGCCTCGTGGGCGTGCCCTAGAGGTCTGAAGTACCTATTCTGGATTCCCCATAGATACAGAAAACTCCATCAAGACGTGCCACCCACGACGCGACTCTTATTGAAGGTATGGGACACTGCCACAAAACAATGGGGGCAAGACAAGGGGTGGGCGCAAGCGACTCCCCTCTACAGCCTATATTTGGCAAACCCAGCCTTCGACTACAGACCTTGGACAAGTAGGGGGTGTGTCAGGGTAAGCCACCTATACGACCAAAACAAACTACTTGACTTCCCAGACTTACAAAGGAAATACTCACTACCGCACAACACCATTTTCCAATACCTTCAATTAAAATCCATGCTACAAGGTTCCAACAGCCCCACTGCAACGGCCAACACAAAACATATTGACCAGATGTGTACAGCCACCACTCAACCCAAGAAATTATTATCCACACTTTATAATATGCTGATCCAATCACACGCAGACCCCCCAGACAAATTTAAGAGTGACTGGCAAGAGGACATAGGCAAAACCTTTACTGATCAACAATGGGGAAAAGCATTTTTAGCGCACAAAAAAAGGACAAGTTGTGCCTCTCACTTGGAACAAATGCGAAAACTCCAATACCGCTGGTACCTAGTACCGGAGCGATTAGCAAGGATATACCCAAATACCCCGAACACATGCTGGAGGTGTCAGGGAAATATAGGAACAATGTTTCACATCTGGTGGAGGTGCCCGAAAGTGGCAACATACTGGAGGGAAGTTGAGGAGTTAGCGAGAAGGGCCCTAGACAGGGAAATCACACTTACTCCGGAGTGCGGACTCCTGTTTATGGGGTTGGAAGAGCTCAATACCACAGACTCACGTATACTATTTCATATTCTCATAGCAGCAAACACTCTCATTGCCAGGGCGTGGAAGCAGGATCAGGCACCCACTAGAGAGGCACTGATTCAACAAATTACCACGAATATGATTTATGAAAAGGAACTACATAGACAAAGTTCCTCCAACAAATATGCCAACCTGGCGCATGCGAAATGGGAGATGAGACTGAGCAAGGAGGGAGAGTGACACAAAGAGGGAGAGGTGATGGCATACACCTGCGCAGCAAACCCACGTGTACATAGTTCTTTAGGGTATTGTTTAGTTTTTTTAGTTTATCGTTTAAATCTGGTTAAAATGGGGGAGCCAAAATGCAAGACCAAGCTGCATAGAAAGCTCAGAGGAGAGTATAGGCTGGAATAACATGATGGCCGGGATATGACCAATGAGATCAAGAGCTTTAAAAATACACGAGACATGCATGAGAGATAACAGATGACCTACCCCCCCCTTCCCCTTCCCCCCCCCACCACTGGTACTAGATACTTGTCATCCAGGACGAGAGGAAGGAAGTGGGGTACATGTCATGCCATTGTTCATGCTGTTTAATGTTTAATGCCTGAATGTAAAGATGTAATTGAAATGTCTGAAGAAATCAAATCATGTAAACCCCCTTCCGCCCCTTTTCTCTTCTGTACCACTGGCGAAACCAATAAAAATTGTCAAATTGAAAAAAAAAAAAAAGTATGTTACGGAAAGTAATTGACAAAGATGGTAAGAATTGGGACTGCTTACTACCCTATCTAATGTTCTCCATAAGGGAGGTGCCACAAGCTTCTACGGGCTTCTCTCCTTTTGAGCTTCTATATGCCCATCATCCCAGAGGTCTGCTAGATATAGCAAAAGAAACCTGGGAAGAGGAGTCCAATCCGTACCGTAGTGTAATTGAGCACATAGCTCAAATGCAAGATAGGATGGCGGCTGTCATGCCAATAGTTAAAGAACATATGCAGAAAGCCCAAGAGGCCCAGAAAAACAGTTATAATAAAAATGCCAGACTGAGAGTTTTTCACCCAGGAGACAGGGTGCTTGTTTTGGTCCCTACAGTAGAAAATAAATTTCTAGCATCTTGGCATGGCTCGTATGAGGTTATTGAACAGGTTGGGGAAGTTAATTATAAAGTGAGACAACCCAATAGGAGAAAACCCGAGCAAATATATCATATAAATTTACTAAAACCCTGGAAGGACAGAGAGGTCTTAACTACTTCAATTATCACTAATAAGACTGGTAGTGAACTTGAAGTAAACATACCAGACACCCTGTCCCCACACCAGAAACAGGAAGTAAAGGACTTTATTGGTAGAAACCGGGATGTATTTTCTGTAGTTCCTGGCAGGACTAACGTTATCAAGCATGATATCGTTACAGAACCAGGGGTGAAGATAAGTCTTAAACCGTACAGAATCCCAGAAGCACAGAAAGAGGCGGTAGCTGCAGAAATTAAGAAAATGTTAGCTCTTGATATTATTGAGGAATCACAAAGTGAGTGGAACAGCCCTATAGTGGAAAAAGAATGCCTTGCCATAAAATGGGCCTTAGACTCATTGAAATATTATCTGCTGGGTAGAAAATTTAGGTTGGTCACAGACCATGCCCCCTTAACCTGGATGAGTCAAAACAAAGATAATAATGCCAGGGTGACAAGGTGGTTCCTCAGTTTACAACCATTTCATTTTACAGTTGAACATAGGCCGGGGTCTAAACATGGAAATGCTGACAGTTTGACACGAGAAAATTTGTTTTCTGTGGTCGCTCACCCCACTAGGTCTGAGCTGGGGGGGAGGATATGTAACAGAGTGTTGGGGATGGTGGTCAGGGGTGTATATCTGGCACCCAGACTTTTGCACAGCCACTATCCTGACATGTGGATAAGCACATGCAGCCCCAGGGAAAGTTAAGTTTAAATGTAGTTTTTTTCCCTCTGTTGTTATTTGGGTCCCTGGGGTGGAGTATTCGGAAGAGCAGGGTGGGCCGATTCTCCACCCACTGTCAGAGTGGTTGTGCATGAGTCCAGCCCAGGTTTCCCATAGAGTTCTGGCTCACTGCCTAACGAGGTCATTAGCAGGGCCAGATTAAGAGCCCAGTGGGTCTGGTGCTGACAATTATGACGGGCCTAATTACAGAGTCATATCGACCAAAAACAGTAAAACACTCCCAAGCGTCATGTATCTGATGGAGATGATGTTGGAAAGAAAGAAAACAGCAGCTATAAGAAAACACATACCCTAGGCTAATCTCTCACTAATTTATGTTTTCATCTTTCAAGTAAATCCATAACCCCTAACAGCAGTGTCCAGTCAAGCAGGAAGTCAATGGGCACGGTAAAAGGGTGTGCCACTGACACAAATCACATAACCTGCCAAAAGGGGCAAACATGCCCAAAAAGAGGACATGTCTGCTCAAAGAATTAGAAGGCCAGCCTGGTATGAATGCATGTCAGGCTGCCTGCCAATCATGCAGCTGGCCAACTAAGGGCATACTATGCAGACAGCACCCTGAGCTTGGCATAAATGCATCTAATGATGTGCTCACTCAACGCTTTCTAAGGACTGTCCTCTAGCACTCGCTGGTCCACTTGTCTCCTTACTAGCAGGCAGAAGCTCCTGGTATATGGTCTGGGACATAAAAAAGCTGTAAAATAGGAGTGCAGAATTATTAGGCAAGTTGTATTTTTGAGGATTAATTTTTATTATTGAACAACAACCATGTTCTCAATGAACCCAAAAAACTCATTAATATCAAAGCTGAATATTTTTGGAAGTAGTTTTTAGTTTGTTTTTAGTTATAGCTATGTTAGGGGGATATCTGTGTGTGTGCAGGTGACTATTACTGTGCATAATTATTAGGCAACTTAACAAAAAACAAATATATACCCATTTCAATTATTTATTATTACCAGTGAAACCAATATAACATCTCAACATTCACAAATATACATTTCTGATATTCAAAAACAAAACAAAAACAAATCAGTGACCAATATAGCCACCTTCCTTTGCAAGGACACTCAAAAGCCTGCCATCCATGGATTCTGTCAGTGTTTTGATCTGTTCACCATCAACATTGCGTGCAGCAGCAACCACAGCCTCCCAGACACTGTTCAGAGAGGTGTACTGTTTTCCCTCCCTGTAAATCTCACATTTGATGATGGACCACAGGTTCTCAATGGGGTTCAGATCAGGTGAACAAGGAGGCCATGTCATTAGATTTCCTTCTTTTATACCCTTTCTTGCCAGCCACGCTGTGGAGTACTTGGACGCGTGTGATGGAGCATTGTCCTGCATGAAAATCATGTTTTTCTTGAAGGATGCAGAGTTCTTCCTGTACCACTGCTTGAAGAAGGTGTCTTCCAGGAACTGGCAGTAGGACTGGGAGTTGAGCTTGACTCCATCCTCAACCCGAAAAGGCCGCACAAGCTCATCTTTGATGATACCAGCCCAAACCAGTACTCCACCTCCACCTTGCTGGCATCTGAGTTGGACTGGAGCTCTCTGCCCTTTACCAATCCAGCCATGGGCCCATCCATCTGGCCCATCAAGACTCACATTCCATCAGTCCATAAAACCTTAGAAAAATCAGTCTTGAGATATTTCTTGGCCCAGTCTTGACGTTTCAGCTTTTGTGTCTTGTTCAGTGGTGGTCGTCTTTCAGCCTTTCTTACCTTGGCCATGTCTCTGAGTATTGCACACCTTGTGCTTTTGGGCACTCCAGTGATGTTGCAGCTCTGAAATATGGCCAAACTGGTGGCAAGTGGCATCGTGGCAACTGCACGCTTGACTTTTCTCAGTTCATGGGCAGTTATTTTGCGCCTTGGTTTTTCCACACGCTTCTTGCGACCCTGTTGACTATTTTGAATGAAATGCTTGATTGTTCGATGATCACGCTTCAGAAGCTTTGCAATTTTAAGAGTGCTGCATCCTTCTACAAGATATCTCACTATTTTTGACTTTTCTGAGCCTGTCAAGTCCTTCTTTTGACCCATTTTGCCAAAGGAAAGGACGTTGCCTAATAATTATGCACACCTGATATAGGGTGTTGATGTCATTAGACCACACCCCTTCTCATTACAGAGATGCACATCACCTAATATGTTTAATTGGTAGTAGGCTTTCGAGCCTATACAGCTTGGAGTAAGACAACATGCATAAAGAGGATGATGTGGTCAAAATACTCATTTGCCTAATAATTCTGCACTCCCTGTATGTAGTGAGTGTAGAAGAAAGGGAACATGCCACAGTGTTAGAGAGACCAAAGTCAGCATTACCTTAAAGGATCACTATAGGGTCAGGAACACGAACACAAACATAAATTCATGATCCTATAGTGCTAACACCACCATCTATCCCCCCTGGGCCCCTCATGCCTCCATAAATATTGCAAAATCTTACTGTATTCAAGCCTGAAGCTGTAACTCTGCATGCTGTTAGACTCAGAAAAACAAGCAGTCTGCTGACATCATTAGAAGTGGTGGCCTAATCCAATCACAGTTCTTCCCCATAGGATTGGCTGAGACTGACAATGAGGCAGATCAGGGGCAGAGCCAGCATGATTCAAACACAGCCCTGGCCAATCAGCATCTCCTCATAGAGATGAATTGAATCAATGAATCTCTATGAGGAAAGTTCAGTGTCTGCATGCAGAGGGAGGAGACACTGAATGTTTGGATGTATTTTTGGCAGCCATGACCCAGGAAGGATCTCTAACAGCCATCTAAGGAGTGGCCAGTGAAGTTATCACTAGGCTGTAATGTAAAGACTGCATTTTTTTGTTTACGGCAAAAAGTGTGATGGTAAAGATTCTACTCACCAGAACAAATTCAATAAGCTGTAGTTGTTCTGGTGACTCTAGTGTCCCTTTAACTATATTCATTGTCAGCCAGTCATACGTTTTGTTCCCATACATCCTCTTAAGTTTCCATACTTAAGTAAGAGTATGTGAAAAGTAGTTAGGGTTGCCACCTTTCTTGGAAAAACATACCGGCCTTACTAATTTGCATAATTAAATATGTATGGGTGACATCACATGATGTAAATCACAAGGAGTGACATAAGAGAAAATGCTGTAAAATCACCAAAAAACTACTTAGTTTGATTCTGCTGTATAGATGGATTCCTCCCAGTGGCCCCATGTCTCCCAGCGCCCCCATGTGTTGATTACTCCAGGTCTCAGTGTTCCTATGTATCAGTGTCTCAGTGACCCATGTCTCCCAGTGTCCCCTAGTGTCGTGTCCCCAGGTCTCCCAGGGATCCTATGTATCACAGTGTCTCAATGCCCCATGTCTCCCTGTGTCCCCATGTATCCCAGGGTCCCCATGTCACTAGGAAGACGGGAAGACCTGGGGACATAGGGAGACCTAGGGACACGGAGACACTAGTGACACTGGGAGACTAGGGGACTCTGGCTGGGACGCATGGGGACACTGGGAAAATAGGGGACACTTGAAGACATGGGGACACAGACACCAGGGACACAGACACTAGAGACACTGGCTGAGGGACATGGGGACATTGAAACATGGGGACAAGGAGACACCAGGGCCACAGACACTAGGGACACTAGCTTGGAGACATGGGGAAATTGAGACACTTGAGGCACTGAGAGACATGGAGGCACTAGGAGACATGGGGACAGTGAGACACTGGCAGACTGGGGGCACTGGGAGACTAGGGGGCACTGAGACACCAGGGACACTGGCTGGGAGACATAGGGGACACTGGAAGACTGTGTCTGTGTCATAATGTCTCCCAGTGTCCCTTAGTGTCTCAGTGTCCCCATGTCTCCTTGCAGCCTTTCCCCCATCCCTTACTTCCCTGAGCTGTAGGCTGTCTCTGCAGGGTGGGAGTTGCTGTCTGGACTCTCTGTAGCTGCACCCCTGCAGATCAGTGAGTATAGATAGGCAGGGAGGGATATGCTGGAACTTCCTATCCCTGCCTGTCTCCACACACAGTGACCCCCTACTGGCCAGTGCTGGTATTGCATAGTAATCTCTTGTTTATACTGCAGTGATACTGGCATTTGTATTGCCAGTATCACTGCAATATTGGCACCAGCCAGGCAGCCTCAAATACTGGCTGTGCCAATAAAATAAAAGCTAGGTGGAATCCCTAAGAGTTGGGTTAAAAAAAAAAAAATGGAAAAAAAAAGCTTTTTTTTTTTTTTAAATAAATCAGTGGGCCTATTCCATTGGCCTGGGCCTGGAGCTGCAGCTCCATCAGCCCCTATGTTAATCCGGCCCTGGTCATTAGCCTCACCTGTAGGGGCTGTGAGCAGCTATATAACTGCAGTTAAAGCAGGGTGAAGTGAGGGAAGTGTTTTGGAGGAGAAAGAAGGTGTTTTTGTGGAGAAAGAAGATTTGCTGTACATTGTATCCTGTTACTTCACAACAACAGAAAATAAACAGGCCAGAGGCCTTTTTGAAACTGGACTTTGTCTTGACCTGGTTTTCTTACCCTAGAGGGCTGTGCGGTAGCCAAAAGATCCTGGACAAACACACACAGGAAAGTAAGTTTGTCACAATATATATATATATATATATATATATATATATATATATATATATATATATATATATATATAAATATATATACAAATCCCTGCACTCAGGCAGTGGGCCTGGTGCTGACAATTATGACGGGCCTAATTAAAGAATCATATCGACCAAAAACACTAAAACACTGACACAGTGGGTGTGCCACTGACACAAATCCCGTAACCTGCCAAAAGGGGCGAACATGCCCAAAAAGAGGACGTCTGCCCAAAGAATTAGAAGGCCAGCCTGGCATGAATGCATGTCAGACTGCCTGCCAATCATGCAGCTGGCCAACTAAGGGCATACTATGCAGACAGCACCCTGAGCTTGGCATAAATGCATCTAATGATGCGCTCGCTCAACGCTTTCTAAGGACTGTCCCCTAGCACTCGCTGATCCACTTGTCTCCTTACCTTCTTACGCTCCTGGTATATAGTCTAGGACAAAGAAAAGCTGTATGTAGTGAGTGTAGAAGAAAGGGAACATGCCACAGTGTTAGAGAGACCAAAGTCAGCATTACCTTAAAGGATCACTATAGTGTCAGGAACACAAACATGAATTCCTGTCCCTATAGTGTTAACACCACCATCTAACCCCCCTGGGCCCCTCATGCCTCCATAAATATAGTAAAAACCTTACTGTATTCAAGCCTGAAGCTGTAACTCTGCATGCTGTTAGACACAGAAAAACAAGCAGTCTGCTGACATCATTAGAAGTGGTGGCCTGATCCAATCACAGTGCTTCCCCATAGGATTGGCTGAGACTGACAAAACGGCAGATCAGGGGCAGAGTCAGCATGATTCAAACACAGCCCTGGCCAATCAGCATCTCCTCATAGAGATGAATTGAATAAATTAATCTCCATGAGGAAAGTTCAGTGTCTGCATGCAGAGGGAGGAGACACTGAATGTTTGGATGCATTTTAGGCAGCCATGACCCAGGAAGGATCTCTAACAGCCATCTAAGGAGTGGCCAGTGAAGTTATCACTAGGCTGTAATGTAAAGACTGCATTTTCTCTGAAAAGACAGTGTTTACAGCAAAAAGCCTGAAGGTAATGATTCAACTAACCAGAACAAATTCAATAAGCTGTAGTTGTTCTTGTGACTGTAGTGTCCCTTTAACTATATTCATTGTCAGCCAGTCCACACAAGTTTTGTTCCAATACATCCCTCTTACGTTTCCATACTTAAGAGTATGTGAAAAGTAGTTAGGGTTGCCACCTTTCTTGGAAAAACATACTGGCCTTACTAATTTGCATAATTAAATATGTATGGGTGATATCACATGATGTAAATCACAAGGAGTGACATAAGAGAAAATGCTGTAAAATCACCAAAAAACTACTTAGTTTGATTATGCTGTATAGCTGGATTCCTCCCAGTGCCCCCATGTGTTGATTACTCCAGGTCTCAGCATTCCTATGTATCAGTGTCTCAGTGCCCCATGTCTCCCAGTGTCCCCTAGTGTCGTGCCCCAGGTCTCCCAGTGACCCTATGTATCACAGTGTCCCTATGTATCACAGTGTCTCAATGCCCCATGTCTCCCTGTTTCCTCCAGTATTCCCAGGTGTCTATGTCCCCATGTATGTGTCACTAGGACACTAGGAAGACGGGGAGACCTAGGGACACAGAGACACCAGTGACACTGGGAAACTAGGGGACACTGGCTGGGACACATGGGGACACGGGGGAAATAGGGGACACTTGAAGACATGGGGACACAGACACTAGAGACACTGGCTGGGGGACATGGGGACATTGAGACATGGGGGCACTGGGAGACATGGGGACACAGACACCAGGGCCACAGACACTAGGGACACTAGCTTGGAGACATGGGGACATTGAGACACTTGAGGCACTGGGAGACATGGAGGCACTAGGATACATGGGGACAGTGAGAAACTGGGAGACTAGGGGTCACTGGGAGGCTAGGGGGCACTGAGACACCAGGGACACTGGCAGGGAGACATGGGGACACTGGAAGACATGGGGACACTGTGTCCACATGTGTCTGTGTCATAATGTCTTCCAATGTCCCTTAGTGTCTCAGTGTCTGCCATAATGTCTCCCAGTGTCCCTTAGTGTCTCAGTGTATGTCTCCTTGCAGCCTTTCCCTCATCCCTTACTTCCCTGAGCTGTAGGCTGTCTCTGCAGGGTGGGAGTTGCTGTATGGACTCTCTGTAGCTGCAACCCTGCAGATCAGTGAGTATAGATAGGCAGGGAGGGATATCCTGGAACTTCCTATCCCTGCCTGTCTCCACACACAGCAACCCCTACTGGCCAGTGCTGGTATTGCATAGTAATCTCTTGTTTATACTAAGAAAAATACCAGCATTTGTATTGCCAGTATCACTGCAATATTGGCACCAGCCAGGCAGCCTCGATTTCTGGCTGTGCCAATAAAATAAAAGCCAGGTGGAATCCCTAAGAGTAGTGTGTGAAAAAAAAAATGTAAAAAAAAAATATATATATTTTTTTTTAAATCAATGGGCCTATTCCATGGGCCTGGGCCTGGAGCTGCAGCTCCATCAGCCCCTATGTTAATCCGGCCCTGCACTCACGTATAAAGTATACCGCTGCCGGGCGCAAAACCAAGGCTCCAATAAATAGAGAATCCAGTAAGGGAGGCTGCTCTCTGGACTTAAAACTTCAATTTATTATAACAATAATAAACCTGTTGTGTTTGACCCTGAGGAAGGTCCCGAGCGGTGACCGAAATGTTGGTCATCATTTTTAACTTGTTATAATAAATTGAAGTTTTAAGTCCGGAGAGCAGCCTCCCTTACTGGATTCTCTCTCTCTCTATATATATTTATTTATATATTTATTTATTTGTGGTCGTATACAATAAGCCGAGTTATAGTAATGGTGGTGTAAGTCGGTAGGCCTGTAAAAGAGGGCAACAAGTTTAACAGTTTAACACTGAATATGTGTTAACATTAGATAACCAATACTTAAATGCGTGTCTCAATTCCCACTTGGGTTGAGGGATAAATATATGGCATATGCAGATGACTCTACTGTGCCAGCCATTCAGATGATATGCACTGGGATATTACTACAGGTGCAGCGCGTATTCTTTTAGAATGACCTGAAAATGTTAACGGTTGTATTCGAGTAACTTTAAGTGTTGTGAGCTAGTTAAAGTTTGAGGTGGCAAAAAATATGTGAACGCTGCCATTGAACCGAGTATGATTTGAGGATTTAATATGCGGAAGTGAGTTTATTGAAAATGACCAGAGCCCAGTGCATGAACAGGTGGCATTTGCAGAGAGTGTTGCGTGTACCAGCAATTAAATCCTGGAATGTAGGGGTTTGGTAGGTCGTTTGGCCGCTGTGGCTAGAGTTCAGAAGAATACCAAAAATTGTGATCGACTCAGCTCATTGGTTGCTATGTTGTGACAGCCTTGTATGGGTATGTGAACAAAGTAGAGTGTCTGTGATGCTGCCAGCCAGATCTCTTCCTAATCAACCTTATTATTGTTAGTGAGAGGGGCTGACCGGTAATAATTCCCATGCTGCTGATTTACTAAAAGAGGGTAGGTTCTGTGTCATTATGGAAAATGTGTCATGGACCCAGTTAACTATGAAATTGGCTGTAATCCAGTGTTGGCGGCTCTATTAGTCCAGAAATGAGGGACAATGGTGGAGTGAATATGGTTTCCCTGTTCTGGTGGGATAGAAAGTTTAGCGACGTGAACAGGACTGCTCAAGCATGTTTCGAATGTAACAGCACTATTGTTGACAGGTGAACGGATGGAAAATGAATTAACTTGTGTAAGGTGCATAGTAAAGTTCAGAGGACCAAGGAGAGACTGCAGATCCATATGGGAAACAGGCATCATTGCCCAGAATGGGTTTTCCCTTTCCCTGATACGCTGGACTTATTCTGCAGGGAGTATTTCCATAAATTAAAATTGATGTAGGGGCCAAAGGTTGATCGAGACAGCTGAGTTCCAAAGGATGTACCAGATACAAAAGCAACATCTGCTTCAGGGGATGGCATTCGGTTCCATAATCGTTACACTCATGTAGCTAATGTACAGTACAGACGTACAAGAGGAGCCTACAGAGAGATTATGCAACTGTATTGAATAGTTTGGGCATCTCTCTGCTCCAAACGTAAGACGGGTGACAAAGTAGAATGCTCAGCTCACTAAATATTGTGCAAATGCCACTGGTACCGATTCACTGGGAGCAACTTGAAAATTAGATATATGGCATTTTACTAGTCAGGCTGCTTCTGTAGCCCTTAATATAGCCCAAATACCATGGCATAATGCTGTGAACTTTAAAGAACGAGTAGCCGATAATAAAATTGAGCAGGTATTACTGGGATTCCCATTGATTAGGCTAACATGGTAGGTGCACCCGCAAATAAAGGGGTTGTAAGAAGGGCCCCAGCAAGAAACCAATACTTGATTCTGCCACTAATAGTAATTAAAGTAGACATTGAATGAGTCTTAACTAGTAGATTGGAGGTTAGGACAAACCCTAAAACCTGATCAAAGTATAATGACGCCTGTGCGGAAACCTACTGTGAAACCTGTCATTAGACACTCAACTAGAGGAGGGCAAGTGTGAGTATTAAGGGAGACGCCTCTTAGCCTATGCAGATGCCACAGTGATGGGTGTATGAGGAGAAACTTGAATGCATTTACTATGTCAGTTTTACTGAGCCAAGAACCTTCCCCGCCGAGAGAATAGCATTGATGGCGTTATCTATGGTAGCGTACTGAAGGAAAAATTAATCTGAGGGAATCAGGGAGTTTAAACTAGGAACTGTAGTGGAAAGGGGAGCAGAGAGGTCAGAAATCAATCTTTGCTCCAGGGAGCTTTTACCTGAGACAATTCCAATAGGATTTGTCTTCCAAGATAAAAAAGGTTAAGACTGAAAAGGATCCAATAGAAAACCTTGATCTACTACTTGTTGTAATAATGCATCAACAGACACTGGATTTAATAAGGCTGTACATTTTGCATTGGATTGTGCCTGATGGCATGTAGATAATGCCCGTGTGGAAACCTGCAAAAAACATGTCACTAGGAAATCCACCAAATGTGGTGAAGATGATTAGACAGCATGTTGGATAAAGCAACCACAGTTACCGAGGTCAAGTAATGTTTGGGAAACATTTTATGGGGACACATGGACTTAGTGTACTGCGAAATTAGTTGGCACTATATAAATACCAATAATAATAATAATAATAATAATAGTGTGAACTCTATAGCATTGTGAACAAACGTGAAGAAGCCTGCAGGCACTAAAACCACAAGTGCCTGCTTTAAAATTGTTACAAATCTGGTATTTACCCAAGAAAACTACGGTCCAATTTATCTTTAACAACCTTGTCTGTTTTGGCAGTCTAGCTGGGGATTAAAAGGTTGGGAGAAACCTCTGAAGTGTTAGGGCAAAGATTGGCTGTGGGATGTTGATGTACAATTTGCACAGGCTGGTGTCCTGAGGTTCACAAAGTGTCTGAAAAAAAGCTCTGTGTTCAGTTGGCACCAGTCCGAGAGCAGCAGAGGCCTATGAGAAAAAAGACTGATTGTAGTCGTAAAACGCAGAACACCCATATTTGTGCCCCAAGTCCAACAACTTGTGCAAATACAGGTCAAATTCCCTTCTCCTATGAGAGTAAACAGAGCAGAGGACATCCCTGTAAATGCCAAAAGTCAACACAAATTCTGGAGTGGAAAGTTTTCTATTTAGTCTAGGATCCCTAGTTTTTAGGACAACAGATCCCCATATGAATATGTCCTATTATTAACAATATTCTGGGAGGCAATGAGGAGTGACACCAGATTTACACTCTTGCCCTCCAGCATGTCCTTTTTGATATTGGACAGAATCATATGAGCAGGATTGATAACATGGGTGGCATTCAAGATAGACAGTGAATTACCCCGTGGCGCAGGAGGAAGTCCTGTCAGTTCAGGAGTGGTTGACCCAGCTTGGGACATGGCCAGGCCACACTCTAGTCTTTTCAGTCTATCATTAATATGCCCAATGGAGGACAAGACCAAAGACATCATGGCATGAAGGTCTGACATGTGAGAATCACTGGTGCCTTCCCCGGCATCAGTGTTATCAATATTAGTATGCATAAGTCTAATTAGTCCAACCTTTCTGTCTGTTGCGGGATATGGTATATTCCAATTACGTAGTTCTGCTGTAATTTGTGGAATAGTCCATGATCTAATGAAAGCTAGACTAGCCAAGTGCAGGGGAGAGATAATTCTTCATGTAGGAATGCGGGAGTGAAGGGGAGAGAGAATTCTTCACCAACTTCTGGGACTTGAGACATACTAAAATGTAAAGTAACAGCTAGAGTAACCCTTATAACGTACTGGCTAGCTACCTAATGCAGAGCGGCAAAATATTGACTAGTTGTGTTACAGATGTGGCCCTACTAGATGACTAACGGCGTAAGAGACTCCATCTATGCGTTGGGCCGATGGGAGTTTATGGCCACCAAACGTTGTGGCGGGGTGTTGGCCTCTCAGTGAGTTTTAACGCATAAGATAGAATGGGAGTGACAGGTGAGGCCCTTTTTCTGCCACCATGCAATGTGAATGATTTGGGCCTATGGGTGAGTATGAGGATGGGTGTTGGCTTCGTGGGACCACTAACCTAAGGCATAGAGGCCTGAGGAACTGAAATCTACTGGACTCCTAATTCCCTAGTAGCCAATAACCATACTAACTGGTGGATGTAATATATGGTAGAGTTTATGTAAATCGTAGGAAAGTAACATACCTGGATTTGAAAATATCCGATATGTTGAATAGAAAAAGCGAGGGTTCTATAGGCGAGACCTATGGAAGTTAAAGGACCACTCTAGGCACCCAGACCACTTCAGCTTAATGAAGTGGTCTGGGTGCCAGGTCCTTCTAGGGTTAACCCATTTTTTATAAACATAGCAGTTTCAGAGAAACTGCTATGTTTATGAATGGGTTAAGCCTTCCCCCTAATCCTCTAGTGGCTGTCTCATTGACAGCCACTAGAGGCGCTTGCGTGCTTCTCACTGTGATTTTCACAGTGAGAGCACGCCAGCGTCCATAGGAAAGCATTGTAAATGCTTTCCTATGCGACCGGCTGAATGCGCGCGCAGCTCTTGCCGCGCGTGCGCATTCAGCCGACGGGGAGGAGGATCGGAGGAGGAGAGCTCCCCGCCCAGCGCTGGAAAAAGGTAAGTTTAACCCCTTTTCCCCTTTCCAGAGCCGGGCGGGAGGGGGACCCTGAGGGTGGGGGCACCCTCAGGGCACTATAGTGCCAGGAAAAAGAGTATGTTTTCCTGGCACTATAGTGGTCCTTTAACGAAAAACAGTTGTAGGAAGTACCGCGCGTAATGTACTATGAACGTATGTAACAGCAATACCTGCCAGGACTATTAGCTGACAAGCAGATTCATGAATTAACCTAATCGTACTGCAAATTCAATAGACCTAGTAACAAAGGAGACGTGCAATCATGTTGGTACACTTATGGATTGTAAGGGCCAGATCAAGGACCCAGACATAAGTATGATTTGTAGAACGACCTACCAATCCAGCAAGGTATGAGGCAGAATAAGCAAATGATGCACTAAAAAACCCTGTAACCTGTAAAAATGAAAACATAATTTATATAATGAGTGATGGACTTAGAAATTGAAGATAGTCTATTAAAAAAAAAACCCACCTTGAAAGTTGTGGATCAACTAACTAACCGAAATTCAAAAGTTTAGATAGGGAGTGCGCTGGATTTTCATTTTTAACTGTATGTATTGGCCCCCAGCATCACCCCATTTAAGCATGTTCCGGTGAGTGCAACCAACCCCCTGTTTTTATATATATTTATACATATATATACATATATATATATATATAATTGATTTGCTATTTGGTATATATATTTTTGTGTATTCCTCATTCTTGGGTCCTCTACCAAAGGGAGTATGAGGGTTCTGTGCAGTATCTTAGCTATTCCTTAACTGCACTCTTCTGGATAGTTATTGCAGATGTTACACCTGGAATCTGTTGAAGCCACTCCCCTAACTTGGGGGTCACAGTAAAGAGTACTCCTATCATAACTGGGACTACTACTGCCTTTACTTTCCACATTCTTTCTAGCTCCTCTTTAAGTCCTTTCACCTTCTCATGTTCCTTCTTCTTGATGTTATAGGTACTGGGTTTTGCCACATCCACCACCACTGCAGTCTTCTGTTCCTTGTCAATCACCACAATTTCAGGTTGGTTGGCCAGTATTTGCTTGTCTGTCTGGATCTGAAAGTCCTAAAGGATCTTAGTCCTGTCATTCTTATGACGGATTGCCTGGTCACTTTTAACTACTGGTGCCTGACCCTAGTTACCTCCTCCATAACAGAGCTATTTACACAATACTAACCCTTTTCCTGCTGTACCTTCCAACTAGAGAGCCCAAATACCAACCTACAGACTCTCAGGGACTCGCAAAAGGCTTTCACAGGTACAGTCCCTCTGACCAGAAGCTATCATGAAATTTCACGGAACTATGACTCGGATCAGTTTTGTGGTCGTTAAACTTCATCAAGGTAGCAAACAGGGTGCAATTTGGAAGGGAGATCAAGGAGGTGATGAGGCATCCGCCCCTGTTGTCAGATATCCTGATACTGTCAGACCTTTCATTCTGAAAACACAGTTGTAATCAACATTATTCAACCTTCATTGTTTATTGCCAAAATTTACAGACTTTCAGCTGTTTGCAAAGACCAAATCAAACAAAAGCAATTACATAGTTACATAGCTGAAAAGAGACTTGCGTCCATCAAGTTCAGCCTTCCTCACATTTGTTTTTTGCTGTTGATCCAAAAGAAGGCAAAAAAACCCAGTTTGAAGCACTTCCAATTTTGCAACAAGCTAGGAAAAAAATTCCTTCTTGACCCCAGAATTGCAGTCGGATTTATCCTTGAAAAAGTTTCCACAAGTTCAACTGAAAATGCACCTTATAATGACTTCTCCATTCTCAAAATTTTTCAACCTCTTCATTGCAAGCATGTTTAGTACTAAGTAGAACACCCTTTTGCTGTTATGACCTGCTGCAAACAAGATACACCAGCTTCTGGAGGCGTCCCTGAGGAATTTTAGTCATATTGCTAATGAGCAATGGCCTCCAGTTCAGTAATATTTGCTTGCTGCAACCGCCTTCTTCAAATCCCACCAGAGATTTTCTAAATTTTGACAGTAAACCTGATTTTCAGTGGGGGTTGAATAATTTTGATTACAACTGTAGATGCCTCTGAGAAGGGAGTAGGGACTGTCCTCTCTCAGAGAGAAACACAAAACATACCACTTCACCACTCCATCCTCTTTTTCTAGGAAATGATGTATGGCTGAAAAGAATCATGACACCAGCAGTAGAGAATTACTTACCATTATTCTTGCCCTCAAGGAGTGGAGACATTTATGGTAAGGTTCCAAAGATCCGGTCATGATTATTATGGATCATAAAGACCTTTCATACATTAGTGAAGCTAAATGATTCACTTCCAGGCAAACTTGATGGTCCTTGTTTCGGTCACAATTTCACTACATTATTACTTACAAGTGATACAAATTATATAGGTGGCGCTTTAAGGAAGAAAAAACAAGGTGCTGCTAGATTACCCAAGTATATTGTCACCACATATACTTAGAAACCGAAATATAGTGTAAAGATTTAAGGTAAAAGTGCACACAAAAATGTTACCTGGGATGCATATACAATTGTGGTAACTGATGGTAGATTTTCCTTATGTATACGTAAAGGATATACTTGTTAACAAATAGTACAGATTACCTACACAAAGATATACACAAACAACATAACATAGTGCAATCTGTATATATGATAAAATAAAGTTTTGAGCTGAAACCACTCACAATTTTATGAGCCGATTAAAAGTTGGCTCGGAACTTATACAGCGTATATGCCTTTTCCAAGGACATAGATGACCTTCTCCTTTTGATGGGTTCTCCAGCTGATGGTTATTCCATATAATAGAAATTCAAATCAGGAGCCAGGAGTTGGAGATATTATAAAACAAGTTTATTACTTTATAAAAACAAAATAAAGTGCACAACGCATTTCAACCATAGACATATGGTCTTCCTCAGGTGCTGATGAACATTCAAATGTACACAAAGCCGTTTATATATGCTGTGGCATCTAAACATAATAACATAATTGATTACATATGTAACATAAAACCCCACCTCCTTCCTTATATGGTCCTAATCGGATGTGTGTTGCCACCTCTAATATGGCCACACATCCGGTCCGCATATCCCCCAGGTGCCATCTTAGTGGACCCGAAAACACATACATTCTAAAACAGGGGAGGAATATCAAATAAATACTGTAACGAAATCCCTGTTTGAACAGACTCAGAGAAACAGCATTTTGTCTAATTATTCTTATGTATGGCTATTTCGTGCGGTTTCAAAGAACCAAACAAACTACTGAACCACCCGACCTCCCACTGAGGTCATGTGCAGCTTATTTACCACCCAGACCTTGCGGTTAACCGCAAGGTA
>OW240914.1:59605511-59638258 GCA_933207985.1 Pelobates cultripes | reverse complement strand
GTGTATGTAGAATCATTCAGTAAAAGTGCCAGTGCAAAGATAAAAAATATAAGTGCCTGTTCAAAATACATCAAAGACAGCTGTGATAAAGTGACTAGTGCCAAAAGTGAAGAGAGCTATATATACTGAAACAAAAAAATTGCATCTTAAAAACATAAATATTAGCCATAGAGAAACTAGCAGTATAGCATAATTATTATCAATATAATATCAATTAGTATTAATCTATAAGTTCTAAGGGCTTTGGAGGCATAAATATATTATAGAATCTGATTATCAAAGCAAAAGATTTTTGTATGAAAAGTGCTGCTCGGTCAAAGAGTAAATTCATAAAGTATGTGGTACTATCTCTAATAAATCCAAAATTGTTTAGGAAATTTAAATATTATATCTTGTCTTAAAGGGTCCACAAGCAACGGAGTGTATATTCTCCAAAAATTATATAGGGCAGAATATATATATGAATGAAAATGGATTAAAGGAACATAGAGTATACAATGTTTTCATTGAGCCCCTTAGGTGCTACTGTGTCCAAACGATATATCCATCGTGCCTCCTTCTGTAAAAGTATCTTGGATCTATCTCCCCCTCTAGGTAAGGGGGGAATATGATCAATGGCTGTAAAACGGAGAGTTGGTAGTCGATGTCCTAGAGCAAGAAAATGTTTCGCCACCGGCTTATCGCTATAATTGTCCCGAAATGCGGTTGTAATTGTAGATCGATGACCCCGTATCCGATCCCTAAGGGTACGGTCCGTCTTACCCACATAGGATAGTCCACACGGGCACGTAATTAAGTAGATCACATGGTCAGTGGTACAAGTGATATATTGAGAAATACTGATTCTTTGACCACTATGAGGGTGGGCAAAAGTAGCCCCACTGACCATGTGACTACAAGTAACGCATCCTCCACATTTGAAACATCCTTTTTTGACAATTTTGGGAGTTTTAATATAGCAGTGTCTGGGATCATTTTTTACAAGGATATCTTTGAGGTTTCTATTCCTCTTGTAACTTAGCATCGGTCGATTTTGAAAAGATTTGGGTAGTTGTTTGTCTGTTTGTAACATATCCCAGTGTTTGTAGATGGAGTCTCTAATTCTTGAGGTCCCTGTGTGGAAAGTTATGGGTAGGAATATCCTCGATGTTGTCGTTGTTTTGACTTTTTTGTTATTCTTCATTTCAGATTCCCATATTTCTTTCGCTTTTTTTAAGGCTAGTTCAAGAGTACAATAGGGATATCCCCTAGCTCTAAATCTATTCCACATTTCTTTAAGTTGTATCTCACATCTTTCGTTGGTGCTGTTATACCTGTATACCCTCAGAAACTGGGATATAGGTAAAGAGGCTTTAAAATTCCTAGGATGAAAACTTGAAGATAATAGTAAGGTGTTTCGCTCTGTCTCTTTGCGATATAGTGTGAACTCCAACTTGCCTTGATTTTTAAATACAGTCACATCCAGGAATTCTATAGATTGTGTGTCACATGTCATACTTAACTTCACTGGTGTAGAGGCTTGATTGATCTCTTGTAGCATGGAGTCCAATTCCTCCATATTACCCATCCAGATCAAAAAAATATCATCGACAAAGCGATGGTAGTGTTTAATTTGATGTCCATATTTCTGTAGAATCCATGTATTTTCAAAAACAAACATGAAAGCATTAGCATAGGAGGGTGCCATGGCTGCACCCATAGCTGTCCCAGACGTTTGTAGAAAAAAATTGTTTTCAAATTTGAAGTAATTGCAAGAAAGAGCAATAAGTAAGAACTCCATAAGGAACTCTATAGGTGGTCCCACATATAATGAGGAGGAACTAAGGACCTCTCTCAAAGCCTGGACACCGTCATTATGAGGTAAACTTTGAAAGCAGACACAGAGCAAATATTTAAGAATCCTCCAAAATACCATCAGAACCTTACTAAAGGAGAAAAAATGGCTCTTAAAGATCTTAGTGATGATCCCAACATAGTGATTCACTCTGCTGACAAGGGTGGAGCCACGGTTATACAATCATATCGAGACTATCGTCAAGAAATTCTACGTCAGTTGGATGATATTGCCACATATATAAAACTTACCTATGATCCTGCCAGTAAATTTCAGACAAGGATTAAAAACCATATAGAATTGGGAATCCGCAATGGATATTTAGATGATAAAACAGCACAATATCTATATGTTATAAATCCAAAACATCCAGTGTTATACACACTACCTAAAATCCACAAAGATCCCATGAAACCGCCTGGCAGACCCATTGTGTCAGCCAAAGAGGGCTTACTTGAACCTGTCACGAAATATATTGACTTTCATATTAAAAAAAGTGTAATGGCATTACCCACATGTCTACGTGACACTCAGGATTTTATTCATAAAATCAATTTAATTCCAGACATCGAAGAATCACATCTACTAGTTACTATGGACGTCCAAAGCCTGTACACCGTCATACCTCATAATGACGGTGTCCAGGCTTTGAGAGAGGTCCTTAGTTCCTCCTCATTATATGTGGGACCACCTATAGAGTTCCTTATGGAGTTCTTACTTATTGCTCTTTCTTGCAACTACTTCAAATTTGAAAACAATTTTTTTCTACAAACGTCTGGGACAGCTATGGGTGCAGCCATGGCACCCTCCTATGCTAATGCTTTCATGTTTGTTTTTGAAAATGCATGGATTCTACAGAAATATGGACATCAAATTAAACACTACCATCGCTTTGTCGATGATATTTTTTTGATCTGGATGGGTAATATGGAGGAATTGGACTCCATGCTACAAGAGATCAATCAAGCCTCTACACCAGTGAAGTTAAGTATGACATGTGACACACAATCTATAGAATTCTTGGATGTGACTGTATTTAAAAATCAAGGCAAGTTGGAGTTCACACTATATCGCAAAGAGACAGAGTGAAACACCTTACTATTATCTTCAAGTTTTCATCCTAGGAATTTTAAAGCCTCTTTACCTATATCCCAGTTTCTGAGGGTATACAGGTATAACAGCACCAACGAAAGATGTGAGATACAACTTAAAGAAATGTGGAATAGATTTAGAGCTAGGGGATATCCCTATTGTACTCTTGAACTAGCCTTAAAAAAAGCGAAAGAAATATGGGAATCTGAAATGAAGAATAACAAAAAAGTCAAAACAACGACAACATCGAGGATATTCCTACCCCTAACTTTCCACACAGGGACCTCAAGAATTAGAGACTCCATCTACAAACACTGGGATATGTTACAAACAGACAAACAACTACCCAAATCTTTTCAAAATCGACCGATGCTAAGTTACAAGAGGAATAGAAACCTCAAAGATATCCTTGTAAAAAATGATCCCAGACACTGCTATATTAAAACTCCCAAAATTGTCAAAAAAGGATGTTTCAAATGTGGAGGATGCGTTACTTGTAGTCACATGGTCAGTGGGGCTACTTTTGCCCACCCTCATAGTGGTCAAAGAATCAGTATTTCTCAATATATCACTTGTACCACTGACCATGTGATCTACTTAATTACGTGCCCGTGTGGACTATCCTATGTGGGTAAGACGGACCGTACCCTCAGGGATCGGATACGGGGTCATCGATCTACAATTACAACCGCATTTCGGGACAATTATAGCGATAAGCCGGTGGCGAAACATTTTCTTGCTCTAGGACATCGACTACCAACTCTCCGTTTTACAGCCATTGATCACATTCCCCCCTTACCTAGAGGGGGAGATAGATCCAAGATACTTCTACAGAAGGAGGCACGATGGATACATCGTTTGGACACAGTAGCACCTAAGGGGCTCAATGAAAACATTGTATACTCTATGTTCCTTTAATCCATTTTCATTCATATATATACTCTGCCCTATATAATTTTTGGAGAATATACACTCCGTTGCTTGTGGACCCTTTAAGACAAGATATAATATTTAAATTCCCTAAACAACTTTGGATTTATTAGAGATAGTATCTCATACTTTATGAATTTACTCTTTGACCGTGCAGCACTTTTCATACAAAAATCTTTTGCTTTGATAATCAGATTCTATAATATATTTATGCCTCTAAAGCCTTTAGAACTTATAGATTAATACTAATTGATATTATATTGATAATAATTATGCTATACTGCTATTTTCTCCATGGCTAATATTTATGTTTTTAAGATGCAATTTTTTTGTCTCAGTATATATAGCTCTTTTCACTTTGGGCACTAGTCACTTTATCACAGCTGTCTTTGATGTATTTTGAACAGGCACTTATATTTTTTATCTTTGCACTGGCACTTTTACTGAATGATTCTACATACACTGCAGATACTGGCTATATATATATATATATAATGGTTAAATAGCCACTTATATTTCAGCACCTACTCGGTTTTTGAAACCAATTCTTGATATGTGTATTGGTTTCCTAGTAACCACGTTCACAGCTAACAGTTGAACACGTAATTTCGTTCACGTTACGTCACTTCCGGTTTTCACTTCCGGGTTCGGACGGGAGGGATGAGGGAACTGTAACACAATTGGTGAGTACATTTTATGTTTTCCTATATATTTGTAGGTTTTATGTTTACATATTGATCCTGAGGAAGACTCTATTGGGTCGAAACGTCGATCAAGTCATTTGTAAACCTTATATGGATTAAAATACACTATATTTCTTCTAAAAAGACCTCTGAGTGCATCCTTTTTCAACTATACTATTTATCAGCATAGGTCTGCACCGGGGCACAGTGACTATTACTTCTTTGAAGCAAGGGTGAGTGCCATTATTATGTTTTATATATATAAATATATATAGGCAATTGAAATAGTTGGCTGCACTCTCGGATTTCCTGAAAATGTAACTTTTATTGAAATATTTAAGAGAAGATCAATGTTTCAGTCCCTCTTGTGGACTTTCGTCATGATCCTGATGCAAGTCCACAAGAGGGACTGAAACGTTGATATTCTCTTAAATATTTCAATAAAAGTAAAATTTTAAGGAAATCCGAGAGTGCAACCAACTATTTCAATTGCCTATATATATACTGGATACTGGAGCCCTGGTGATGCAACAATATATATATATATATATATATATATAATTTTTTTTTTTTTTATTGATACATTTCTTCTTCTAATTCAAAATATTAGTTCTTTTAGGGTAATTAAATTATACAGTAAAGCATACTCACACACAGACAATCTTACTGATGCACACAAATAGGCTCATTGACAGACAATGACACACACAGACAAGGTTACTGTCACACACACAAATTTAGTACAGACAAACTCTGATACACACACACAAGCTTACTATAGACAAGCTCACTGTCACACACACACGCTCACTACAGACAAGCTCACTGATGCGCACACACTCTCCCTACAGACAAACCCATTGACACACACGCTCCCTACAGAAGAGCTCACTAACACACAGATTCACTACAGACAAGCTCACTGACACACACATGCTCACTACAGACAAGCTCACTGACACACATATGGTCACTACAGGCAAGCTCACGATCACACTCATGCTTACTACAGACAAGCACACTGTACACACATGCTCACCACAGACAGGCTCCGACACACCCATGCTCCTTACAGACAAGCTCACTAACACACACACACATATGATCCCTACAGACAAGCTCACTGACACACATACAAGCTCACTCACTAGCAGGCACACACCCACACACACAAACTCACTAGCAGGCACACACACACACACAGAGGCTCCCTCGCTAGCAGATGCGCGCACACACACACAGAGGCAGACAGTCACTGACACCCAGGCAGACAGCCACACACACACACACACAGGCAGACAGTCACTGACACCGAGGCAAACACCCACACATACAAAGACAGGCAGACAGCCACACACATACACAGGCAGACAGCCACACACTCACACACAGGCAGACAGTCACACACACACACGCAGACAGTCACACACAGGCAGACAGTCATGCACACACAGGCAGACAGTCACGCACAGACAGTCACACAGTCACACACTCACAGACAGTCACACACTCACAGTCACACACTCACAGTCACACACTCAGTCAGACAGTCACACACAGACAGTCACACACAGACAGTCACACACTCACACAGACAGTCACACGCTCACAGGCAGTCACACAGAGACAGTCACACACTCACAGGCAGTCACACACAGACAGTCACACACTCACACAGACAGTCACACACTCACACAGGCAGTCACACAGACAGTCACACACTCACACAGGCAGTCACACACAGGCAGTCACACACTTACAGGCAGTCACACACTCACACAGAGACAGTCACACACTCACAGGCAGTCACAAACAGACAGTCACACACTCACACAGGCAGTCACACACTCACAGACAGTCACACAGAGACAGTCACACACTCACAGGCAGTCACACACAGACAGTCACACACTCACACAGACTGTCACACACAGACAGTCACACACAGGCAGTCACACACAGACAGTCACACACTCACACAGACAGTCACACACTCACAGGCAGTCACACACTCACACAGAGACAGTCACACACTCACACAGACACAGTCACACACTCACAGGCAGTCACACACAGACAGTCACACACTCACAGACAGTCACACACAAACAGTCACACACTCACAAGCAGTCACACACAGACAGTCACACACTCACACAGACAGTCACACACTCACACAGACACACTGACCTTCTTCTTACCTCCTGCTTGGAGCTCCTGGAGGCTGGTTGTTGGGGAAGCAGGGACTACTTCCTGCTTCCCATGCTGCAGTCAGCCAGGCCCCCGCCGCACAGTACGCCCCGCCCCGCTAGCCCCGCCAAGCCCCGCCCCGCTAGCCCCGCCCCGCCGCACATAAGCTCCGCCCCGCCGCAAATTATTATTTTTATTTTTTTACATGATCTCGGGCGGCCATGTGTGAGCTGTGCCGGCCGCCTGGCTCCCCCTGCTCCCATGGGGTTCTGTGCGGCTGCACAGCTCACACATAGCCGGCCGGGATCACAGGAGCTGTCAGCCCAATGATCAGGGCTGTCAGACCGGCCCCTGGTGCCGTGGCCCACCGGGAAATTTCCCGGTATCCCGGTGGGCCAGTCCGGCCCTGGTTTCAGGTGCTGTAACATCTTCTACCTCTTCAACTTCCTCTTGTTCTTCCATATCTAAGAGGTCTTCATTTGTAAGTTCTTCCTTGTGCGCTTCAAGAAGGTAATTTATGTCAGTTGCAGAGACGTCCAGGCAGGGACGTATTAGCCACGAGGCAAACAAGGCAAACAAAAAAAGCCGCCCCCAAATGCCCAAGGCAAATGCCTAGTTAGCCTCGCGGCTAACTGACATGCTGGGCGGGCGGGCGGCGCTGGCAGGCGGCTGGCGAGGGAGCTCTTCCTCTGAGCACTCTGCTCACCTCCCTCGCGCGCCTCAGAGTGAGGCTGGGAGCCGGAAGATGACGTCATATTCCAGCTCCCAGCCTCACTCTGTGGCGCGCGAGGGAGCTGAGCAGACCGCTCAGAGGACGTGCTCCCTCGCCAGTGCTGCCCGCCCAGCAGCCAACCCATCAGCCCGACCGGCAGCCACTGGACCCCAGGGATAAAGAGAACCCCCCGCCCCCCAGCATTCCCAAAGGTAAGGAGGCTGGGGGGGGAGATTAAAAAAAAGTGTTAATGTGAGTATGTGTGTGTGTCTGACTGTGTGTCTGACTGTGTGTGTGTGTGTCTGACTGTGTGTGTGTGATTGTGTCTGACTGTGTGTGTGCATGTTTGTTTTTCTTTGTGTTTGTTTGTGTCTGACTGTGTGTTTGTGTCTGTGTGTGTGTTTGTGTCTGACTGTGTGTGTGTGTGTGTGTATTTGTGTCTGACTGTGTGTGTGTGTGTCTGACTGTAGGTGTTTGTCTGACTGTTGTGTGTTTGTGTCTGACTGTGTGTGGCTCTATGTGTGTGTGTGTGTAATGTAATATCTGTGTATTAATGGCTTTGTAATATGTGTGTATATTTAATGTCTGACATATGTGTGTATTTGTATAACTCTGACTTGTAATGTGTGTCTCAATAATATTATGTCTGACTATTTATATCTAAACTATTTGTATCCCTGACTAATAATGTAGCTCTATGTTAATATCTGACTGTGTGTGTGTGTTTGTGTCTGACTGTGTGTGTGTGTGTGTGTGTGTCTGACTGTGTGTGTGTTTGTGTCTGACTGTGTGTGTTTGTGTCTGACCGTGTGTGTGACTGACTGTGTGTGTGTTTGTGTCTGACTGTGTGTGTGTTTGTGTCTGACTGTGTGTGTGTGTTTGTGTCTGACTGTGTGTGTGTGTGTGTGTCTGACTGTGTGTGTGTGTCTGACTGTGTGTGTTTGTCTGACTGTGTGTGTTTGTCTGACTGTGTGTGTGTGTTTGTTTGTGTGTGTCTGACTGTGTGTGTCTGACTGTGTGTGTGTCTGACTGTGTGTGTGTATGTGTATTTAGAAGGTGGGGTGGGGGAGGGGGGGCTCCTGAGTTTTGTCCTGCCTAGAGCAGCACAAAACCAGGATACACCACTGCGTCCAGGTCCAATCTGTTGGCAAGAGTAACTATTGCTTCTGTGTTCTGCTGTACAATTTCTGCTGGTTCTTCAAACCGTTCAACATTAGCACCAAACAACTGAGGGCAGAGCTTTTTCCAAACACCTTTCATGATTGTCTCTGAAATTTTGTTCCAGGCATATGCTGTAATTTTTTTTGCATCTAAAATATTAAATGATTTTCTCTAAAATTCTATAAGACTTGGACCTGTCTCGTTATCTGTTGCTTTAATCAACATTTCAAATGTCTGCCGAAGGTACAGTGCTTTAAATGTGGCGATAACTCCTTGGTCCATTGGTTGCAAAATGGAAGTTGTATTGTAACCGCAGGTGGTTCCCTTATTTACCACTATAATGTCTTAAAGCATAGAACTTAGTAGGGTTAACCATACAGATATCTTAGCCATAATTTTATATAGTGTAAGAGATCCTCTATTTAACATATATAAATAATTGAGAATACAATATAAAATAAGGATTGTCTTGGAAGCAATAGTTTTGTCTTTTAGATATTTATTATATAAAAATATAAATATAGACGTATAAAATCCATTATAGCAGAGTTTATAAGATTTAAATTACATGCTTGCAAATATCATTAATAGGTTAACATACCCTTCTGAACATGTCATCATGTCAGCCTCTCTGACATTTTAAGATGGAGCAGCGTCTGTCTCCAAGTCTCTCCTCTGTGTCTTAACATTTAAAAGTACACCTATTTATACCTTAGGTGTCTCCATTTTAGGGTTACAGTAGTTCATATATGAAAAAGTAACACTTCTTTTACTTTATTCATTTTAGGATCCTCCTGCTCCTTGCTATGCTACCTGCCAAAATATGGCACAATGTCACACACACACACACTTTATATGGATAAACAGCTAAAATTACAGACACCCGACTTACATTACACAACTTTTATTTGTCTGTCTACAGGAAGGGGGGGGGGGAATTAGGGAAAATGCAAGAAGCACCAAGTACACTCACATCAATCTCAGGCACACACACACACAAACAAACATGTTTTTACCTTACCTTTCACTCTGCTAAGCACACTCACATAAATCTCAGGCACACACACACATAAACACGTTTTTTACCTTACCTTTCACTTCTGTTCACTCTCCTAAACACACTCACATCAATCTCAGGCACACACACAAAAACCATAAAATTAGAAAAAGCATACAGGTACATTAAAATAAAGAAGAAAAGTTATTTGGACGAACAATTAGATGCACTGTTATATCTTCACACATCAAATATGGAAACTCTAATCATATTTTATTTTTATCTTGAAAAAGTTGTTTTATTTATTAAAAAATAGGGAATATACAAGAAACTTCATATTAATATCTAAGACAAATTACATACATAGACATACATAAATTAGAAATGGAACTCCAGATCTGTACCTTTACATAGTGTTTCATAAACTCTCTATCAAAATTCTATGCAGGTGTTAATACAGTAAAGAAGGTAAAGCAAATATGAAGCCTCCTGTCTTGCCATAAAATTATAGTACAGTACATCACATACTATCACTCATGTACTGTACACTGTGCCATCCATTCAGTTTATGTTACATACTGCTCTAAACAGAAAAATACTCAAATTGAAAATAAAGACAACGCTAATTAAACAGATTTTAAACTTACCTTTCACTCCTGTTCACTCTGTTGGCCTCAAATTCCTTTTCCAGTGCCTCCAAACACGCTCCGCGGTCCGCATCCACGGATCGCGGAAACAAAATGGCGGAGGAAATAAAATAGTGCGCGCATAAGAAAAACTTTCGTAAAGGCGGGAAAATGTAAAGCGGGAGTTCGTAAACCGGGAAAAGTCTGTATTCATTGTGTTGGGCTATTTCAATTGCTTTTGTTTGATTTGTTGCAAATAGCTGAACGTCTGTACATTTGGACAACAAACCTGATTTTCAATGGGGATTTAATAATTTTGATTACAACTATATATGCTGTGTGTGCCAGTCATGTTGTGTATGAAAGAAAAGTTGTCATGTGAGTTTTATTCTTCTTTAGAAGTAGCAGAGCTGCTTTAAAGGTCTTTCCTGTTGTAACATTTCCTAGGAGTGTGTTGATATGGTATGATGATGTGGGTTTAAATGTGCCTGTACACTAAACCAGGCTTCCCCAAACTCCGGCCCTCCAGATGTTGCTGAACTACAACTCCCATGATTCTCATTCTTCATTCATAGAATCATGGGAGCTGTAGTTCAGCAAAATCTGGAGGGCCGGAGTTTGGGGAAGCCTGCACTAAAGCAGGCATGTCAAACTCACGGGCCGCGTGCGGGCCTCAATGAATATCTTTGCGGCCCGGCGAGCCGCGAGTTTAATATGTTTACTAAGGCAGAGTAGGCACCTGCTCTCCCCACATTGCTGGTGCCTACTCTGCAAAAATTTACCCGTCCAGGAAGGAGATGTCGCTGGCGGCAGCGAGGGAGCTCAGTCTTCCTGCTCCTCACTGCTCCCTCACGCGCGCTGTTTAGTGATGCCGGAATATGCCGTCTTTCTGGCACCCAGCATCACTAAACAGCACGCGTGAGGGAGCAGTGAGGGAGCAGTGAGGAGCAGGCAGGAGACCTCTCGAGAGAAGATCCCCACTGGACCCCAGGGAGAGGCCCCACACCAACATCCAAAGAAAGGTAGGGAACAATAAATAGAATGATATGAGTGTGTGCAAGAATGTGTAAATGTGTGTGTGTGTGTCTGTCAGTGAGTGTGTGTCACATTCCGACATGACATCAATGTGCTCCACCTGCACAAGATGTCAAGTAGTAGCGGGAGGATCCGCTTTTGCACAGGGTGCGGATGGCACCATTGGGGGTTTACCAGAGGCTGGACATACTGGCAGCAGCAATGTAAGTGGAGTCTGCTTGTTAGCTGATATTGTTTTTTTTTGTTTTGTTTTTGTAAAAATGTCCGGGGTTCAGTAGAGGGGGGGTGCTGGGATTTAGTAGAGGGGTGGGGGGATGTCTGGGATTTAGTATAGAGGGTGAGACTGATATTTAGTACAGAGGGGGGACTGGGATTGAGTACAGAGGGGGGACTGGAATTTAGTAGAGGGGGATGCTGTTTTTTTATACTGTACTTTTCAAAACACACCTTGAAAATGTAAGTTTTTGTTTCTTTGGCCCCTGCTAGCCTTTGAGTTTGACATGCTTGCACTAAACTGTAGTTCTGGTCATTTAGGAAATGGTTCCCAAGGCATAAAATAAGACACAAATAAGACAAATTTTAGTAAGTCTCCAATTCCACTTACTTTGAAAGTTTATGCTATTTTTAAAGTGAATTCAAATTTATAGTGTTATAGTGAATTTAAAATAGCACATGTTAAATTCACCATAACATAAGCAGAATTACTAAAAACAAATAATTTTGTATAATGCTTGTAAAAAAGGCATCATTCGCTCAAAAGAGTATTATGCTGACTTGTCAAATTAGAAAGTTTAGAATATGCAGCGGTAATTTTCCAGGAGTTAATCATTAAGTTTTCCAGGAGTTAACCAGTCCTCCGGCATCACTAAGGATTAAAATCTCACAGGGCAGTAGCATGTCCGGGTTTTGGCCTGTTTGTGCTCTCTCTTCCCCTTCAGTCTTCAAATAGGGATGATGAATTGGGGCCATGCACATTCATGGTTCTGGTACTCCTGTCTATCCATTCGGCCTAGGCATCTGAGGTTTCAAGGAATGATGTGGTTTTAAGAACTCTCTGTATAACAGTTACATCATTTTGGTCATGATAAACATTGACGGTTTCCAGAACAGTATCAGTAGATCTGCACTAAAACCACTACATTAAAGGGGAACTTTCACTTCCCAGGAATTACAGTATTATGTTTACTTATCTCTCTTATCAAATCTGATGTGTAACAAATAAAACTAGATCTACATAGCCATACATTTTTGTCCTTCAAATGGGTGCCTCCATTTTAACTCCATGTCAATCATTGTTATAAGCTACATTCTTTGCACCTCACTGTCATCATATAAAAAAAAAAAAGCATACAGAGAAGAGGAGAAATGAAACAACGGTTTGGGGTTAAATGTAGCAAAAAGATCCGACTACATATGGGGCCATGGGTTCTAAAAAATCCAGAGTGCTCGCTAGCCGGCTGCCACATTAAAAAAATAGTAAATAAATAAGTAATAAACCCTATGGGTGTCAATGAGATTATTGGGGTATAGGTATTTATCACAAGCAGTGGTTCTCTTAAAGACTCTCAGACATATCCATACCATCCCACAAGGCAGATTGCATTTTGCATATATAAGTTACAAATGTCCTACTCCCAGAGATAAAGTTACAGTTCCTGGAAATATAAAGCCTACAGGACATGTGCTAACTTTTCTTTTGTTAACCTGTAAAGGTCACAATTAGTTGTTAATTATTTAGGTTCCCATCCAAGTCTCGTACTGGAAAACCACGTTTAGAAGGATATTCCTGCTTGATATTCTGGAAGCAGGATATCCGTTTTTACAGCAATTTTTTTTTTAAATTTGAATCAGTGTGACACCTCTAAAAGCAACTGGTTATTAGATGACATTATTTAATATCTGCTGATTTTAATTATAGTCACATTAAGAGGACAATCAGAATTACAATTATATTCAAATTGCAAAATCTCTGCCATTGGCTAATATTTCTAATGCAAATACTGACTATTTGCCATATCCAATCATATACAATAAGAATATGGCCAGCAGGGGTTTATGAAATATTTATTATTAATAAGTTAATAAACAAAGAAAAAATGAGCCTATACAGTGAGATGAGACAAAGTAATGGTAGATGGTATAAAAAATGGGGGCTAACCCCTAAATAGTTAAATTAAAGAACTAAATGATTGAATATGGTATAGCAGTCGCAATTGTCACAGAAAAATAAAACTTTACTTTTTATAAATAATTCTAAAAATCTTTAGAGGTACAAATAAAGTAACAAGAAGCAAAGATCAGGGTATAAATAGTAAAAGAACGCAACAAAAGAAATATATATGAAAAAAGGTGCTGTAGAAGGGGAGGTCCATGGTAAAAATAAATCCCAGAGATCAGTCAGTGGCTTCTCACTGTAAAAAAAAAAAACCCCCAAAAAAACCACAACACAAATACACACTGCATACACCATACACACACTAAAACCACAACACACACACTGCATTCACCATACACACACTAAAATCACAACACAAACACACACTGCATTCACCATACACACTCTAAAATCACAACACAAACATGCACTGCATTCACCATACACACACTAAAACCACAACACAAACACACACTGCATTCACCATAAAAAACACCAAAACCACAACACAAACACACACTGCATACACACACTAAAACTACAACACACATACTGCATTCACCATACACACACTAAAACCACAACACAAATATGCACTGCATTCACCATACACACACTAAAACTACAACATAAACACACACTGCATTCACCATACACACACTAAAACTACAACACAAACACACACTGCATTCACCATTCACACACTAAAAGCACAACACAAACACGCACTGCATTCACCATACACACTCTAAAACCACAACACAAACACACACTGCATTCACCATGCGCACACTAAAACTACAATATAAACACACACTGCATTCACTATACACACACTAAAACCACAACACACGCTCTGCATTCACCGTACACACACTAAAACCACAACACAAACACTCTGCATTCACTACACAAACACACACTTTATCTAAAACACACAAAACTACATTCATTATACAAATGTGCAATCTGTATCCATTTTACACACCACACAGGCCATCCTTGTGGGTGGACTCAGAATGGGCCCCCGGGGGCAGACTCAGGGGCGGGCCCAGGGGGCCCACACCTTGAACTGTGTCAGGGGCCCCAAAATTTCTGATGGCAGCCTTTTCTCTCCTACCTGCTTCCAGGGGGGAAGCCAGCAAACCCCCTACCTGCCTAGCAGGGAGGGGATTATTGCCACTGCTGTATATGATTGCCCCCCAGCTGAGCAATAGGTTGGAGACAGCCCGAATACCTGGTCTGGACTTATGTGTCCCAAAAAAACAATAAACATCGGAGTGGAGCACTGGCCCACCCTGCTCTCCAAATGCTCCCCCCCAGGGGCCCATAACTAAACATTGTTTTTTTTTTGTTGTTGCACGCAACACGTACTCCCCCTTGGGTTAAATGTTATATGCCTTTCTATAAATCTAGGGGAAATATAGATTCCTTCACGGATCTCACCCTACACTTTATCACAACACATAAAAAATAGAAAGTATAAGCGACCACAAATGCCAGGAGTATTCCTATACATAAGTGTAATAATGTTAATAGGGCAGGAAGGAATTGATACAATTTAAGTTTTAAGTATAGTCATAAATTGAGTGATATGTGGCCCCTAGAAACATCTGGCATGCTGTGTAATTATAACTAAATGTGACCTAGCAACCAGAATGTCATAATACAAGGAGAGGGGTGGGGAGGGAATATGACTATATATGCAGAGAGACTCTGAAGGGAGGCAATATGACTAAAATAAACAGTATACTAAATGACAAAGATAGAGAAAAAAAACCTCTGTTAAATATAAACAATTAATATTAGCCAGTGTTTATTTTTTTAACATACAGGCCAATAGGACAATCATAAACTATGACGTAAAAATGTAGAAAAGTGTCAGTGCTTAGTTGGTAATACCCACGAGTCAATACAAATGGGTAGTTTTTGCTGAAATTAAGATGTTATCATGCAGAGTTAAAAACAAAACTATCCACCTCCACAGCGGTGGATTTATAGGCTAGTTTATGTTTTTTCCATGCCGTATCAAGTATTTAAAGCACTGTGTATATAATAGATTAAAAAATTTTTGTGTACCTTAAAAGATACAAATAAATGGAATCTAGTGTAGCACAGTTTAATATGAACAGAAAAATCCCTAACCCCTAATTAAAATCTCTTACACTGTAAAAATAATTGTGGTTGTTTAGTTTCCAATAAACACAAAATATGAAAATCCTGTGATGTACAGATAAGCAGTGTGTTCATAGGAATATTGTTACCACTCCGTCGGAGCAGCTGGATCCGTCAAGGTCCTAGGTGCCAAGCCGCAATGTGTGGATGCCGAACCGGAGGGACGCCGTAATGCAACACCGCTAGAAAAGTCTGTGCTCACTGGTGAGTGTGCAGGCCAGTCTCTGACCTACGCCTTTCGCCCAAGCGTTTTCAAGACAAGGAGGTAGCCATGCTATGGGGTTCTTATATACCTTTGATGGTTCATTGTGACAGATTTTAGTATACCATAGTAATAAAAATTAACAATAAAATATTCAATGTCATATCTCTATATGTACATAAGCTAATTTACATTCTAATATACATAAAAACACACATAGAAGGCATAATATGTTGTTGTTAAAAATAATACAATAAGAATAATAGTAACGATTGCTAGGATCAGTGTAAGTGGAAGTATTGCGATATTTAAAATAGATAGTGAAATTTAAAAAATAATAAATTAGAAGTCCTAATTAGCAACTTAAGATATTGAATATGTACAGATCATCCCATAAAAGATATTCTAATAATTGCTCTACAGAATGGAAAATAATGCTCATATATTGGAATCAGTATAAATAGAAATATTGCGATATCGTAAATGAATAAAAATATTTAAGTCCTGCTCATGGTCTTCAAGTATTGTGGGGGCCCATATCCTTAAATCAGATCCAAACATAAATCTACAGTTCTCATGATTAGAGGAAATACAATATGAAATAACTTATAAAATTAAAGATATTGCCATCATTTTGAACCAAAATATTAAATAATTACAGATATGTAGTTATAGGTCTTTCTTAAGAGTGTAGAAAATTTTTCACACATTTTTAAGGAAGGTAACTTAACTAAACTTGCAATTGGGACCATATTGATTATCATATCTATTCTAGTGTTTGATTCATTCTAAGCACTAAAAGATATTTGTTAGTTCTAGTTCGGCATTTAAGCCAAAAGGGACTTACGTTTTTAAATTGTAGATCCAAAACATTTCTTAATTTGTGAGTTTTTAGTTAAGTCTCCTCCCGTCCATGCTATATTTACAAGTTGTATACCACAATATTTATGGGGTTTGGGGTTACCATTATGGCTCTCCATATCGTGTTTTGATAGAGTGTGATTCATGAATTTTCTTTTTGTAATATATACATGTTCCCTCAGTCTTTTTTTTTAACATTCTTTTCGTTTGTCCCACGTATTGAAAACCACATTCACACACCACAAATAGATCACCTGTTTAGAGTGGCATGTGATGCAGTCCTCAATTTCATACAATTTTTTTTAGCTTTATGGGACTAAAAAAAAAATGTAATTTTTCCAAAAAGTGGTCCCGTAATTTAGCAAATATTGCACTGCCTACACTTAAAAAAACCTTTGTGGTCATCTAAAAAAATGTCTTTCAGGACCAAGGGCTTTAAAACTATGTTCCAATTTTTGTTTACTCTTGGGTGCTCCTCTAAAAAAAATGTTCTGTTTGGAGGGTAAAATTGAACCTAGTGTAGGGTCTTGTAATAATAAGTGACAGGTTTTGTAGATGTTTTTCAGCTGATGGGATTGGGTACTGTAGTTGACTATAAGGGGACAGGTGAAGTCTTTATTTTTTTCTGTTTCCTTATTTTCACAGGGTAACAGTAATTTACTTCTGTCTAAATTATTCCCTCTCTGTACTGATTCCCTTAGGAGCTATTTGTTGTATTCTTTGTCTTCAAATCAAGCTCTTATTTTCTCTATCTGCATTTGGCATACTTCTCCAACTGTACAGTTTTTCTTATTTCTTTGAAATTGTCCTAAAGGTACATTATTCAACCAAGGGGAATAATGGCAACTGGAATTTAAAATAAAACTATTCACATCCACACTTTTAAAAAAGGTTTTGTTTTTTAACATATTGTGCTCTATATAAAACACCAAGTCTAGAAAGTCTAAGTAAAATATAAGTTAAATCATTCCTATCAATATAGGCTAGAAACTCCAGTAAAAGTGACTCTTCTCCATCCCAAATGATGAAGCAGTCATCGATGTAGCACCTATAGAAGACCAGATTCGTCATCAGGGATGTCCCTTCCAAATAAATAAGTTTTTCCAAAAGGACATAAAAATATTAGCATAACTGGATGCGAATCTAGTCCCCATAGCTGTACCTGTAACCTGAAGATATATGTCTTGTTGTGCCAAAAAAAGTTATTGGACAATATAAAATTGATGCATTCTATTAAAAATTCAACACGTTCCATGGTCATATCGTCTTTTTCATAAAGAATGTGTCTAATAGTTTGTAGACCTAAGTTTAGTTAAGTTAAATTCCAGATTTTCCCCTCTATCAATTTTCAAGGTCACTACTGTCTTTAAAATAGGATTGGGACACTTTAACATAAGGTTGTAATAAGACATCTATGTATTGTACCTGTGAGCTTAACTCCTGTGGCTGGGAAAGTATATGAAAGGTTATTAAGAGATAATATTCAAGAATTCCTTGAGAAGAACGTTATTATCAGCAAGAATCAGCATGGTTTTATAAAGCACAGGTCATATCAAACTAACTTGATTGCATTCTACGAAGAAGTAATCAGGGTTTTGCAGTAGATGTGATCTATTTGGATTTTACCAAGGCATTTGATACAGTTCCAGACAATAGATTAGTGTTCAAACTCAAAAAAAATCAGTCTGGATGAAAATTCTTGTTCTTAAAATAGAGTACAGAGAGTTGTCATTAATGGTACATTTTCAACCTGGACAGAGGTGGCAAGTGGTGTCCTTCAGGGTTCTGTTCTGGGACCCCTTTTATTTAACATGTTTAGAAATGATCTTGAAAAAAGCATTGAAAGTCATGTTTCAGTGTTTGCAGATGACACAAAACTCTGCAAAGTAATACAATGTGAGCAAGATATTACTTTGCTGCACAGAGATTTAGATAGACTGGGCACTTAAAAATGTCAGATGAAATTTAGTGTAGAAAAATGCAAAGTTATAGCGTAAAGAATGCACAAGCAACCCTAAATGGAAGAGAATTAGGAATAACAACACACGTGAAGAACTTGAAAATCGTTATAGACAACAAACTATGCAACAATGGGCAATGTCAATCAGCAGTGGCTAAGGCCAGTAAGGTATTGTCATGCATTAAAAAGGGCATTAATACTCGAGATGAGAACATAATTTTGCCTCTTCATATTCACTGGTAAGATCACATCTTGAATATGCTGTGCAATTTTGGACACCTGTTCTAAAGAAGGATATTATGGCACTAGAAAGAGTGCAGAGGCGGGCTTCAAAATTAATTAAAGGAATGGAACATTTTAGCTATGAAGAAAAGTTAACAAATTTAAACCAATTTAGTTTAGAAAAACGTCACCTCTGTGGGGATATGAAAACATTATACAAATATATCTGCGGCCAAAACAAACTTTTGTGTGCAAATCTCTTCACAAACAGGAATTTACAGAGTACACAAGGTATTTAGACTGGAAGAAAGAAGATTTAGTCTAATGCAAAGAAAATGTTTTTTTTTTACCCCAAGAACAATAAGGATGTCACGGCACAGCCTGAACCCTGCAGACCGCAAGGCGTGACCGCACCTTTAAGACACCTGGCTGGGTTTGAACTCACAGCTCCAGCATCCCAGTCAGGTTCTCTGCCATGATATCCACCATGGAGCTTTAGTTTCTGCTTGCCTTATTCTGCTTCCTGACCCCTTGCCTGGATTGAGCAGTACTGATCCACCTGCAACTGCAATTTTCCAATTAGGGTCAACTGCACCAAATTAGCAAGCTGTAAAAACCAGCCCTGCCTGAAACCGAGAATCTGGTCCTTTTTGCCTGTTTGGTGTTTCCTGCTGGATCTTTGATTTGCTACTGACTGATTTCCTGGACTCTGACCTCTGCCTGATTTACTGACTTTGTTACTCCGCTGCCAGCCCTGACCTCTGCTTCTCGCCTGACCCTGCCTTTGGATTTTGCCTTAATCTGTACTGTGTTTTGGATTTTGCCTGCTTCCTGTGCCATCTCCTGCAACTGGGCTCCAACTACTGGTAAACTGTTCCATAAGTCCCCAGGTGACTGTTAAATAATGACCAGATCGACTACCATAGAGCCCGCAGAGATGATGAATGTTCCGAGTGCCCACACACAGCAAGTGACCCTCCTGTCCCAAACTGTAAGTGAATTGCAGCGTGATTTTGCTGAGTTAAAGGGGAACACACACCATGCTCCTGAACCTGATATTGCATTACCTGACAAGTTCACTGGGAAAAGGACTGAACTGCGATCATTTATCACAATCTGCGAACTGCTCTTCACTTTAAAACCACGCACATACCCCAATGATTATGTGAAGGCCCTGCCATTGGATTTTCCCTTAATCTTTACTGTGTTTTGGATTTTGCCTGCTTTTTGTGCCATCTCCGGCAACTGGGCTCCAACTCCTGGTAAACTGTTCCATAAGCCCCCAGGTGACTGTTAAATAATGACCAGATCGACTACCATAGAGCCCGCAGAGATGATGAATGTTCCGAGTGCCCACACACAGCAAGTGACCCTCCTGTCCCAAACTGTAAGTGAATTGCAGCGTGATTTTGCTGAGTTAAAGGGGAACACACACCATGCTCCTGAACCTGATAGTACATAACCTGACAAGTTCACTGGGAAAAGGACTGAACTGCGATCATTTATCACAATCTGCGAACTGCTCTTCACTTTAAAACCACGCACATACCCCAATGATTATGTGAAGGCCCTGACTTCTGCTTCTCGCCTGACCCTGCCTTTGGATTTTTCCCTTAATCTTTACTGTGTTTTAGATTTTGCCTGCTTTCTGTGCCATCTCCGGCAACTGGGCTCCAACTCCTGGTAAACTGTTCCATAAGTCCCCAGGTGACTGTTAAATAATGACCAGATCGACTACCATAGAGCCCGCAGAGATGATGAATGTTCCGAGTGCCCGCACACAGCAAGTGACCCTCCTTTCCCAAACTGTAAGTGAATTGCAGCGTGATTTTGCTGAGTTAAAGGGGAACACACACCATGCTCCTGAACCTGATATTGCATTACCTGACAAGTTCACTGGGAAAAGGACTGAACTGCGATCATTTATCACAATCTGCGAACTGCTCTTCACTTTAAAACCACGCACATACCCCAATGATTATGTGAAGGCCCTGACTTCTGCTTCTCGCCTGACCCTGCCTTTGGATTTTCCCTTAATCTTTACTGTGTTTTGGATTTTGCCTGCTTTCTGTGCCATCTCCGGCAACTGGGCTCCAACTCCTGGTAAACTGTTCCATAAGTCCCCAGGTGGAATTCTCTGCCTGAAGAAGTGGTTTTATTAGAGTCCATACAGATGTTTAAATAGCAATAGATGTTTAAATAGCAACTAGATGCTTACTTGCAAAAACAGAATATTCAGTTAGATAATTTTTCAATGTAGGTTAATAGCGTCTTGGTCCAAGGATAAATCTGACTGTCATTCTGAGGTCAAGAGGGAATTTTTTTCCTAGTTTGTTGCACAATTGGAAGTGCTTCAAACTAAGATTTTTTATTTTTTTTTTGCCTTCTTTTGGATCAACAGCAAAAACAAATGTGAGGAAGGCTGAACTTCATGGATGCATGTCTCTTTTCAGGCTATGTAAATATGTAGATGTTTTTTAGTCTCCATGGTGGGGTCTTTACTTAAATTTATAAATTCCTTTATCTTTTAGGATTAATTTGCACTCTTCCTCATAATAGGTTATGTTAATAATCACAATGCCCCCTCCCTTGTCTGAAGGTTTTATTATAATGTCTGTATTTTTATTTAATTCTTTTAGTGTTTTTCTTTCTGGTAGGGTTACATTTTGTGATGTGTTCTGTATTATTTTTGGTATACGTTTTAGATCACTTATAACATCAAGGCTGAATGCATTCATTGGATAACTAATTTGGTTAGTAGGGTAGGAGGTTGATTTATTTTTTAATTTCGTATGTATGAAATAATTACTTATAGGAATATTATTATTAATGATTGAGTTTCTCATAAAAAAACGTTTTAAGGATAGAAATTTTGAAAAGGATTTGTAGTGGTGGAGGGTGCATATTTCACACCTTTGTTGAGTATTTGGTGTATGTTTCGTCTTTTTGTAAGTAACTGGAGGTGTTCTAGACAAAGTTGGTTTTCCAAAAATGTTTTGGGGTCTAGTGAAATTTTTGCAATGAATTGTTGCTTAATCTACTAGTAATGTGTTTTATTGTATTTATTCCTATTTTTCGGAGTTGTAGAAACAGTTTTATTATTGTGCGATCATTTTGACTATTGATTTTTTTTTTTATTGAAACTTCTGACTTTTTGTCTTCTTCAAAGTTTCTTTGATCTCTATCAATTTTTTTTTATTTTTAATGGACATAGTATCCTCAAAAACCTTTTCCAATTTCTTTTCTATTTTCTCCATAAGTTGTATGCCTTCAAGTTTTTCTAAATGAGGGGTAAGTATCTCTTTAAGATTGTTAATTTCCTCGTCCAGTAATCTTAAAACTCTTTTGCATTGATACAGATGATATGGTCTAAAATGCGATTCCATACAATATTAAACTCTGGGTCCTCCTTATCCGCTGCTGATTGCAGCATTAGACCCAGGCCCCTTGGTATAATCCTGCTATCCCAATACCTCTCTACGGAAGCAATTTCTAATTTAATCTTCATTTTAGTAATAATATGCTCTTCCAATAAAAAAACTAATTTCTTCCACTGGTTTTCTGTACCAAATGTGACCAGGTATCCCCCCTTTAACACAACATCCACTTTACACTAATCCCTAAATGTACATGTGTGCTGCTTTTGTGTAAAGGAATAATAAATACAGAGTTTAAAAACACAAAAGATTATAAATATATGTAAACAATAATTAGAAAGCTGCAAAAGATTATTCTCCAAAACTTTCCAAACAAATAAAAACGTAGAAAAGTGTCAGCGCTTAGTTAATAATTCCCAAGAGTCCATACAAATGGGGAACTGAGGTCTAAGCAGACACGTAATGCGTTAGACAAAGGCGAAGTCTGGAGAAGGTAGGGGAGTCCTTATATCATATCATATCATATCATATCATATCATATCATCACTAGCCCCTCCCACAACTCCAGCCTCCGCCTTTACATATGTGAACTTTTATGGGTGGCAATGGAGTCAGACATGCATTTATCTCTGTGAATTTCTGTCATGCATTGTGAACAACAAAATACCATTTGTTTGTTCTTGCCCCCCAGGACAAGCGTTGTTAATCCTGCACTTGCAACTACTCAATTGGTGTTAGAGATGTGGTTGCAAGGTTAATACAACATGGTGTGCAGTTTCTAAATATAATTTATATAATATTATGTCCTAGTGTGATTTGTAGAACATCTTGGGGTATGAGTTCCACAGTGTGCTATAGGAGGATGGGGTTTTGGTAGAAGTATCAGATTCTTGTATGTGTGCACCAGTGACCTCTGTAACTATTATGTTTGTATGATATCTTAACTGTGTTACCAGATTATTTTTCATACACCCTTCCTTACATTTGGAAATGTATTTACATTGTCCTTTAGCTTAGACCATGTGATTTGGTAGGCTTAATTCTACCAAAACCCCATCGTATACCTCATCCTTTTTAGAATGGTTAGGATGAGGTATACGATGGGGCTTTGGTAGAAGCGCAATTCAATATATAAGGGGTGAGTCATACAATGTACAATTAGGTTGGAGCCCTTTGTCTTTTGCCACCTATCAATGCCATTGGCTGCAGTTCTGAACCTATAACTCTGTAACATGTCCATGTTTTTTGTTTGTTTTTTAAATCTCACAACACGCGGGTCCAACTCTTTAAAGTTGCTTGCTCTGTACAAATGCTCCTGCTACGTCTGTCTCTCTAACGACCAAACATAATTATGACAGTAGGTGGCAGTGTGGCCTCCTACTTTCCTCCTATACACATTACCACCCTCTCTCATTCTGTCCCAGGTGGCACAACAGATTACAGTTTCTTCCTGTTGTTAAGAGTGGAGTGGGATGATAAGAGGAGGGGAGATGTTGAATCCTTCATTTATCCCATATTATCCTCCATATTACCCTGACACACATCTTTTACACTACATATGCATATTTGGTGTTTTTTGTGTGTGTGTGTTTTTTTTTTTCATCTTATTAAACCGATTTGTTTAATTTTTGGTAAAACAGTCTGTTTTCCATCTCTACTTACCTTGCTACTTACCATGTTCAATGGCATCTGGGAGAAATTTTAGAAACCCAGAAACATAGAATGTGACGGTAGATATGAACCATTTGGCCCATCTAGTCTACCCAATTTTCTAAATACTCTAATTAGGTCCCTGGCCTTATCTTATAGCTAGGAAAACCTTATGCCTGTCCCACGCATGCTTAAACTCCTTCACTGTGTTTACCTCTACCACTTCAGATGGAAAGCTATTCCATGCATCCACTACCCTCTCAGTAAAGTAATACTTCCTGATATTATTTTTAAACATTTGAACAGCAGCTCCCTGAAGGCAATAATTAAAAGAATGAAATACTTTATTTCATCATCAGAGACTTTCCTAATAAGTGGTGCTATCTGGACACATATCTCAATATTCCATAGCCAGTCTTGTTATAAAGTGTTGTGCATTAAGTGTATACCACGTATCATGGTAATTTTATATAATTCATGCAAGTTGCATCCAGACACGTTCTTTATGAGCAGTGCCATCTAGGCACATACATCTATTAATATTTAGTAACAGGTATTGATATAAGCGTCTTTTCATGCATTAGGAGTATCATTTGTATCTGGAAATGTATTTACATTGTCCTTTCAACTTAGTCCAGTGTGGTTTGGTAGGTTTAATATTTTAAATACCTTTTTAGTCCTAAGTAATTGCTATATGAATTTTTTTTTTTTTTTTTTTTTTACAGTAATATTCTTTTAACCCCTTAGAAATAGGAAGCGTGGTTACATCAGGAAACAACCTGTTTTTTCGATCCTTTCCTACTCCTCCCAACAGTGACTGGGCATCATATTAACCACTGGTTGCCCTGAACTTCTCAATATTGCTGAACTATTTCAGGAGGACAGGCTATGGAGAGCAATGACTCATGTATCTGAGTCCTGAACACACGCTATAAACAGATGGAATTTATGTATTGCAGATTGTTGTATTGGGCAATATCAAGGTTACTGTGCGTACTTCACGAGTTTCTTATAATGAGCTTCCTTGTGTAAACATGACTTATATCAAATTATTATCTATATTGACGGTGTTTACAACAAACTGCCATTACTTATTCACTATGTTATCTGAAACAGAAGTACATGTGAGAAAAGGCATAGAATTTAAACATTTTAAAATATTGTAACAGGAATACAGAAGGTTGGTCCCAGACTTGGTGTCCAGACCCAGCATCTTATGCTGCCAACAAAATTATCGAGGGACTATTGCTACATTCAGGTACCCCAGTACTGCTCATCTCGCAGCTTGAGTTTTTTCAGTAGTACCTGACAGCCGTCAGTCAAGCACTGGATAAAGTAACAAATAACTCTCCTGACCTCAAATCCAGTGTATGTATGTGTATGTGTGTGTGTGTGTGTGTGTGTGTGTGTGTGTGTGTGTGTGTGTATATATATATATATGTGTGTGTGTATGTATGTGTGTGTATGTGTATATATATATATATATATATATATATTTACGAAAAAATCTAAATTCTGGCACTAACCAAACAAATATATACATAATGTGTCCACTGCGTCCACCACACACACACACACTCTGCATCCACTGTGCACACACACACACTCTGCATCCACGCACACACACAGACACTCTGCATCCACCGCGTACACACACACACTCTCTGCATCCACCGCACACACACACGCACACTCCGCATCCACTACACACGCACACTGCATCCACCACACAGACATACACATACTCTGCATCCACCACACATACTCCGCATCCACTACACACACACACTCTGCATCCACTGCATCCACCATACACACACTGCATTCACTACGCACACATACACACACTCTGCATCCACTGCACACGCACACTGCATCCACCACCCACCCACTACACACACACACTCTGCATCCACTACACACACACACACTCTGCATCCACTACACACACACACTGCATTCACCACACACACTGCATCCACCACATAGACATACACATACTCTGCATCCACTACACATGCACACTGCATCCACCACAAACACACACACTGCATCTACTACACACACAGATACACACATATTCTTCATCCACTACACACATGCACGGCATCCACCGTTTCCACTTTATGCACACACTTCATCCAAAATCACTCACACAGAAACTGCATCCCCTTTACACACTGCATCATCAGCACACACATATCCATGCTCCAGCTGGAGAGTTTAGAGATCCAACTGGAACAGCAGCTCCGACGAGTGCAGAGCTGCAGACTAAGGTGTCTCGCGATCTCCAGCCAATAAGAACGTTGCCACGGGTTACCATGGCAACGCTCTGACTAGCGATCATGAGACTTACCACGTGGCGCTGCAGACCGGAGAACCAGCCCACCGGACCACCAGGAAATAATTACAGAAAACTAAAGGTATTTACCTTTTCACAGCCCCCCTACCCATCTTACAGCCCCCCTACCCACTTTACAACCCCTACCCACTCACAGCCCCCCTACCCACCTTAGAGCCTCCCTACCTACTCACAGTCCCTCTACCCAACAGACAGACCCCCTAAATAAAGCCTCCTAACCACTTACTGCCCCCAACCCACCTCACAGCCCCTCTACCTTTTCACAGCCCCTCTACCTTTTCACAGCCCCTCTACCTTTTCACAGCCCCTCTACCTTTTCACAGCCCCTCTACCTTCTCACCGCCCCCCTACTTTTTCACAGCCATCCTACCCATACCTTTTCACAGCCATATCCAACCGTCTCTCCACACACCATCACAGCCACTCCCACACACTCTGTCACAGAGGAAGTTATTCCCGTTGACAAATAAGCAAACCTATTTCACAAATGTATCCAGTCTACACAGATTTGCTTTAATTTTTAATCATCTACCACCTACAAACAAGCAAGTCAAATAAATAAAAATATCACATTGTGTGCTTGCCCTGCCTTATGTAAATAACAACAAAAAAACACAACATAAATAAAGAATAAACTTAAAGTGAGAGGTACAAGTTGTTTTTAAAAATGCATGAAGTTAAATATATCCCAAATATTGTGAATATATGGCAAGACAGTATTATTTCCTAAAATTTCACAACTTCACATTTTTTTTAGCAGGAATGAACACAAGCCCTCTAAAGAGCAAAATACTTCTTATATTAAAGGGACACTACAGTAGTGGCTCTGTTGTCTATAGCATGTCCCTGCAGGCATTGTAATGTAAACATTGCCTGTTTACATTGCTCCCAAAGGACACCTTCAGTAGCAGTTACTCAGACAGCCAATAGAGGTGCTTCCTGGGGCAGTGCTGCACAGTGTGAATCACTGACATTCAGTGTCTCCATGCTCTGGATGGAGGCACTAAACTTTCCTCATAGAGATTCAATGCATCTCTATAAGTAACTGCTGATTGGCGCAGCGCAGCGTTTTGCTGTGCATGCGTAATGGTTGAGATGGATGAAATTGTCAGTTTTGATGATCTCAGCCAAGGAGGCGAAGCAGGGTCAAAGCCAGGTCCGAGGAGACCGGCGCTGCCCTGGATAAAAGGTGAGTTTGTTGGCTTTTTAAAGTGTGCCAAGGAGGGCTAATACACCATACACCAAAATCTAATATTGTAATAACTTAACAAACAGGATTATTAAATAAAGTGAGATATGTTGGAAATTCAATATCAATTATAGGTGAATTTAAAACCAATGAATCCGAATTAGAAGAATAGCATTTCCACTTTGGATATTTTCATTAAGTTTTGAAAATAAATTAGTCTCTCTGGTCTTTCTTGTTTCTGTGCAGGGAGTCAATCATGGAAAACCATAGAGACAAATTGTCGGTTTGCAAACACCATCTGACCCAAGGTGCATGTATTTGGCTGAACGATCCGGCCATTTACTAAAGGAAGGAATTCATTTTCTCAATTTTAGTTTTTTACATATACTTCTTTTTTTTTAAAAAAACAATCTATTTTGTTTTGGAAATTTGATGGACGTATTTATGAAAATTAACTTTGAATTTGCTTTGAATTCCTAACAATTCTCGTGTTACTGTAAAACCTGATAGAATAAGGTCAGTCTATTAGTCACATTTCAGCGATGTTTAAGGAATAAACTGCAAAGATAAGAAGTCTATGCAAATGATAATTACTGGGTAGCATTGATTACAGTAATGTGAGAACACAATGAGCAGGATTCTGCTTGTAGACACACAGGTGCATATTATAATGAAAACCTGTTTTTTACAATAGAGTTAAAAATCTGTGATAAAGTTACATCTGTCAATGGCATATTGCCAATTCAAGTCCCCGAGTGACAAATCACAACTAGACAAATTATGTAGCCCTCATATTACCTAATAATTAACTCTACAGCCTGTGTAACAAATAGGTAATGGTTGCACTATTAAAAGTTGCACTATTGAAGGCAACAGAAAATTGCATTAGGCTTGTCAGTAAAAGCAAAAAATTCAAGAAACCACTGTGGTACTCCGCAGATGTGGCCAAAATAGTTAAAAACAAAAAGTTAGCATTTAGGAATTATAAAAAACCCAGAGTGAGGAAGACAAAATGATCTATAAGATTAGGCAGAAAGAGGCTAAGCAAGTTATAAGAGCTTCCAAATCACACACAGAAGAGAAAATAGCACAGTCAGTAAAAAAGGGGGATAAAACATTTTTTAGATACATAAATGAGAAAAGAAAAGTAAAACAAGGATTAGTTAGATTAAAAACAAAAGAAGGAAGGTATGTAGAAGAGGATAAAGGTCAGGCTGACTGCCTCAATGAATATTTTTGTTCTGTATTTACAGTAGAAAATGAAGGAAAGGGACCTCAGTTGAGAAAAAGGATAAATGAGTCATTTATTACACGTGAGTTTACAGAGGAAGAGGTTCTATTTCAACTGTCAAAAGTAAAGACAAATAAGTCAATGGGACCTGATGGAATACACCCAAAGCTATTAAAAGAGCTTAGTGGTGTACTAGCAAAACCATTAACAGATTTATTTAACCAATCATTGTTAACAGGAGTAGTCCCAGAAGATTGGAAGTTAGCGAATGTTGTGCCCATTTACAAGAAAGGTAATAGGGAGGAGTAGGGCAACTATAGGCCAGTAAGCCTTACTTCAGTAGTGGGGAAAGTGATGGAAACCATGTTAAAGGATAGGATTGTTGAACATCTAAAAACACATGGATTTCAAGATCGGAGACAACATGGGTTTACTTCAGGGAGATCATGCCAAACAAATCTTATTGATTTTTTTGATTGGGTAACTAAAATTATAGATCAGGGTGGTGCAGTAGACATTGCTTACCTAGATTTTAGTAAGGCTTTTGACACTGTTGCACATAGAAGGCTTATCAATAAACTGCAATCTTTAAGTTTGGATTCAAATATTGTTGAATGGGTAAGGCAGTGGCTGAGTGACAGGCAACAGAGGGTTGTAGTTAATGGAATATATTGAAGCTTGGACTTGTCAACAGTGGGGTACCTCAGGGATCTGTACTTGGACCCATTCTCTTTAATATTTTTATTAGTGATATTGCAGAAGGTCTTGATGGTAAGGTATGTCTTTTTGCTGATGATACTAAGATATGTAACAGGGTTGATGTTCCGGGAGGGATAAGCCAAATGACAAATGATTTAGGTAAACTAGAAAAATGGTCAGAATTGTGGCAACTGACATTTAATGTGGATAAGTGCAAGATAATGCATATTGGACGTAAAAACCCAAGGGCAGAGTACAGAATATTTGATAGAGTTCTAATCTCAACATATGAGGAAAGGGATTTAGGGGTGATTATTTCTGATGACTTAAAGGTAGGCAGACAATGTAATAGAGCAGCAGGAAATGCTAGCAGAATGCTTGGTTGTATAGGGAGAGGTATTAGCAGTAGAAAGAGGGAAGTGCTCATGCCATTGTACAGAACACTGGTGAGACCTCACTTGGAGTATTGTACACAGTACTGGAGACCGTATCTTCAGAAGGATATTGATACCTTAGAGAGGGTTCAGAGAAGGGCTACTAAACTGGTTCATGGATTGCGGGATAAAACTTACCAGGAAAGGTTAAAGGATCTTAACATGTATAGCTTGGAGGAAAGACGAGACAGGGGGGATATGATAGAAACATTTAAATATATAAAGGGAATCAACACAGTAAAGGAGGAGACTATATTTAAAAGAAGAAAAACTACCACAACAAGAGGACATAGTCTTAAATTAGAGGGACAAAGGTTTAAAAATAATATCAGGAAGTATTACTTTACTGAGAGGGTAGTGGATGCATGGAATAGCCTTCCAGCTGAAGTGGTAGAGGTTAACACAGTAAAGGAGTTTAAGCATGCGTGGGATAGGCATAAGGCTATCCTAACTATAAGATAAGACTAGGGACTAATGAAAGTATTTAGAAAATTGGGCAGACTAGATGGGCCGAATGGTTCTTATCTGCCGTCACATTCTATGTTTCTATGTTTCTATGGTGATTCGTGGTTTAATTATGCCTTCATAAAACAAAAATCTACCACCTAGTTTATCACTTACTGACAAGGTATTAAGAAGTTATTCACTAAAGACCCAACTGTAGTGAATTTAAAAAAAAAATGGGAATTGTAACATTTAGACAAAAATTGCATATCTGTGCGGTTTGTTCAGGCGAAAGTAGGATACATTTTGCAAATTGGCTATTATCGCCTAAATATTGCAATTCAGTTTTTTATTCGCTGTAATTCAGAATTTAGTGGATAGGCTACCGGCACTCCAAATCATCACTTTTTCAGTTTTCAATTCACAACAACTTAGTGTTTAGCAAAAAAAAATTAAAAATTAAATATATTCCAATTTGTAATTACAAACTTTTCTGTAAACTTGGATAAAATTGCCAGCACCGCTGTTTCATATTTTGGTGTTTTTGCTTACATTTTGGCATTTCTTAGTCTGTTTCCCCTATGCCATTCATTATTGTATATGTCCCTGGATGATTTGAACAATTAAGCCTTTACTTACGTGTCAAAGGGACTCAAAGGCTAGATAGCAAGGGACTATAACTGAGCGCCTGTCTTTCACACAAATCTTTCATAATACTTTCTGCATTCTAATAATACCTAAGATCATGTTTGGGTACAATCAAAATAATACACACAAAGAAATAAAGTCAAATGTAAGAAATTGACTGATTTTGTGTTTGACATATATTGAATGTGTTGCAATATACTAGAAAATCCCCAAAGTTTGGTTCTGCAATGGGTACAATTTCCAGTTTCAGTGAGCAGACCCAAATTTCGTTTTCCATTAGTAAATTAGTCATGGAAAAAGGCAAGAGAAAGTTGCACTCCTTTGAATTTTGCCTGCTGCAGAGTTTATTTCACATTGTTTGCCCCAATCAGAGGTCTTTCTTATAAATAGTTTTGTATCTTAAATATTCTTCTATGCATTGGATGGCAGCATCGTCTACTTCGGGGTCAAATTTGTTAGCAAGCAAGTGATGTTGTTGCATTAACCAGTTGAGATCTCCAGTTCCATACACACATACAGCTCTTCTGTGAACACCTGCACATTTGGGGTATGCGTTTCCTTTCTGTATGTCCCCTTCGTTGTACACCCATTTCACCATCCTAGGCAAAGCATTCATGTCAGATAATTCATACTTCGAATTAGGAAGGGAAGATCCGGGAACACCTGGCATTCTATTCAGGGTAGCCCACAGATGTTCATCTGGACTGTAAGTGTCTCTGCTCCAGTTCATTAACTTTTGAACTTTTGGTTCTTCTAAAATGTATTTCACAAATTCTCTGGAGACAACAAAATAAGCGTTACCTGAAAACATTGGCGTGTCAATGGGTGGAGGTGACTTCAGAACGTTGGTCTGAGATACATAATCTTTCACTTCGTGGTGGAACTTCCACCGGTTCTGTTTATAACTTGAAGGGGTCTCAGATTCCATATTGTTTTTCCCGTTTAGAACCTTGAGTACTTTAACCATCTCGGCATTGGTCTTGAGTGGGAAGTCAGTGCCACAGGTGTTAAGGAGATACCTCCACTGAACCTTGCTCTGGAGAAGATCCTCCATACAGTTGAGGTCAGCTTGAACTCTGGACCAAGATGCATAGACCACCTTCTCCAGCTTGGAAGCCACAAACACGTTATCAAAGCAATTCGCGATGGATCTCACTGCTTCTTTGAAATTATCGGTAGCCTTGGCGTCCACGTGGACACAGTAAAGATTCTGAGGAGCATAAACGGCTCTCAGGAGACGTTCAAACATCTCAATCTGATTATGGACCACCATGGAATAGGCAATGGGGAAATCTTTTTCTTCACTACTTGTTGGAAAAGCGACATATCTTCTGAAGATCTTGAATTGTGTACAGTCTTTGGTCAAATTCAAATAGCTTAGTTCATCTAAACGAGCTGCATCTTTCTTTCTAGCCAAATTAAATATTAGAGCTTTGTCTATAGCATTCTGATCTCCTTTAATAATTTTGGAGCAGTTCACCTTACCTTCAGTTTCTCGTTCTAGGTGAAGGAGAGAATACATCTCATGCTTGCACTGTTGACTTTTGGCGCTGTCCACCTCGCTTTGAATGTCTATCAGAGAACATTGGTTGGACACGTATCTCACCAAGAAAGTCCCAGAGAATATTAGCAGGGAGCCCAGAAAGAGCTTATGCAGGTATCGATAACTTGATCTCTTAGAGTCACAGCTAAACCTTTTCATTGTGTTGTAATTCAGGTTCAGTGAGGAAAGGAAACTAATGATCTTGCAACGAGGTAGTCGAAAACTCTGACCGACTGGTTTTCTTAGTTACTTCTGCTTTTAGGCAGGGAATTATTTTACAGTGCAGATTACACGTGGAAAAATTTTTGGAAGCTAGGTGTGTCAACGTGATGTAG
>OW240914.1:59576412-59605114 GCA_933207985.1 Pelobates cultripes | reverse complement strand
CCCCCTCATTATCAATATGGCCCCCACCCGCCGCGCAGGGGTGGGGGCCGGGGGGGGCAGTAGGTCACCCCCCTCATTATCAATATGGCCCCCACCCGCCGCGCAGGGGTGGGGGCCAGGGGGGAAGTAGGTCCCCCCCCTCATTATCAATATGGCCCCCACCCGCCACGCAGGGGTGGGGGCCGAGGGGGGAAAATAGGTCCCCCCCTTATTGTTATTAGGGCCCCCACTCACCACTCAGGGGTGGGGGCCTGGGGGGGACAATAGGTCCCCCCTTATTGTTATTAGGGCCGCGGGGGGGGACAATAGGTCCCCCCTTATTGTTATTAGGGCCCCCACCCACTGCTCAGGGGTGGGGGCTGGGGGGGACAGTAGGTCCCCCCCTCATTATCTCTATGGCCCCCACCCTCCACCCAGGGGTGGGGGCAGGGGGGGAGGAGAGTAGGTCTCCCCCCCCCCCCTTCAACCAGTAAGAGTCCCTTAAAATTTGCCTGCCCATTGAAGTCTATGGCGGTTCGTCGGTTTCGCGAACATTTGCGGAAGTTCGCGTTCGCATTCGCGAACCGAAAAATTCACGTTCGCGACATCACTAATCACAGGCTGAGGGGAGGATTTTGTGTGGGAGTGTCTGTGTGTATTGTACGGATTGATTGGTTGTATTTCAAAACCCTGTGGGCAGTACTATGTTTGTGGATTGTGAATAAAAGAGGCTGTATGTGCCAGTACAGGCAGTTCTGCTTGACCTCAAAAAGAAGTGTCATCTCATTATTGGGGGAATTGGATTGTATGCTGATTGCCAGGAATGTAAGCTGATTGTATGCTTTTCCTGTTCAGTTGCTTACAGCATTCAAATACTTGAGAGCATTCGTATGCTTCACCGGTTCGGTGGGTGTGATGTCTGCTGCAGTGCTTGGAGGACTCAGGAAGCGCTAGGAGCATCCTTCAACGGAGGTACCTAGTCGGGGTGCTAGGTGATCCGTTATAACTACATACCTTAATTTCTTCCCTGGTGATCCAGTGTTAGCTGCCTGGTGGTCCGGTGGGCTCCCTGGTGGTAAGGTGGCCATTACTTCCAGTCTGCAGCTCCATGGAGCTGCAGACCATGTATCTCATGAGACCCATCAGAGTGTTGCCGTGGTAACCCGCGGCAACGCTCTGATTGGCCAGTTTTCACAAGACACATGGTCTGCAGCTCTGACCGAGGACCCGACATGCGACATGCGGCCGCCTAATTATAGAGCCGCCTCTGCCTACTGTGGTTTACTCTCAGGAGAGTGCCCCTTACATGGCGAAATGCATATAAGGCTAGTTGTGGCTGCCATTAAATTATTCCAGCTTGTACTCCAAAACTGTGTGTCGTCCTGTTATTGAGGGGAAGGAAGATTTAACCCCTGTGTCTCCTAATTTCTCGGTTTCATATACAAATAGTTCATGAGAAATTAAAGCCCCGTCTCTCCTGAACAAAATGATATATAATAAGTGTGGGTGCACTTAATATGAAAGAGGTGAATTACGGTTGAACAGACATATAGCGCAAATTCCAGTTTTTGTTTACGTTTTGTTTTGATCAGAACGTGTACTATTGACTTCGTCCTGAAGGGGTTAAAACTGAATGTTCTTGTTTTTGTTATTGATATAAGTATAATATATTGTGCAGTGTTTCAACCACTTGTAAATCTCTAGATTATTCTGTAATTACTTTGACTATAGTAACCTATAGTAGTGGTTAAGTCACTAAACTCTCATTAATGGTGGTGGAAATAAAGTACGTGAGTCTATTCACAGTGATCCTCCTTAGTTTGTATTTTGTCTTGAGGATCAGTCATAGATGTCTAACATGACTCCACGTTCAGAGAAAGCTGTGAACCACTGCAGGAGCTCATTGATTGGTGAACAAACTAAGGAGAGCTATTATAAGACAACATGCATGCTGGATATATAACCACTAATATACCTACATTTACAGTTTTTATTCAACTGATATTTAAGGCATGCTATGTAACTCAAATTACAAGGTTTTCCTACTCACCTTCTACTGGATGAAAAACTATTGAAAGAGGAGTATTTGGTCCATTGAGGATCACAATTAATCTCTTGTGTAGCACTTGTAATGTGAACTTTATACGCTCTGTTGTAGTTTGTCCTTAGGTCTTTTGCATAAATCATGATACTGATCTCGCTGGATTCAAGGTTAAAAAAGTATTAGATGTTACCTCCAGTTCATAGTCAAACAGATAAAAAGTTAATTACACCTCAGTTTTTAATTTTTATCAGGCACAATCATCCCTAAAACAATCTTAATTATAGCTCTGTTTTTTTTTATTTCCTTCACGTTATGTTTCTTGAATCCTAATGAGTATTCACCCTTTATCACTTGCTGTTATTTATATTGATCACTTTTCTTCTTTGCACGAAATCACAATATCTGAGTGTCTCCATTTTGCAGCCCTTTGTCCATGATGTCGGCAGTTTGTAAAGGAACCTTGCTTAAAGTGACACTGTCACACCGAACTTTCCTTTCTCCTATTGTTTCCTCTTCTCTTCCTCTCTCAGAATCTGTTCTTCTTTTCTTTATTTTTTATCTAGTTTAGTAGTTTTAGTAGAAATTTCTTTGTCTTATTTCTTTTCCTACGCTTGACTTTGACCCAAGGAGGAGCTTAAAGGAACTGGATAGGTAAAAAAATGCATATCCTCCCACCCTACAGTAAACCTACTGTCACTTAGTGCTTTTTTCCCCTAAATAGTGTAAACATTTGCTGTAGAAGTACCTGTTTTTATCTTTTCTTTTATCAGATTTTTTGCTCCTCTGAGTTAACATCATATCCCCCTTTGCTTTCTCCCTGCTTCCTGTATCTCAGCCAGACTGTCCACCAATGGCCATGTTTCAGTGATTCTCTATAAGAATCAGTAATGGCATGCCTTACTGGGCATGTTTGAGCTTCACTTGGCTCAATACACTGGCCACAATGCCTGCCTCAGAGCCCTCTGCATTCCAACACTAGAACTTGCACACAGAAACATTTCCTCACCACATTAAGTATGATACAGTGTCATATGTTTATTTTAAATAAATAAACATAAAGAGATAGAAAAAACAAGACATACCTATAGAGCTTTGTGTTATCTCTCTCTATATCTATCTGTCACCTATCTCTCTGTCTCTCTGTCTCTCTCTCAATACACAAGCCCCCTTGTTTATGTCTGTCTGTCTATCTATCTATCTATCTATCTATCTTTATGTCTCTATATATCTCTATCTATCTCTCTATGTCTATCTATCTAGGGGTTTAAAATGGGTAGGTTGGCTGACAGGTACTGGCAGTGGAGGGGTTAATGGTGCATTGATAGGTTGGTTGACTGGGACGGGCAGGGAAGGGGTTAACTGTGGGTAGTGAGGTTAATAGTGGGTAGTTGGGTTTGCTGACTGAAGGGGTTAACAGTGCGTAGTGAGGTTGACTGACATGGAATGGGTTAACAGTTGGTAGGGAGGTTGGCCTACGGGAATGGCAGGGAAGGGACTAACTGTGGGTAGTTAAGTTATTTGACTGGGACTGACAAGGAAGGGGTTAATGGTGAGTATTTAGGTTGGCTGACAGGGACTGGCCGGGGAGGGGTTAACAGAGGTTAGTAAGGTTGGCTGACAAGGAAGGGATTAACAGTGGGTAGGGAGGTTGGCTGATTGGGAGTGGCAGTGAATGGGTTAACTGTGGGTATGGAGGTTGGCTAACAGGGGCTGGAGCTGTGTTTATTACTTGCATTACAGGGAAGGAGGGAGAGGAGCAACTATGGGCTCTAGCTGCAGTGCAGTCTGTGCTGTGAGCATTCCTTACACCACAGAAGACATGCCTGTATTTTCATTGGCTGCAAAATGTACGTTTCCTTCAGAGACTGGGAATCAGGAACATGTTGAAATGTGAGAGGGGGATGGCTAAGGAGGTGTTAAGCTGCAGAAAACAGCAAAACCTTTTACAGCACTGCAGTAGAATTACACATAATTGAAAGAAAGAAAAGAAACTAACTATAGGTATTTTGAGCTTATTAGCTTTAATTTAAGCTTAACTTGTTTAGCTTCCTGGAGTGTCCCTTTTAGCCAGTTCCATTTCCTTTGTCAAAGGACGTACTCAACTTCCTTGGGTCACAGAAAGTCAAACATAAGAAAAATATATAAGACAAAGTAATCTCTACTTTATCTTATGTTTTAAAGAAAACTAGATCAGGAATAAAGAAAAGAAGAACAGATTCTGAGAGAGGAAAATAAGAGGAAACAATAGGAGAAACATAGGCATGTGCATGGTGTGTGCCTCGGCACACCCTAATCCCCATGGCACTCCTATGGATTGGGGCCGGCAAAGGAGATCTCAGGATCTCCCCTGTCGGCTCATGCAGAGCCTGCACGCTCCAAGCCTCCATGGGCCATAGGCTTAGAATCCACACACAAACAGCACTCTCACACATTCAGCACACACATACACAGCCCCCCACACACACACACAGCACCCTCGCAAACACACACACACACACACACACAGCACCCTTACAAATACACATCACACAAACAGCACCTTCACACACACACAGCACACTAACGGGACCCTAACAAACACACACACACAGAACACAAACAGCACCCTCAAAAACACGCACACTAACAGCACCCTCACACACACACACACACCCTTACACACACAGTCACACCACCCTCACACAGCACTGTATGTATATATGTGTGTGTGTGTGTGTGTGTGTGTGTGTGTGTGTAAGTAAAGGTAGAGTGCCTGATTTCCTTATATATTTTATATATATATATATATATACATACATATACACGCGGCATGTGTTTGTGCTTTTGCCTAATGCAACAGGCTGCGCACGTCTATGAGGTGAAAGGTATGTTCGGTGTGACAGTGCCGCTTTAACCCTTAAAGACACATGGCATGATTCCCTTTTATTCCAGAAGCTTGGTCCTTAAGGGGTTAAACAAGGTTCCTTTACAAACTGCAGACATCATGGGCAAAGGGCTGCACGACAGGGCTGCTCTAAGCTCCATCCATTTCAAAGACAGAAATTATTCTCTACATTGGAAAAAGCAGTCCTTACTTTTAAAAAGAAAAAAAGCTAAATTTCATTAGAATAAAAGCTAGCGGAGATAAGGGGCCAACAATTTTATTTAAAAAAAAATGTTTCTATTTTTAAAGCAGTGCTGCATTAAATGACCTAACCTCCAAAATCCAAAGCAGGGGCTGTACACACATGAAATTAAGGATCAATACAGTGGTGCCTCATGAACCAGGGGGACCACCAATCCATTAAAGCATTTCAGATGAATATCTCAAATTGAAGACTTTATTGAAGTGAAATGGTCAGGTTTCGGCTCCCACACAAGCCTTTCTCCAGCTACAAGTTTTCCCATTACATATTGATTAATACCTTACCAATCAACCATCAATTTACAGGGAGTGCAGAATTATTAGGCAAATGAGTATTTTGACCACATCATCCTCTTTATGCATGTTGTCTTACTCCAAGCTGTATAGGCTCGAAAGCCTACTACCAATTAAGCATATTAGGTGATGTGCATCTCTGTAATGAGAAGGGGTGTGGTCTAATGACATCAACACCCTATATCAGGTGTGCATAATTATTAGGCAACTTCCTTTCCTTTGGCAAAATGGGTCAAAAGAAGGACTTGACAGGCTCAGAAAAGTAAAAAATAGTGAGATATCTTGCAGAGGGATGCAGCACTCTTAAAATTGCAAAGCTTCTGAAGCGTGATCATCGAACAATCAAGCGTTTCATTCAAAATAGTCAACAGGGTCGCAAGAAGCGTGTGGAAAAACCAAGGCGCAAAATAACTGCCCATGAACTGAGAAAAGTCAAGCGTGCAGCTGCCACGATGCCACTTGCCACCAGTTTGGCCATATTTCAGAGCTGCAACATCACTGGAGTGCCCAAAAGCACAAGGTGTGCAATACTCAGAGACATGGCCAAGGTAAGAAAGGCTGAAAGACGACCACCACTGAACAAGACACACAAGCTGAAACGTCAAGACTGGGCCAAGAAATATCTCAAGACTGATTTTTCTAAGGTTTTATGGACTGATGAAATGAGAGTGAGTCTTGATGGGCCAGATGGATGGGCCCGTGGCTGGATTGGTAAAGGGCAGAGAGCTCCAGTCCGACTCAGACGCCAGCAAGGTGGAGGTGGAGTACTGGTTTGGGCTGGTATCATCAAAGATGAGCTTGTGGGGCCTTTTCGGGTTGAGGATGGAGTCAAGCTCAACTCCCAGTCCTACTGCCAGTTCCTGGAAGACACCTTCTTCAAGCAGTGGTACAGGAAGAAGTCTGCATCCTTCAAGAAAAACATGATTTTCATGCAGGACAATGCTCCATCACACGCGTCCAAGTACTCCACAGCGTGGCTGGCAAGAAAGGGTATAAAAGAAGAAAATCTAATGACATGGCCTCCTTGTTCACCTGATCTGAACCCCATTGAGAACCTGTGGTCCATCATCAAATGTGAGATTTACAAGGAGGGAAAACAGTACACCTCTCTGAACAGTGTCTGGGAGGTTGTGGTTGCTGCTGCACGCAATGTTGATGGTGAACAGATCAAAACACTGACAGAATCCATGGATGGCAGGCTTTTGAGTGTCCTTGCAAAGAAAGGTGGCTATATTGGTCACTGATTTGTTTTTGTTTTGTTTTTGAATGTCAGAAATGTATATTTGTGAATGTTGAGATGTTATATTGGTTTCACTGGTAATAATAAATAATTGAAATGGGTATATATTTGTTTTTTGTTAAGTTGCCTAATAATTATGCACAGTAATAGTCACCTGCACACACAGATATCCCCCTAACATAGCTATAACTAAAAACAAACTAAAAACTACTTCCAAAAATATTCAGCTTTGATATTAATGAGTTTTTTGGGTTCATTGAGAACATGGTTGTTGTTCAATAATAAAATTAATCCTCAAAAATACAACTTGCCTAATAATTCTGCACTCCCTGTATTGAGCAATTAGGGATAAAACTATCAATGCTTACAAATACAAAAAGCAAGATCGATTTGAGTGTTTTAATGAAATGATTTAATGACGTCAGATGTATACATATCATGTATATATAAAATACCAAGAAAGAGAAATATCCTATCACAAAGGACACCGATAAGTCCCACATATAAAAAATTTCAGGAAAATAAGGCAGAAGGATTTTAATTCTAACTAGAAAAGCTACAATTTCTGGGGAAATTGTGTGAAGTGTTCTTGCCTCCACCAGTAGTCTACAACTAGGGATCGAGCGATTATCGGTTTTACCGATATTATCGGTCAATATGCGGTATTTTCGGCAATATCGGTATCGCCCACTAAAGATACCGACATTGCCGATATTGATAGCGTGAGAAATGCATTTCAACTTTTATTTATTTATATAGCATATTTAATTGCAACGTTGTTGCCCAGAGTGCTTCACAGTTACATTAAAACATACATTTATAAAAACATTAGCAGGTGTACAAAAGGCCCTGTCTATGACATCACTTGCTGGTCCAGCCTGGCACAGGTCAGAGTATTTTGGCAGTTGCCATCTTCAAACAGTCGTATTTTAAAAACTATAAATCCTACAGCGAGGAGCTTTATATTGTGAGAATCACAATGCCCAGACCTACATTTTGATGCATAGTATGTCTCTGAGGTATTACAAAAGAAATTGCCCTTCAAGTTTGAGCTGGCTAGAGTGGAGTTTCAATGAATGTGAATGGACCGTGTGAGTTGCAAACAAATGGTCATAGTGTGAAAACCATCAGGACCAGGGGCATATTAGCCGCGAGGCAAACAAGGCATTTGCCTTGGGCGGCATTTTTCAGGGGGCGGCAAAAAACGCCGCCCCCCAAATGCCCAGGGCAAATGCCTGGTTAGCCTCGCGGCTAGCTGACATCCCGAGCGGGCGGGCGGCGCTGGCAGGCGGGCGGCTGGCGAGGGAGCTCTTCCTACGAGCTGACTGCTCAGCTCCCTCGCGCACCGGCCGCAGAGTGAGGCTGGGAGCCGGAAGATGACGTCATCTTCCGGCTCCCAGCCTCACTCTGCAGCCGGCGCGCGAGGGAGCTGAGCAGTCAGCTCATAGGAAGTGCTCCCTCGCCAGCCGCCCGCCTGACCTGCAGCCACCGGACCACCAGGGATAGAGACCTCCCCCACCCCAGCACTCCCAAAGGTAAGGAGGTTGGGGGGGATTTAAATTTAAAAAAAAGTTAATGTGTTTGTGTCTGACTGTGTTTGTGTGTGTGTGACTGTGTGTGTGTTTGTGTCTGACTGTTTGTGTGTGTATGTGTCTGACTGTGTGTGTGTGTATGTGTCTGACTGTGTTTGTGAGTGTGTGTGTGTGTGTGTGACTGTGTGTGTTTGTCTGTGTGTGTGTCTGACTGTGTTTGTGTCTGTCTGTGTTTGTGTCTGACTGTGTGTGTGTGACTGTGTGTGTGTGTATGTGTCTGACTGTGTGTGTTTGTGTCTGACTGTGTGTGTTTGTGTCTGTGTTTGTGTGTTTGTGAGTGTGTGTGCGTGTGTCTGACTGTGTGTGTGTGTGTTTGTGTCTGTCTGTGTCTGTGTGTGTTTGTGTCTGACTGTGTGTGTTTGTGTCTGACTGTGTGTTTGTGTCTGTGTTTGTGTGTTTGTGAGTGTGTGTGTGTGTCTGACTGTGTGTGTTTGTGTCTGTGTGTTTGTGAGTGTGTGTGTCTGACTGTGTGTGTTTGTGTCTGAGTGTGTGTTTGTGTCTGTGTGAGTGTGTGTGTCTGACTGTGTGTTTGTGTCTGTATGTGTGTGTGTGTGTGTGTGTCTGACTGTGTGTGTTTGTGTCTGACTGTGTGTGTGTCTGACTGTGTGTGTGTCTGACTGTGTGTGTGTTTGTGCCTGACTGTGTGTGTGTGTTTGTGTCTGACTGTGTGTGTCTGACTGTGTGTGTCTGACTGTGTGTGTCTGTGTGTGTGTTTGTGTCTGACTGTGTGTGTGTGTATTTAGAAGGTGGGGCGGGGGGAAGGGTTGGGTGGGGGTGGCGCGGGGGGAGGGGTGCGCCTGAGTTTTGTCCTGCCTAGGGCAGCACAAAACCAGGATACACCACTGATCAGGACTATGGCTTAGCTGTGGAGATTTTTAGTGGCAGCAGGGATAGCTGAACGTTTTGATATAAGATTTGTGTAGGTGGGCTTGAAAATAAGGGAGTGGTGGCAGTTTAGAAATCATGTCCTGATTTTTCAGCTTTTGCCAGCTCCCACGCTAGTTTTGAAAATTTTTCCATTCATTCCTATGGGACCAATTTCACCACAAGAACGACGATATTCCGTGAACCATTCGGCGAAACGTTCCATAGCAATCCAATCGGGAACAATCTGCACGTTTTGGTATATTTTTATGTATGTAGTGTAAAAACTGTGGGAGGCGTTAGGGTGGCAAATTTGGCTATAATAATAATAATAATAATAATAACTAGAAAAGCTACAATTTCTGGGGAAATTGTGTGAAGTGTTCTTGCCTCCACCAGTAGTCTACAACTGGAGTGGGCGGTGTAACTGTTATTATTTATTTATATAGCACATTTAATTGCAACGTTGTAGCCCAAAGTGCTTCATAGTTACATTAACCCCTTCACGCCGTTACGGCGTTCTATGCCGTTCCACTTTAATTGGGCTTTAAAGCCGTTGCGGCGGCATAGAACGCCGTAACGGCTTTGATCCCTGGAGCGCACGGGATACTTACCTTCCCCGCGCTACGCTGCGGGAGGACTGCCTCAAAGCCCAGACAGCCCCCCCGGCAAATGAGGCCCCCGGGGGCCATGTGATCGCCCTCAAAGATCATTTTTTTTTTTTAAATCTTTGATTCCTCCTTTTTATTTTTTTACTTATTTGATAACATTCTATTGGCTTTGTTACCTTTGTAGTATCTTACTGAGTTTAGTGCATCTAAATTACAATTTGCTTTCTCAATCGGCTAATTGTTTACTCTTTTCTCAAGCTCAACAATTTTATTAGATGTACATCTTGAGCTCCTTTGTTTATTTTCCCTCTTCAGATTAAATCATTGGATATAAAGTTCGGAAATCTTCATTTCCGCCTGTTTTTTTGCTTGAGCTCACAATTTTATTAGATAACCTTGCACTACACTTTTATATGCTGTCCAAAAATTGTAGAATGAATGATTTCTGGAAACAAATTTTCTTTGAAATAAAATTCTGTCATTGTTTTTATGTAATCCCTATTTTAAATAAAATATTATATAACCTCCAATCTCTTTTTATCCTGAATAATTTGTCTTTTAGATCTAAAACAACTGCATTGTGATCAGTCCAGGTCAGATTTTGAATCCTTACGTTCTTAACTTGATTTATTGCCCCTTGGTCTCCAATCATCAGGTCTATTCTCGAATAGGAATAATGTGTTTTAGAGAAGCATATATAATCTCTTTCCTCTACATGATATAATCTTCATATGTCGTATAGTGAGTTTCTTTCTAATATTTCACAGCATTACCACATTACCATCTATGTTCTTAGTAAATGACATCTTTTTATCCAACTGTGGATCCAGTATGCAGTTAAAATCTCCTACCCATCGTTGATAACCTTGTTTCACTTTTTCTATTCTTTTCAAGATTGCTGAAATAAAATTGTGCAGGCGTTTATTTGGAACATAAACATTTACTCAAGTCGTACTGATACCATTGATCTCTCTTACTAAGATCATATATCCACCATCTGTATTAGTCTCTTGGTATTTAAATTGGATCTCAACTTCTCTGGCAACCAGTATTGCTACCCCTCTTTTTTTTTTTTTTATTAGGTAGCGAAGAAATGAAAACTGTCGAATATCTATTAGATTTTACATTTAATTTATCGATTATCCCCCAATGTGTTTCTTGTACGCAACAAATATTAATTTTTTTCTTGTATAAAAACTGGGATAGTATGGACCTTTTTTGGTGAGAATTTAAACTTTGTGCGTTAATCATACATAACCTAACCATATTTGATTACGTTATATTTTTATCACCTTCTCTAACACCAAGTCCTTTACAGAAATACATTACATTTGCGGGTAGAGAACAAATAACAAACAAACCTGCTAACCCCATTTAGTAGTTGGAATTCCATGCCCTAACATTATTCCCCTCAACATGGAAATAATGAGCCATAGCTAGTATGGCTCAAAGAGCCTATCCAGTGAGGAAACCATTGATTTCTATTAAAGGAAAGCCCAAGATCCGGGAGCGAAGGAGAAAAAAAAACCTGCGAAGTTCTGTGGTATCCAATTCAAATCATTAATATAAACCTCTCTCGTCTCTAAATATAATTAACAACTGGGCTTCATTATGTTAATTATATTTAGTTAACCAGCAGATCTGTATTTTGTTTGCCTGGATGCCCCCTTACTGTCACGGGTTGAGCTCGATTAAGGGACACATCGAGCCACTTAGGTATCCAGTTTCTATAGACAGTTATTATTTATATACATACCACTTCACTATCCACTAGCGCTCCGATTTTTAGTTTAACTATATTAGGATTCTGTTACTCCTTCCTACTTTATCTATACCTAGGTGCCCTTTGAAGGCACCTTTCTAACTATTCTCAACTTATCTAGTGTACTGTTTTTTTTTAATTTATAAAACCGGCATACTATTACCGGATATGCTGTAGGGATTTTCATTTTGATCTCTCCCTTTTAACCGGAGACGGGAGAACAGATTAGAGGTGTATTATAAGATTTTTCAGTGGTATTTCCCACAGGCTGTGATTATTTACTTTAGCTTACTTTTTTCTGATACATGGACACTTTCTGTATCAGATCTAGTCATAATACATAATTAACTACTTGAGTTGTTACACGCTATCAGGCTGTGACTATTAACGGTAGTGAACCTTTTTCTGATACATGGACACTTTTTGTATCAGATTTGGTTACAATACATTAACAACATAAGTTGCAATATGCTATACCACGCAGTGTGAGTTCTATTTAATTACTTTATTTTGCTTTCTTTTGCTGGTACTTCCGCAATGGACTTCTCAACTTAGTCAGGCAGTTACTTTTAGGGTATATGTGTGTTTTTTCGTGTTTTTTATTTAATAATAAAGTATCTTCGAGATTTTTAATTCTGATTAATTTACTCTTTATATGTCATACTCGATAGTGTTGGAACAGATTTTCGTTTTTTCTTTCATCATTATTGTTTAGGGATACCCCCTTATCTGCTCCTATTTGACATAGGGATATTGAATTTTTGGCCATTTATCTATTTCCATAATATTTAAAAGGTAGTGTACTTCCAATTAGGCAGAAAAGTGTTTCATAGATTTGATAGGATCGTAGGATCATCAAGCTTGATTATCTGTGGCCAAATGCTAAATTTAAAACTAATAAGGAATGCACTAATGTCCCTGCTGTATGGAAAATGCAGGTTTTATATCTATCCCATGTCCCCACTCGTCTTGTCATGGGGGCATGTCTGCTTAAACAGAGAGCAGGCAGTACCTGTTGCTGTCCACTCGCTAGTAATGTTCACACTCTTCTCCCCATGCTGTCACCCAAGGGCATCATGTGAGGACTTTGATATAAATATCAGAGAATAGACAGATCACTGTATAATCCACGTGCCCCTACTGGGTGGGAATTTTAATTAAATAACTGAATATTGTCCCCTCCCGGCCCTCATGATGGGGCTCCAATTAAATAATATTGTGGGAGGACAAACCAACTAACCAGAGCGCTCTGACAGAGCTTGCATGGCGTGGGAAAGCCTTGTAAGGAATTTTACTGCCTTCTGAGCTCATTCTGAGCTGAGACATAATGAGAGTAATAGGGATTATTTTTCTTTGCAATCTGTTTTTTATATTTTTATTTTTAAGTTGTGACTGGACGATATGGATTATTTGGCCTTTTTTGGGCTGATAAAAAGATGGAAGAAAGAAGAAGATGACATCTAATGGTCAATATAATTTTTTGTCTTATTGATAGTGCTAGCAACTAGGCTTGGCATGGTGAGTGGGGTCATGGGTGAATTATAAAACCTCCCTTTTACTAATGTGGGGGTCATATTCACCCCATAGGCATATTTTGCTTTCTCTTAAATATTTGATGTAGGGGCTGAATATCAAGGATTGGCCAACCGCCACATGATTAACTCTCACTCGTTGGAGGTGTCTGATGTAGCCAATTTTCACTTTACAACTAAATTTTGACCAAACTGAGCTTGCACATCAGAGGTCCTGAAAATTAATTTTTAGTGTGGTAGTTTTGTTGTGCAGAATTGAAAAATCAATCAATCCCTGACTTTAGGAAAAATATAACACTGAAATTTGCTTGAGAATCTGGAAGGAGGGGGGGGAGGATTTGCTATTTACTGCATATTTTTCTACAAATATTCTTTCCTTTACAGGCTGGTAATCATTCCTGAAGTATAAATGAAAATGAAGACTTAATGAAGTAAATTTCAGTTTGGAAAGTACATTAAATAAAAAAGGTTTAATCACAATTCTGAGAGTGAAGAGGTTAGTTGCCACAATATGGTACAGAGAGGTTTACACTGAGAAATCTGAGACGTCTTTCTTACACTTCAACTGAACAACAAAAGAAAAACAAGTTACCTGCGCTCTCTCCTTAATCCCTATGTATTTTTAAACAAATTGAGGTTTTTAATTCCCTCCAATGGCCATGAGAGGGTAAGCCCACCTGCCAACGTCAAGGCAGACCCCCCCAGCTGGGGGTGAAGCAGGGGGTATTTTTCTTTTATATACACCCCTATACATTTATTAACCCTTTATAGGGAACACATGGGATGGGCGGCAGCATTGTAACAAGGCTGAGTGATACAAAAAGTGTTTACAAATGCAAAAAGATAAGTCCTGCGCTCACTCCTATCACGACTGGGTGGCAGCAATGACTACAGTACACATCAGCCCCAATATATAATAAAAACCAAAGAAAAACAATTTACCCACGCTCTCTCCTTAATCCCTATGGATTTTTAAACAAATGGAGGTTTTTAGTTACCTCCAATGGCCATGAGAGGGTAAGCCCACCTGCCAACGTCAAGGCAGAATCCCCCAGGTGGGTCCTAACTCTAACCATTCACCTTGCTTCCTTGAGCTTCTGGGAAAGACATCTCTCATAAGAACAACATTTTATAGAAAACAGATCACATCACTATCTTTAACTAGCTCAGTATAATGGGCACAAATGCACCTATAATAAAGTACAATCATACAATTGCTAACTTAGTTTGAAAAAACACACTATATACATTTACAGTTACATAAAAGATATAGTGCATTAGGATTAGATGAATCATCTATGACTTTGCTTAGCAGGCTTTGCAATGATCTATTCTAGACAATTTATTTTACTTGTTTGTATAGAATAATGTTTTTATATTTTGAAATCCCCTACAAATCCCATAATACAATGACATGTGATTAAGCTCCTTAAGTAACATTTTTCTAAATCTTCTAATTTACCTGTAAAGCTATAGATTACTATCATAGGTTTATTTAATACATTCGGAGTTAAGGAAAGGGGGAACGTTTGTCAAAGTCAATGTAATGAAATACTTTCAGATTAACAGATACACCAACATCCTGTGTGAACAATAAATGCTCACAATAAACATTAATCTGACTTTAAAAACGTATGAAATCTATTCATCCATCTGTGAATTCTGTATATCTTATCTATATATTATTATTTATTATTATTATTGCGATTTTTTTTTAGCGCCAACAGATTCTGTAGCACTTTACAATATAATTAGAGGGGTGATTTAGCTATAAATAGGACAATTACAAGAAAACTTACAGAAACGGGTTGAAGAGGGCCCTGCTTAAACGAGCTTACAGTCTATAGGAGGTAGGGTATAAAACACATTAGGACAGGAAATATCTGTCAAATTAGGTGGGAATGAAGCAGAGCTTGAGGAGAGAGTAGAGTGCTGCCCTTTATGAGAGAGCAAGAGACAGGTACGTGAGGCAGAGGTTAGTCTGGGAGGCCATAGGCTTTCCTAAAGAAATGAGTTTTAAGGCACTTATTAAATGATTGAAGACTAGGGGAGAGTCTGATGGTGGTAGGCAGGCTATTCCATAGGAAGAGAGCCACCCGCGAGAAGTCCTGCAAGCGTGAGTTGGCCGTACAGGTACAAAAAGCGGACAGAAAGTGGTCACGGGCAGAGCGGAGAGACCGAGAAGGGGCATACCGATGGATCTGTGAGGAGATATAAGAGGGGCTAAGATTATTCAGTGCTTTATAGTTATGGGTTAGCACTTTGAATTGGCTCCTATAGTATACAGGAAGCCAATGTAAAGACTGACAGAGGGGAGAGGTGTGAGAGGACCGACTAGAGAGGAAAATCAGTCGGCGGCAGCATTCATTACCGAGTGTAGCAGGGCAATATGGTTATTGGGAAGACCAATTAGGAGAGAGTTACAATAGTCCATGCGAGAGATTACTAGAGCATGGACAAGCTCTTTAGTGTAAGAAAGGGGCGGATGCGGGCAATGTTTTTGAGGTGGAGTTGGCATGATTTGACAACAGACCGGATGTGAGACTCAAAGGTGAGGCTAGAATCAAAAGTAACACCAAGACAATGTGCTTGTAAGGATGGGCTGATATGGGTACCACCAATCTGAAGGGAGAGCGAGAGAGGAGGATTAATATTAGGAGGAGGAAAGACTAGAAGTTCTGTTTTGGAAAGATTCAGTTTCAGAAAGCGGGAGGACATCCAATCAGAGATAGAAGAAAGGCAAGAGGTGACACGTTGCAGGACATCAGGGGAGAGGTCTGGGGAGGAGAGATATATCTGGGTGTCATCAGCGTACAGGTGGTATTTGAATCCAAAAGCTTGCCAAAAGAGGCAGTGTAAAGAGAAAATAGAAGGGGACCAAGGACAGAGTCTTGGGGGACTCCAACTGAGACAGGACAAACGGTGGAGGTATCATTAGAAAAGGAGACACTGAATGAGCTTTGGGAGAGATAGGAGGAAAACCATGAGAGGACAGAGTCACAGAGACCGAGTGATTGAAGGGTTTGTAGAAGGAGAACATGATCAACCGTGTCAAAAGCAGTGGAGAGGTCAAGAAGAATTAGTGTGGAGTAGTGACCTTTGGATTTAGCTGTGATAATGTCATTAGTGACTTTGATATAAGTTTATATCTGAGCTTAGCACAATAAAATTCACAAAACAGACATAAAATAGTAGGCATGCTACTGATCTACAAATGTGAAGAGAAGTGTTCAGTATTAAGCTACAGATGTACATTCATTTTCCCTGTATCTAAAATCTTGGGAAACCAATGTGCAACTTCACAGGTACTACCAAACATGCAACTTTCTAAATGCACTTTTACTGGCTATACCACCCGAATTGCAATGTGTTTATATACTACCCATTATTGCTTTGTTAAAATAACTAAACTGACTAAAACTAGATTATATAAAGTCTGCAGTGACTTAAAGAGCCTCTGTCACTCTTGAGATTTTCATACATACAGAATCTTTTTGACCGAACTGGAATTTCTTTGAAATTATAGATATAGATAAGGCAATATATGGTCTACTTTGTCTCATGTAATGGCTAATCTTTGGTAAAAAGTGGAGTTTCTGTAGCCATTTTACATCAGCTGTCAGTTACAACAGCTGATTGGACCAGGCATTGTCAACAGCAGTGGTTCCCAAACCAGTCCTCGTGGCCCACCAACAGTCCAGGATTTATTCCTTTTTTAGGCCTAACAAAGGACACAGGACCAACAGTCCTTTTTTATTTCAATGAAGATACCCTTCAAAACCTAGAGTGTTGTTGGGTCGTAAGGACTGGTTTGGGAACCACTGATCTACAAAATAGACAACAGCTGCTTGTGGCACCTTATTGTACATCTGAAAGATTATCTATAGAAGATCCCATCATCTTGCAGTATCCTCCTTAGACCACTTCTTGTAGGCACAAGAATACAGAAAGAGAAAGCAAGCCTCCTTGGCTGTTTGATTGTGTTTTTTCATTTAATTATAAAAGTGATAATGTCTCAGAAATTGTCACTTTTATAAACTGCCTTTTAAGAGGGATACTCCAGGCACATGAAGCACTTCAGTCAGTCCTATAACCTTTCTGCTTCATTACCACTTGTCTCGCATTGCCTTTATACACAGCAATAATCAGCATGGTTTTATGAAACATAGGTCATGTCAAACTAACATAATTCTACGAAGATGTAAGTAGAAGTATAGATCAGGGTGTTGCAGTTGATGTGATCTACTTGGATTTTGCCAAGGCATTTGATACGGTTCCTCACAATATGTTAGTCTTCAAACTAAAAGAACTTGGTCTAGATAAATATTCTTGTTCTTGAGTAGAACATTGGCTTAAGGATAGAGTACAACAAGTTGTCATTAATGGTAAATTCTCAAGCTGGACAAAAGTGGTGTCCCTCAGGGTTCTATTTTGGGACTGCTTCTATTTAACATATTTATGAATGATCTTGAAATGGGCATTGAAAGCCATGTATCAGTGTTTGCAGATGATACAAAACTTTGCAAAGTAATAAAATGTGAGCAGGATATTGCCTTGCTGCAGAGAAATTTGGATAGATTGGTGGACTGGGCACTAAAATGGCAGATGAAATTTAACGTAGAGAAATGCAAAGTTATGCACTTCGGGGTTAAGAATGCACAAGCAATTTACACCCTAAATGGCAGTGAACTAGGGATAACCACATATGAGAAGGATTTGGGAATTGTTATAGACAACAAATTAGGCAGCAATATGCAAGGTCAAACTGCCGTTGCTAAAGCCAGTAAGGTTTTGACATGTATAAAGAGGGGCATAAATTCTCGAGATGAAAATATAGTTTTGCCTCTTTATAAATCGCTGGTAAGACCACACCTTGAATATGCTGTGCAATTTTGGGCACCTGTTCTAAAGAAAGATATCATGGCACTAGAAAAAGTGCAGAGACGAGCTACAAAATTGATAAAAGGAATGGAGCATTTTAGTTATGAAGAAAGGTTAAAAAATTTAAATCTCTTTAGTTTGGAAAAAACGGCGCCTGAGAGGGGATATGATAACATTATACAAATATATTCGGGGCTAGTACAAACCATTATATGGAAATCTATTCATAAACAGGGCTATACATAGGACATGAGGTCACACATTTAGGCTGGAAGAAAGGAGATTTCATCTAAGGCAAAGAAAAGTTTTTTTTACAGTAAGAGCAATAAGGATATGGAATTATTTGCCTGAAGAGGTGGTTTTATCAGAGTCCATACAGATGTTTAAACTGCAATTGGATAAATACTTGTAAAAACATAACATACAGGGATATAATTTCTAATTAGTGGGGTAATAGCTGCTTTATCCAAGGAGACATCTGACTGCTATTTTGGGGTCAAGAAGGAAATTTTTCCTAGTTTGTTGCAAAATTGGAAGCGCTTCAGACTGTGTTTTTTGCCTTCTTTTGGATCAACAGCAGAAACATATGTGAGGAAGGCTGAACTTGATGGATGTAAGTCTCTTTTCAGCTATGTAACTATGTAACTATGTAACTCTTCAGAACTGCTATAACTTTAGGCCCAATGTCAGCTCCTTACTCTACGTTTCTGGTTACAAGATAACCAAGAGAAGTTACCTGCATCTATCACAAACCACCAATAATAAGCACGTGCAAAAAAAACAACTTCTTGACGGAACACTCCCCTGTCCAAATAATAAAAAATCACTATTTAGTAGATATATCCCCAATGAAAAATTCCATGCATTTAATTATGCATGTTTAAATTGGAGGTATATCTAAAAACAGTTAGCAAAAGCTGCATTTCTCTTGTCTGCAGCTTTTGCAAGCTCTCCCCTTCTAAACCCTCCCTGTCTGTCAAATCACAGACTTCCCAGTGCAGCTCAATGAGACATTTTTGTAAGGCAGGTGCTCTGGGCAATTGCTCCTTCTCAAGTTTAGCTCCACCAAGCTAACCAAACCAGGAAGTAACAGGACCTGTTGCCTGACTGACAGCCAGTATGGAGTAACAAGGTTATGTTCTAAAAATGTTCATACACAAAGCATTTCAGCAAGCAAAAGTGCTTTATGGGTCCCTTTAACTTTGCAACCTCTGGCAAGGGCTCAATTTATCCCTAATCAAACAAAACCTAACAACTACTAATGGCTATCTATGTACGTTTTGTGTATGTTACATGTGTAACCTTGTGACAGTATTGTATTGCTTCTTTGACAAACAAGATAATTTTCATTTGAATTATTCTTTGTAAAACATTTCTAAATAAAATACATGAGAATAAGCACCTAAATACTATTTTGTCACTGATTTGATTAAAAAAAACACATTTTTTTTTGTGCATACACAAACCAGAAAGCAGTGAAACAAAGATACATATTATTGGCAATTGAAGAGGGATGTATTAAGCACAGAAGTCTAGGATACACTAATCATGGGAGAGTATGCTTTCTTCCCCTCTCCTTGAGTGCAAGAGGTTAGTGGTTAATACAGGACAGAATCTTTGCTTCTTTACAATCGGTAGCCTGTAGCATGAGATATTACAATGAACCAAGCTCCCCAGCCCGCGTGCCCATATACAAACCCACGACCTCTATAAATACAGTACCTATGTGTGTGTTTAACCTCCTGAGAGTAATACCCTTTAAATGCAATACAAAAATGGACACAGTTTTATTTGTGGTCGGTTAATATTGTGATTGTGAAATACCTTGTCATTGCAAGAAGAACAAGTTGTGTACCTGTATGTAATCGGTGTAAAATAAAGAACAAAATAGGTACGATACTAAGTATATCAGTCTCAGACAAATATGCCTTGTCATTGGAATTAAGTTGGTGTGGTGTGCCGAAACCGACGTAGGGGTAGGCCTGTAAAAAGAAGTAAAAAAGAAATGCAGGAAAACACACTTATTAGCAACATGATTGTAACATAAGATTCGCTTGTCTTACCTCTTCTCCCGTTGCGGGATGTATCTGTATAATATAGCTGATTCCAATGAACCTAATTTATCATGTCTACTGGCGTACTGACACCGGATGCGGTCTTTGCGGTCGTTGTCCTAAACAAGAGGCAGGGTCCCAACCTAATTCAATGCATAGTGCTCAAATGTAGAACTGATTTTAGAAGTAGTTAGGGGATTGTCTAGTAGAGTAAGTGTCTTAATTGTCTGGTTTGAATGTCGAAGTGACATGAGGTAGTGGCCGCACTTCTTAAGTCTTCCTTGATGAGACATGATTGCCTGTCTGATTAGCTGTAATCGAGAAGTTTCTAGGACTCAGGAGTCCATGGAAGGTTAAATACATGGTTTTTGTGGTTCAAATGCTGTGTGGTTCAAATGCTGTCTAGTGAATCTGATAATGCCTGGAATTCCCGTCTATGGGTATATGTTATTTGTGGAGTGATGAACCAATTACTTATACCTTTGTTCTCCTTATTGGTAAGCATTTTTTAAGAAAAGGGGTATGGTTTGAAATGACTGTCAGAACGTGGTGCTGTATGTCTGATAGGTAGAGTTTGATAGTGTTGTATGAAAGTTTGGATGAAAGTAGCAAAATTCAGCAAATTAGACCATAGTTTGAATTGAATGCTTGTGGATGTTGTATTCCACTGATAATCCCCAAAGAATGACCACAGCTCTATCGTATGTACTCTTAGTGTTATTGGATAAGACTATTCATGACAACTCGTTGCCGTGCGCCAATAGATGGACTAGCCCGGATTAGGATGTTGAAATGCGTATTTTTGGCTCGGTTGTTTTGGCAGTTGGGTGAGGCAGGAAGAATTCTTAATTAACGACGTGGCAAAGCGTTCGTGGAAAATTTGGAGTAGCCTAGGATGCATTCCCAATAGAGAAAGAACTGATAAGTGACAGTCAACCAGGACAGCCTGCGGACCATCTTCATGATGGTCAATGAAGAGGATTGACTCATATTAATTATGTCGCAGACTGCCATGTTGTCGGTATAACCTTTAACTGGACCAAGATTCTCTATGTGAATGAAGCTGCCACTTATCGGGTAAATTCGGTGTTTTGCAAAAGGAAGGTAGACCGAGTGTCTCTTTGGTCAGCAATCCTTAATCAATAGTTTTGTAGATTACTGCAACCCAGTATTAGTGGCTGCATCTGTACAAAAGACTGGGAATTGATCAGATCCTGGCGGGATGAACACAGAAAACCCAATCCAGTGCTCTAATGACTCCCACCACATGACCAGGTCTGCCCTTGCCATCTAATAACAATATCTCTGTCAGGCAGACCTGGTAATAAGCATAACAGTAAATGAATGATCTTCCCAGAGGGATAATGCACATAGTGAAGTTTCAAGAACCCAGCAATGATTGTAGGTCTTCCAATTACAAGTTCCCAGTTAAAGGAACCTGTTTCGTCTTCGCGAATGCGCACAAGCTTATCCTCGGGGAGACTTGACTGCATGGTACCGGAATTTAGTATGAAACCTATGAAATCAAGTCCGTCACTATTAAGAAATCTTCTAGATAATGTATCACCATGGGGCACCTAGTGATAATGAGGAGTAGCCAGCAGAGAACCTCCCAAATGTATCAAATATTTTGTGCTACTTCCACCAAAAGTGAGTCTGGTAGCAAAGTAATATTTCACACACCACTTACCCCCACATGAGCATTCTATAAGGAGGGACGGATGATTCGTAACATGAAGGTGTTGGAGATATCGGTCTTGCTGAGCCATGTGGTTTTACCCGCCCTCAAAATTGCTTGTATCTACTGTGATATAGTGTAGAGAGAATAAGGTGGATAATATGAGGGAGTTAAGGCATGAGTTGTGGACGAATGAGGAGCAGACAGATCAATGATGAGACGTTGTTTATTGGAATATTTGCTGGTGGTCTACAGTATACGGTACGTGCCTAACTGAGGAGATTGGGACATCTAAGGTATCTCCAGGGAGTGACCCCAACCTAGTGTGGAACCCGTGTGTAATAATTATATCACCAAGTGCGGGGACGGATGTGACTTAAGTAGAACGTCAACTCTTATTTACCTCTGTATTCATGACATTTGATTCAACTTATACGGGCACATGGTTTTGACATGAGCCCCAAGGCATATGGTGCATATGTGAAGTAATCTGCAGTCACTAGAACTACATATTCCTGTGTTAAAATTACTAAAAATTAGTGGGTGAGTACTCAGATAGTGAGTAGGGGGGGTGAAAGGTGATGCAGGGGGGCCTAACCTGTGCATTGGTGGGAGTAAGTGTTTGTGCAGATCCTACAGGAGGAGGATACGAGCCGGACTGGTGTTTTCTAACTGGGCCTAACCTGTGCATTGGTAAAATAAATAAAGGAAAAGAGACAGCGCCAGACAACCTGTAAGGCAGCAACCCAACAAGGGAATCCCCCCAAAACCCTAAAATACAGGATAAAAGCAAAATATAAAAGGAGGGCTGCGCCAGAATAAACAGTGTCCAGTATCAATAGTTATTGAAGATAAAAAGTCCGACCTAAAAAGGTATCCTCTCTGTCGTCTTTAGGTACAGGAACGCGATCTTCAGGTAATATATAAAAGATAAAAGGAGAGAACAAACGATGGTGCAGAATGTACGGTTCAAATGAAGTAAAAATTGATTAATGATAACGAACTCACAATTTCCAGAGCTTCTGTCCAGCTCTAGGGTAAAGCGCACACAGCGGTATAATCCCCGCTTATGGGATTTATGATGGGTTCGTCAGGGTATCCAAAACTCAAAGGAAACAGAAACAGCCAAATAGTGCTCTCTGTATAACTGTATATTATAAAAGAGAATAAAAAAAACGTACTTACAAGTACAGAGCAGACCAACTGCTCTTTGATGTCAGCGCTGGTGGAATAATCCCCACCTATGGATTTCTTTGGTTGTCAGGAACTTGTAGAGATAGTATTAAAATCGGAATAGAAAAAAAAAAAAAATAAATTAAAAAAAAAATGAAAAGGAAAAAAAATATTATTTTTTTTCCTTTTCATTTTTTTTAATTTATTTATTTATTTTTTTTCCTATATAGGTTGCTGCATTCACAACTACATGCCCCACAAGTCATTGCGGTTTCACTTCCGGTTTCCGGAAGTGCCGCATATTTTACAACTTTCCCCTGCTCGTTTTTATGTAATTTTAACACCATGGGACTTGTCTCCCCACAAGTAACCCTATCCTTTGTTTTTTTTTTGTTCTCTTTTTCTAGCTTCCGTTTTTAGATCGCCTTATGGGGAACTACAATACCCATAAGGCCGTGCGGCTATACTGCCGAAAACCGGAAGTGATGATTATCACATGACCAATTGTGTTTTTAATTTTATAATCCTTCTCATCTTCGTTTTTAATAAAAAACCACTGAATATGCCTCATTAACCTATTTACTATCTGAGAATAATTTAATACTGTTAATTTGAGATGTAAAAAAGTATCTTTATTCTGATTGGCCAAAATTTTTTGGCGCCAATTTTAAATTGAACTATGTCTATATAAACACTATCTGCCAGGTTTTGTATTATATTCCATTTGATAAAGTCTGTTAGACGAAACGCGTTATGGAAATTTAATTTTGTATAATAAATATTAAAGTTTTTGGTTAACTGATAGTCCCAACTACTTTTATTTATACATGTACCCTGGCTATTTATCGTTTTAGTTCATTGTTATATTTTATATACACTCTATTCCGATTTTAATACTATCTCTACAAGTTCCTGACAACCAAAGAAATCCATAGGTGGGGATTATTCCACCAGCGCTGACATCAAAGAGCAGTTGGTCTGCTCTGTACTTGTAAGTACGTTTTTTTTATTCTCTTTTACAATATACAGTTATACAGAGAGCACTATTTGGCTGTTTCTGTTTCCTTTGAGTTTTGGATACCCTGACGAACCCATCATAAATCCCATAAGCGGGGATTATACCGCTGTGTGCGCTTTACCCTAGAGCTGGACAGAAGCTCTGGAAATTGTGAGTTCATTATCATTAATCAATTTTTACTTCATTTGAACCGTACATTCTGCACCATCGTTTGTTCTCTCCTTTTATCTTTTATATACTACCTGAAGATCGCGTTCCTGTACCTAAAGACGACAGAGAGGATACCTTTTTAGGTCGGACTTTTTATCTTCAATAACTATTGATACTGGACACTGTTTATTCTGGCGCAGCCCTCCTTTTATATTTTGCTTCTAACCTGTGCATTGGTGGGAGTAAGTGTATGTGCAGATCCTACAGGAGGAGGATACGAGCCGGACTGGTGTTTTCTAATTTAGACAGTTTATCGTTAATGGACTGAAGAGATGCCAGAATGGAGTTTAGATTTTCTAATATGTCTGAGATTTGTCCTTGTGAGCTGGTACCCAACCCAGGATTCTCAGGATGCCTTGTGAGTAACTTGATGAGTTCTGCTTTCCTTGCAGTAGCTGTGAAAGGAATACCCTTTTGGCGCAATTCAGCTGAGATCCTGAGATACTCCAGAATCTTAAAGAGCCTTACGTTTATGGTAATTGAGATTCGATGAGGGTAGCAAGCCTAGTAGGGGTGTTCGGCTTAGCGGTTGTGCTAGGGAGGGATGGTTTTGTGAAAGGTACCTTGAGATTCCTATGTCAGAGAAAAGAGAGAAAAGAAGAAAGGGAAAGGAGGAAGAAAGAAGAGGAAAGGAACTGTGGTCGAGGGAGAGGGAGCTGATAGTATAGTATCCTTAGGCCCAGAGGGTGCTGAAGATTCCCGGGATAGCTACTATATATCCCTGAAGGGAGATTTAGGAAGGCGTCGTGCCATGAAAGTGTGGTAGTACCTGAAGGAAAGAGGAGGGTGAAATGAGCAAGGTTTCGTTAGAATCAGGACGATTGTTTACAGATAGTGAGCTTAAATAAACGTATGATGAGTTGTCGAGTGGAGCGTGGCCTGACGAGGCAAGGCGGGAAATCAAGCCCCCGTACCCTAATACCCCATCGTGGAAATGCGTGGCCTTATAGAGGCAGTTGATTGAAATGTGAACGAAAATGTATTTGTACCTGATAGGAGACAATAATGAACCAGTAATTGTCTAATGGTAGAATGCCATCCTAAAACCTGAAATTAAGGTGCAGTTTTAAAAAAGGAAAGGATATCCATAAGGTCACCTCTAAAATATATTATTAGCCTCCTCTTAATTAACAGTATAAGATTGCGCCATTATGTAGATTAAGTAACTTATTAGGTTGTAGTTTAGCAGATAATAACAGGTAACATCAATTATAATATTAATTTGCGAAACTTTATATAAATGTAATTGAGATTGGCAATTGCAATGTGTCAAACTGATCAGTCTGAATCATCCGATAACAATGTTTCAATGTATGGACGTGATTCATGTTGGATTTAAAAATAGGGCATTCTTTGCACAAAAGGAGGGAATTTAAAACTCTAACGGAATTACAAACAATTAAGGTTTCATAATAAATAAATAGATAAACATATATGGTTTTTAGATAGACAGATGTCCCCCTTCTTAACGGGTAACAGGTATATAGTTAGCATTATTTCCTTTAGTGTACTTACATTCCCATAATTAACTACCAGAATAGTGAGTGCACGAATTGAAATGGACAATGTTGTTAAAGATTCACTCAACTTGAACAGTAAATGCACGAAAATGACATTGAAAAAATTAACGAAAAGGACCTGGTATAGCAGGTGTATCGAGCGTTCGTTTGTTTGTTCGTCAGAAACATGTGAAACGTGATAAGAGAATGTCGAATGGTGGTAATAGCCCGAACGGAGATAATTTAATTCATATATAACAGATATTGCATAAAACCTTTCAGTGTGATCTGTCTTAATGGTTGACAGGTAAAGTAATACATTATTCTGCAGTTAACTTTCATTTTGCTTAACTTAACAAAATAGAACAGTAAATGAATGAATTAACTTGTTGAAGTGTAATGAATGAACTACCGAAAGGAACCTGGTTTTTGCATGAAATATATGTAACATGAATTGAAAAGTGTTGAACGGCGTGAATAGCCCAAACGCAGCAATTCTAGCCGATAACATGGATGTTCTTTGTTTGATGGTTTGTGAGTTTGCACGAACAGAGGGTGCTGGCTGGCGGGAAAAGCAGAGAGGATGACGGGACTGGAAGTGCGGCTGTCGGGAACCGGAAGTTCGGCTTACACGGAGAGGCAAGCAGGCCAGGAGTGAACGGCGTACGTCTCGGCAAAGGTAGGAAGAGGGAGTAGCGTTTTATAGGAAAGCTAACTCCTATCACAAAAACAGGCCTGCGGCCTTAAAACTTGTTCCAGAAAATGTGTCCTGTTTCTTCCCTTCAGCTCGAACTCAAGTGAATTTGAAAATCTATTTATCTGGACTTTTGGCTTTAATGGATAAATGTCCAGTGTTCATTGCTGATGGCAAAGTGGCTAAAAATCCTAATCACCTCATTGAACCAGTTTATTTGGTTATTACAAGATTGTTTGTAGTCTCTGTGATGTCTCTGTGGCCACAGAAGTCTCATGTCTCTACTAGCATATCTCTCTAAACTATTTTTTTTTTTGTTGGCCCAACAATGAAATAGACGAACTGAATCCTATTAACCTTAGTTGGCCAAGCAACAATGTTTTTTGACACTTTTACTACTAGTCGCAGTGTAAGTGGATCATTAGACCCTCATACTATGCAAACTAAACTTAGAGACAGTGCTGCTAGTCGCTCTGATGTGCATGCTTGACAGACTTACGTGCATCCTATTTTTGGATGGGACCTGTTGCCTTTTATGCAAAATAATAACAGAGGATTCTTGGATTTTCTTTGTGGATAAAGCATTTAAATGTTTTTCTAAAAATTTTCTAACAGATATTAATGATTTAGAATACTAATCCAAAAAAATTAAATTGAGGCTATAAAGGCAAACCTGTGTGAATCCTAGTCACTTAGCCTTCAGGTCATGCGTCACCCTAATACAGAGCTCTCCATCTGTGGAATTTCTTACTGAAAAACATCAAACCTTCTTAACTCTGCAACCTCAGGCAAGGGCTGATCTATCCCTAATCAAACAAAACCTAACAACTACTAATGGTTATCTATGTATGGTTTATATATGTCACATGTGTAACCTTGTCACAGGATTGTATTGTTTCTTTGAAAAGCAAGAGAAATTCCATTTGAATTCTTCCGGGTAAAAATGTCTAAATAAAATACCTGAAAATAGGCACTTAAATACTATTTTGTTACTGATTTAATAAAAAGAACAATGTTTGTCTATATACAAAAAAGTTGTGAAACAAAGATAAATGTTATTGGCAGTTGAGGAGGGATGTATAAATTATAGAAGTGTAGGATATACTAATCATGGGAGAGTATGTGTTCTCCCCTCAAGGGCAAGATGTCAGTGGTTATTACGGTAGCAGAATCCTTGCTTTAAAATGAGATCTTATAGATCTGAGCTCCCCGGCCCGCTTGCCCATATACACTATATAAATACACTACCAATGTTTGTGCTTAAAGGACCACTCTAGGCACCCAGACCACTTCAGCTTAATGAGGTGGTCTGGGTGCCAGGTCCTTCTAGGCTTAACCCATTTTTTCATAATTATAGCAGTTTCAGAGAAACTGCTATAATATAACCGGTTGCGCCTTCTACTCCTCTCTAGTGGCTGTCTCATTGATGTTACTAGAGCGCTATGCGTTTCTCACCGTGATTTCTAGGCTACCAAAGTCTGGTGGTTACTAAATGCTTTCCTAGCAACATCGGCTGAATGCGCCGCGAAGTCAAGCCGCTGCAGGCGCATTCAATGGGCGGGGCTGGATCGGGAGGCGGAGAGGAGGAGGAGAGCTCTCCGCCCAGCGCTGGAAAGAGCCGGGCGGGAGGGGGACCCTGAGGGTGGGGGCACCCTCAGGGCACTATAGTGCCAGGAAAACGAGTATGTTTTCCTGGCACTATAGTGGTCCTTTAACCTCCTGAAAGTAAACAGCCCATATAAATGCAATACAAAAAATGCACACCGCGCTGTGTCTGTGAAAATAATCTATTCATATTAAAACTGTTTTTTTTTTTTTTTTTTTTCCTACACTATAAATGAAGATTTTTTTTTTTTTTTTTTTGTTTAAAGAAATGTGTTCAGTATCTTTCATTCAGCTCAGACAATTCGTCTTGACCTTTGGTTTTAATGAATAAGTGTCCAGTGCTCGCTGCTGGTGAAAAAGTGACTGAAAAAATCCTAATCACCTCATTACACCAGTTTAACTGGTTATTTCAGGATTGTTTGTAACCTACTAGACCAGTGATGGCGAACCTTTTTGAGCCCGAGTGCCGAAACCGTAATACATGCCAATTTTTTTCCCCTCAAAGTGCCAAAACAGCATTTAAACCTGAATACTGAGGTTTAAGATTCGAAAAAAACAACTCATACAGTTGTCCGAACTCTCTGTGTGTGTATTTAGCAGTCAGTCTGTGTACTTAGCAGTCTGTCTATGTACTTAGCAGTCTGTCTGTATTTAGCAGACTGCTGAATACACACACAGACTGCTGAGTACACAGTCTGCTGAATGCACACACAGACTGCTAAATACACACACACACACACACACACACACACACACACAGACTGCCGAGTACACACACACAGCTAAATACACACACAGACAGACTGCTGAGTGTACACACACAGACAGACTGCTGAGTGTACACACAC
>OW240914.1:59547023-59570574 GCA_933207985.1 Pelobates cultripes | reverse complement strand
AAGCTGGACAGAGGTGTCCTTCAGGATTCTGTTCTGGGACCCCCTTCTATTCAACATATTTATAAATGATCTTGAAAAAAAAAAAAGCATTGAAAGTCATGTTTCAGTGTTTGCAGTTGACACAAAACTCTGCAAAGTAATACAATGTGAGCAAGATATTACTTTGCTGCAGAGGGATTTAGATAGACTGGGGGACTGGGCACTCAAAAATGGCAGATTACATTTAATGTAGAAAAATGCAAAGTTATGCACTTTGGCCTTAAGAATGCACAAGCAATTTATATCCTTATTCCAACGCTGGTGCACTTAAACACTACCTGCATGATGTGCATTGGCAAAATTCTAATCCACATCTAAAGAGATGTGGCACTTAAAAGGACACTATGCACACTATAGCGAATTCTTGATTCCCTTTTGTCCCTTTGTATTGCCTCTCTAGGCAAAGTTATTAATTTCTTTAGATTCTGATACCACTTGTGTGTTGATGACATCCAGATATATTTCTCCTCTCCTGATCTCTCCTCAGTTTACTTGCTTTCTGAGACTCAATTTCTCTAAATATAAATGTATCGTTCCTCCTTATAATAATAATTATCTTACTTCCCTCTCCATGCAAGTTGATGGTACCAGCGTTCAGCCCATCTGTGCAAGCATGCTAGCTTATCTTTAATTCTGGCCTTACCTTTATAACTCACGTCCAGTCTGTTGCTTCACGCTCACCCCCATTTCTGCTACTTTATCACCTTGTTGTTAGCTATCCCCCACGCTGCTTTTCCTGTGTTTTTAAATCCCGCCTTCTCTAGATTGTAAGCTTGTTTGAGCAGGGTGCTCATTAACCTATTGTTCCTGTAACATTTTATAATTTTCTAATTTTTCTGTTAACTCTCCCATTTTATAATATTGTAAGGGCTGCGGAATAATAATAATAATAATAATAATAATAATAATAATTCATATAACTGAATTGGGTATAGTGCCTGGAGGCCCATTGCACTGTCCCTTTATTCGGTCTTTGCCACCAACAATTTTTAAGCAGTTTTACATTAAATAAACATCCTTGGCCACCGACTATAAAATACATTTCTCTTCTTGATTTAAAAATCTCCAGCTTCTTGAATCTTAAGTGTACCATTATAATTATTTAAAGGGACACTCCAAACACCTAGAGCAGTTTAGTTTGCTGAAGTTCTTACTGTGTGAAGAATGTGTCCTTTTTTTAAATTAATTTACAAAAAGTCCAGATTTCAATCAAAATTGGCACTTTTATAAATTTACAGGCTGCAGACAAGAGATCTACAGTTTTTGCAAGCTGTTTTAGCTATACCCCCAATGAAAAATGCTTGATTAATCAAATGCGTGATTTCAGTGGGGGTAAATCTTCTAAATTGTCTTGATGCATCAGGGCTGTTTTCGCAGCATGATGGGGCACCTATGCAATATTAGGCAGGAGGCATAGAACCAATGCTTTCCTATGGGATTTTAGCTAAGCTGGATGTCATCATGCAGAGTGTGAGGGCATACAGCATCAGTTAGGAGACCAAATGTCACCTAAGGACTCAGAAGCACCTCTAGTGACTGTCTGGTAGATGGCTGCTAGAGGAGGAGTTAACCATGCAATGTAATTATTGCAGTTTATCAATAACTGCAATAATTAAAAATCGGAGGGTTAAGGGGACAGGGGTACTGCACCCAGACCACTACAATGAGATGGCATGGTCTGGGTGCCTATTGTGTCACTTTAAGGTACATACTTGAGGACTTTTGTTAATCAAAATGTAATTGATACTGAAATCACAAACCGAAAAACTTTAAAAAAAAAAAATTTAAAAAAAAGTGAATAGCTAATTCTTACATTTCACACCCATAGAATTATCCCTAATATGAATATAATCCTGTTAACAAATAATGATTAGTTGTTTGAGTAGGTTATGTGCAATGGCTAATTTGTAGTAAAATAAAATGAGTTTATTCACTAAACAGTAAATTGCACTAAATTGAAACCGACATTGCAAAATTTAATCTAAAATAGTCAAGCTCTCATTTTACCTGAAATTGTTCCAAAATCAGATATTTTGGACTCATTTTTGCAACTCAGCTTTCAATTCACTACAATTCACAGTTTAATGACAATTATAATTTCACTGACGCATGGCATACTTCACAGCCATAACATTAAAACAATGGGTACTGCTGTGAAGCATAATTTAACTAAAACATACACATTTATAATTCACCATTAATTATAAACCCTTCTAGCCACTCTGCTAACCTAATTTACATAACAATGAAACGTCCTGTAATTGGGAATTGTTTTGAGTTCCCACTCACATCACTCCCAGGTGTTTGTGCCACCAACGTTACTAATATATACTAATATAACACACCCAAAACTAAATTTCACATGTATTCTGCATCCTTAAAGTGTTAAACTAAGCTCCAAAACCATTAAATATTACTGAAGTGGTTTTGGTGAAAATACCCTATTCCAAATATATATATTTATTTCTGGGCCACCAACTTGGGGTGTCAATCAGTTAATTTGGACACTCTCTTCCTAGTTAGGATATGTTTTCAAAGCATGTTAACCTCAGATGCCTATGACATGCTCCACATGCCTGGGTGAGTTACATACGTACAGGTTTATTTACAATTTAAAATTTAAGACCAGAGTAGCTCAACTGAAAGCCTTGTTTACTTAGATAATTTTGAATTAAAATTTTAAATTCACTTTGAATTCCCACTTTAGTGGATAACCTTGTAGAAAAACACATACTTGCAGAGTTATTCACTAAAGCGAGAACTCAAAGTGAGTTCAAAGTGAATTTTAAATTTAAGGACACAAAGGCCAAATTAACTATTGTCAGCTATTGTTAGAAATTGTCAGCAATGCTTCAACTTTAGTTTCTTGAGTTTGATATTTGAAATTGACTTTGAATTCTAACTTTAGTGTATAACTCAGAAAGGGTTATTCATCGATGTGAGAATTCAAAATGAATTCAAAGTGAATATTTCGCGAATTTTAAATTTAACGACAAAATATCAAAATTTGAAAAAAATTCCAATTCAGCTTCACTTCCATTTCAGCTATTGTGGCCTTAAATTATAGAATTAACTTGGAATTCCTGACAATTCTTAAGTTAGTAAATAGCCTTGGGGCATTGTGGAAGCCTAGTTAAAACACCACAAATGTGAGAACACACAGACAAAATGAAAATGAACAACTTTCTTATTTTCGTCTGCATCCTTTGGATGTTTCTCTAATCTGCTGTGCACATAAAAAACAAACCTCAAAAAGGAACAGTTACATTCTAAAGACAAGCAAAATTAAAATGAAATACTGAAATACAAACGTTGCAAAAGTGCTTATTACCTAAAAGACTATCACAATCTTATCTCCTTAAGTGCAAACCACTTTCACTCTGTTTGCAGGAAGTACAAAAGAAAAACTAGTGGTGTAGATAAAAAACACACACACCATTATTAACTGTGTGCATACATTGATTCTTACAATTGTTAATCATTTACATATGATATGTATAATGCTTTTAAAGTATATTGCATGCATTTATATTAACAGAAGACAATCTCTCTTGATTATTCACTCTTGAGAAAGTCCATCCACTATTGCTTCACAGCCGCTACTAACGTATCCTCCATGCAGCTCCCCCCCCCAGCCCCCGTTCCTACCTTTAGGGTGTAGGAGGGTGGCTTCTCTGGGGTCCAGTGGGCTGCTACCTCTTGGCTTTCAGAGAGGTTCTCCCACTCCGCATCTCCTCTATTGTTTCCTCCCATGTTGCTCTGTGTTAGCTGGGAGGAAGTGATAATTTGTCACATCCTCCCAGTGCTCACATCATAACAGGGGGCCCGTTCATGCGATTACAGGGAACTGACCAGGTCCCTGAGGGCATGTTGCCATTGGGTGGTCCTAGCTGCATGGACCACCCGATGGGGCCCCTTAGTGTGCAGGCCCTGTGCAGCTGCACCTGCTGCACTGGCGGTTGTTCCGCCGCTGAGTATATATCTCCTTTATTAAAAAATAGCTCAATAACAGTTAAATTAAGTAAATGCCTCTTACAGAATGTGTTGTGTGAGTGTTTTTTTGGCTTGCAGCCACAACCCAATTTCAACATATTTAAATCGGTACAAATCTAATCGATGTTGGGTTAAGTCCAAATCTTATGGCTTACTAAGGCCGCCCACTCCGTCCTGGTCTATGCGTTTTGCTTGGAAAAACTTTGTCAGGAAGTTTAATTTCCATTCTCTTTGATCACAATATAAATCCCTCCCGGTCCCATCTTATCCTAATTGATGCGGCTTACTTATTAGTGTTATTAGCCCGTAATGTCCTGTAACCCTTCCTGCTACACCAGCTCATTACAGGTAATAAATTAAATTTAAAATCAACCTCTCGTGTAGATACTTGTTTGAAACCATTCAAAATAAAATTAATTAAAACCTATTACTATAGGGTACATATATTAATTTAATAAAACTGTCTGTCATGCCTAAATGGGTATTTACTCACATAAACTTCTTTTAAAATATCAATTAAAATATGCTCTGCAAAACAAAGGTAATATGAAGAGGCCACCATTATTATGCAGGTATTGAAAATCTAGACACACTAAGTGGGGAGAAGATAAAACTAAAATAAAAATGCAAAACAATAATTCAATGAATTAATAATAATCAAAATAAATAAATAAAAATATGAAACTATAAAATATTAACATTAAAAACAAAAAGCAAACAAAAAATAATATATATATTATTTATCTATTTTTTTTAATATATTTATATATATATATATATATATATATATATATATATATATATATATATATATATATATATATATATATATATATATATATATATATATATATAAAGATATCCAGGATGCACTCTCAGGACTTGAGCAAAAGAAATGTGATTTATTAAATCGTGTGGACGTCCGGAGGAGTGACAGCGTGATCAACATAGAAACCTACCATGCTACTGGGTAGGATCGTAATTCAGCTTGATTTGTATAACTGTATAACTAAAAAAAAAAGCAAATGGCAACAAATAATGTACACACCTGACAGTACTGTCAAAATCACAAAAAATCTAAGTATTCTATTATTTGTGGAATATATAAAGTAGAATTTGTGGAATATATAAAGTAAATACTTTAATTGCTTGTCTTCTATCAGTTCTTTAAAAGCTTCTCTTTTTTGGGAAAACAAAATGTAACGGATCACCTGGCACCCCGACTGGGTACCTCCGTTGAAGGATGCTCCTAGCGCTTCCTGAGGACTCCAAGCACTCTGGCAGACACTACAATCACCGAACCAGAGAAACAAATAAATTCACCCAAGCATATGAATGCTGTATACAGTTGAATAGGAACCATACGAATAGGTTTACTGTCCTAGCAGTCAAACTGGAACAGAATACAATAAATCCTTTCCCCAATAATGAGACGACACTTTACTTTGAGGGTTAAAACAGGAACTGACTGTACTGGCACATACAGCCTCTTTTATTCCCAATCCACAAACTTAGTACTGCCCACAGGGTTTTACAGAACAACCAATCAATCTGTACAATACACACAGACACTCCCACACAAAATCCTCCCCTCTGCCTATGATATGATTACTGAACACAATGGGTAATCTAATTATCACAGACAGAGAAATACAGTTTCATAAAACACATCACAGGGACCCCAAAACATGCAATAACCTCATAAAAACCACAGTGAACCACATATCCAAAATTCACCCAGATCCGTTCAGTACTTTGGAAAATACAGTTTAATGCAGATTCTGCAGAACATATACAGGCTAAATGAAAAACAATCACTGTATAATGTGTCCCCTGCTGTATAGTCCAAAACCACTGCACGATGTCTCTGTGCACCAAATACTGGCGAGATGGCACCGTGTTGAAAAGTCCAAACAGTGTCTGTGAGTTAAAATGGCCGCCATCCATTGTTCTCACCATGTGCTTCTGATACAGGAAATGGTGGCCACCCAGTAACTCCACAGTATGTCCCCAGATGGTTCTTAAAAGGGCCAGCAGCAGCACAACACAAATCCATTATGCCCAAATCATGTCTTTAAAGGGCAATACATCCCAGGGGCCATAGTCACATGGCAGGAGGCTGGCAATCAGTCTTCTCCAATGCCCAGTGGCGAGGTCGGTTTCACCACATTTCTCCCCTTTCCAAAAAAGACTAACAAGATATCTGACCTCCTGTCGGTCAGTGCCTTGGTTAGTCCAGCAACCCACCCACAAAACAGAATCCGCAGTATAACCCACCCACGAAAATTGGTTACTACACCTGGAGTAGTGGGTCACTTGTCCAGGTCCAGGAGCTCCACCTTGGCTCTGGGGGGTACTAGCACTCTGGATTGATGGGTTGCTGGGTGGGCAGAGACCAGCGGTACTCTGCCCTGGTGCCAGTGCTACCACGGGAGTAGCCTGGTTGGAGCTCAGGTGAGTGAATGGCGTAGTAGGATCCTCCCGCTGGACCTGGTGTTGCTGCTGGGGGACAGGACCGACCATCCCTACCCCCTGTGGTTTGGGCACAGAAACCACAGTCCCATCTGCACCAGTGTGGGGCTTATCATCTCCCCTTGGTGGGCTAGGCTGCCGCTGGGGAGGGGGAACGAGACTCTCCCCTCCCGGTAGAATTCTCTGCCGATGTGGAGCAGGACCGACTGTCCGTACTCCCGGTAGCTTGGGCGCAGAGGCCACGGTCCCAACTGCGCTGGTGGGGGGCTTAGTGTCTCCCCATGGTGGGCTACGCTGCCGCTGGGGAGAGGGGGTAACAAACTCCTCTCCCTTACACACTTTCAACCGCTGGGGAGAAGGGGTAACAAGCTCCTCTCCCTGACTCTCTCTCTGCTGGTGGAGAGGGGGACTGACTGTCTCTCCTTTCAATATATTGCCCCGCTGCTGGGAAGCAAGACCGACTGTCTCTGCTCCCTGCAGGACACACTGCCGCTGGGGAGGAAGGACGGCACCTTCGGCTCCCTGTGACTCACCGGACTGCTGGGGAGAGGGACCAACTGTCTCCTCTCCTAAGGACACACTCTGCCGCTGGGGAGGAAGGACAATACCTTCGGCTCCCTGGAACTCACACTGCCGCTGGGGACGAAGGACAGCACCTTCGGCTCCCTGGAACTCACACTGCCACTGGGGAGGAAGGACGACACCTTCGGCTCCCTGGGACTCACACTCCCGCTGGGGAGGAAGGACAGCACCTTCAGTTCCCTGTGATACATACTGCCGCTGGAGATCTGGGCCGACTGCCCAGCATCCCTGTAGGGCCGGTAGAGAGACTGCCGTCCCATCTCCACCTGCCATCTGTGGGTCTTCCCAGGACCAGTCTGTGAGGTCCCTCAACATTTGCGAGTAAGGACCACCTGCTTCCGCACCTGGCAACTCCGGCTGCTGCTGGGGATCTGGGCCGGCTGCCCAGCATCCCGGTGGGCCCGGTGGAGAGACATCGGTCCCATCTCCACCTGCCTGTTGTGGTTCCTCACAGGACCAGTCTATGAGGACCCCTACTTCGGGTTCCTGCGGCCGCCTCAGGGGGAAACGGCTAGCCTCCTCGGATGCAGCCTCTACTCGGCTGCTGTAACACTCCTTCCGCTGAGCATACTCTCTCTCTTTCGCCAGCCGGAATTCTCGGGCCAGCCTTGTGTTTCGCTCGGCCGTAACCTGGTTCCAGATCACCCGGCGTATCTCCATGGGTACATCATCCCCATACTGGGCCACTTGCTGCCTCACCTCGGCCATCCAATCATTGCCATAGCCTTCCATACTTGTCTGCTCCAAGTCGCTGGATACCTCTGCTCCCAGGGGCGCTGCACGTTTGCTAGCGTTGCCCTCAATTTGTAACTGCACGAACGGTGTCTCTGAGCTGCTTTACCTCGCACTAGGATGCCATCCCACCGCTTGCCACCAATGTAACGGATCACCTGGCACCCCGACTGGGTACCTCCGTTGAAGGATGCTCCTAGCGCTTCCTGAGGACTCCAAGCACTCTGGCAGACACCACAATCACCGAACCGGAGAAACAAATAAATTCTCCCAAGCATATGAATGCTGTATACAGTTGAATAGGAACCATACGAATAGGTTTACTCTCCTAGCAGTCAAACTGGAACAGCATACAATAAATCCTTCCCCCAATAATGAGACGACACTTCACTTTGAGGGTTAAAACAGGAACTGACTGTACTGGCACATACAGCCTCTTTTATTCCCAATCCACAAACTTAGTACTGCCCACAGGGTTTTACAGAACAACCAATCAATCTGTACAATACACACAGACACTCCCACACAAAATCCTCCCCTCTGCCTGTGATATGATTACTGAACACAATGGGTAATCTAATTATCACAGACAGAGAAATACAGTTTCATAAAACACATCACAGGGACCCCAAAACATGCAATAACCCCATAAAATATATCCTTGGAACCGGGGGATCTGGGTGAACCACATATCCAAAATTCACCCAGCTCCGTTCAGTACTTTGGAAAATACAGTTTAATGCAGATTCTGTAGAACATATACAGGCTAAATAAAAAACAATCACTGTATAATGTGTCCCCTGCTGTATAGTCCAAAACCACTGCACGATGTCTCTGTGCACCAAATACTGGCGAGATGGCACCGTGTTGAAAAGTCCAAACAGTGTCTGTGAGTTAAAATGGCCGCCATCCATTGTTCTCACCATGTGCTTCTGATACAGGAAATGGTGGCCACCCAGTAACTCCACAGTATGTCCCCAGATGGTTCTTAAAGGGCCAGCAGCAGCACAACACAAATCCATTATGCTCAAATCATGTCTTTAAAGGGCAATACATCCCAGGGGCCCTAGTCACATGGCAGGAGGCTGGCAATCAGTCTTCTCCAATGCCCAGTGGCGAGGTCGGTTTCGCCACACAAAACTTAAAAGAAAAAAAAAAAGTATTGTTGGTATTGCTCACATGAATTATCCCCAGTCCTTTATGGACTGGCCCTGTTTCCTCTTATTGTCATATCCAAACACAAATAAAGGTCCACTAAAAATGGAAATTGGTAAATAGAAAGTGTTCTATTCTTTCAAAATTGTATCATAATATCAAATACAATCTCTGGTGATAAGCAAAGCTGCAAAACTTTTGCCAACATATAAGATATTTCCTGAAAAATCTTCAACTTATAATTTGAGCTATAAGTAATAGTTCAATGCCACATTGTCAGAATCACCAAATATCAACCTTTTATGGTCTACCCAAAGTGCGTAAAAGGGTAAATGTTTCTAGGAAGTCAATAATCTTAGAAAGTGAAGGTTATCATTTATCTACATCAGATATCAATGCATGGCAAAGTTACACTTCAACAACAGACATTCCTCAGACAGGGACTAGTGAGAATTAAAGTAGCACTCTAGGGAGGTGCTGACCTCCATCATATAAATTATTGAGATGCATAGGTAAATAAAAAAGCTGCTACTAAAAAGTTAAAAGCTGCGTTGTTTGTTAAAGGACAAAAAATCTCAGTATTTGTTCTTTCAGAAGAAGTGTTTGCGTGGAGCAGCATGTGGCTGAAATCTCAGTCCTGTTTTTTATGTATCCTTTTACATATTTTACTACATATCAAGACTTACAGTACGCTATGATAAATGAATGAATTAGGACATTTGAAAGTTAATGCTGCTTTAAAAAACCTTTAAAGGAACACTATAGTGTCAGGAATACATACATGTATTTTTGACACAACAGTGTTAAACTATTTATATATTCCCTTAAATTGCATGGGAAAGGTGTTTTTCTTCTCACCTTTTCTCAGACGCTTTGATGGCCCAACCTCCATGGCTGAGATTATCAGTTTTGATGACCTCAGAAAAATCTATGCGTTGGGAGGCTATTGAGCATGCGCTGCAAAACACCAAGCTGCAACAATCTGCATCTTTTCTAATAGAGATACATTGAATCAATGCATCTCTATGAGGAACGTTCAGCACCTACATGACATAGGAAACACTTCTAGTGGCTGACTGAGAGACTGCCACTAGAGGTGTTACTAGGCAGCAATATAAACATTGCCTTTTTTCAATGCTCTTATAGGAACATATTGGGAGGCTATTGCAATGCACAGCAAAACTAAATCAATGCATCTCTATGGGAAGTGTTCAGTGTCTCCAATCAGAACAGTGTTAAAACGTACCATACTTTACCATGATATTTTTTATGTTAACATTATAACGGTGTTTATACCATTGTATGCTGTGAAGTGTCTCAAACCATTGTGTGCACAATCACCTTGCTTTTATTCTGATTTTACTGATCCATAGTGTTTATGTTAATTTATATTCACAGTCAATTAAATTATTTAAAAATTGTAATAATTGAGCCTACAATTTTCTAGCTTTGTGTGTATTTTAATTATTAATGGTATTTTACTTTGTGATTTATATGTTGATATACTAATGATAGGCAGTGTCAGTGCATCAAATATCAAAGTCAGGCCATGGATTAATGGTAACTGGATAACAAATGTAATTATCATCAAGATCTATATGATGTTTTATGTGTTTATGATTTCATGTTTATGATCAAACTGTAACAATTCACAACCTACTTTACCTTACCTAGAGAACGGAGGGTAAAGTGCAGATAATGGGTCTTCGGTTATAGCACCTAGTGAGAGCGTGGCCAAGCATGTTGATCAGGAAGTGTGGGGGCTTATGGGAGAAGTAGCTGTGAAGCTAACAATATAATGCATGGGTACTCTTGGATCCAAACGTAAGCCATTTTCATTCTTTTAACATTACACAGTGATAGGCAGTACAATTTATTTATGTGTTTATTTATTTATAAAATATTTTACCAGGATGGATATATGAAGATTTCTCTCATTTTTAAGTATGTCTTGGGTCCACAAAAAATTACATTGTTACAATAGGATACAATATTACAAAAAATACAATATACAAACAATATTTATACATACACACATATATAATTTAACACATAACAGGTAATAAATATATTCAACCATGACAGGTGCATTCTGTGCGGAGGTATATTGCCATAGATCTCTTAAAAGATTTTAGATTGAATGTTGATTGACAGTGTCCCATAGGTTATTCCATTATTGCGGTGCTCTGTAGGAAAAGGAGGATCGAGTCACTTTAGTTTTGTACAATCCCCATTCGGTTTGCATATTTGGTTTGACTGAAGTTTATTAAAAATTTCCTTTATTCACCCCAATTTTGGTCAACCATAAATCTCTCTGGAAATGAATGAATCCTGTTTGTAAAACATAAATATTATTATTATTATGATATTTATAGAGCGCCATTAAATTCCGCAGTGCTTTACAATGGGTGGACGAACAGACATCTAGTTGTAACCAGACAAGTTGGACACACAGGAACAGAGGGGTTGAGGGCCCTGCTCAATGAGCTTACATGCTAGAGGGAGTGGGGTAAAATGACACACAAAAAAATACATAAATAAAGCAAAAAATAAAATATTCCTTTTAAAGAAAGGCCATGCAATTGCATACACACACTCACTGGTAGATAAAATAATAAGTGGACGTGAGACAATGGAAAAGGTGGCAGATTGAGAGAAAGGGGGTTTTCTCGGAACAGTAGCAGCAACCTGTGGATGTGAACCCAGTGTAAAAAAATAGGGGAAATTCTGCTGAATAATGAAACAAAAAAACAACACGGTGCATAACTGTGCATTAATTGAAATAAACATGTTTTTCCAGTTGGCCACTCACACTTTGCATGCCAAATCCTGCCTTTTGGCAATACTCCAATTAACAGATTTATCTTCCAATATGCTTGGTTAATACTTACTTTCAGTGCAATGGAGCATTTAATAAGAAAGAGAAAAATACAAAAATATATTGAAATTGAAAGTTAAGAAGATAATTTTATACACGTACATGGAAGTTTAAAACAGCAAGTATAGTTAAAATATTTACCACAGGTGTTCCTATGCATTTCATCCTTTTAGGGACATCCTCCGGGACCATTTAAGTGCAAACACAATACAGAAATACATACAAATATCCCTCTTATGTTCTTTAAATCCACTTAATTGTTCTAAATCCATTTTGATAGGTGATTCTTCCTTCCAGTTTTCTTGAGAGATGCCATTGTAGTCCAAGCTCTCCCTAAGAAAGCACATACAATTTAGGCTGAACTTGGCCTTATATGGAATCTCTCAATAAAATCTTCAATACAGTTTATCCCTAAAAAACACCTATAACAAAAAAAAAATACAAATATATATATATATATATATATATATATATATATATTTTAGCCCCAAGTTATGCATTAAAACCGACATACAGAAGCACTTTTAACTAATGTTGAATTAAAAGGTTTTAATTCTTGCAATATGTGCAATGCATTTTGTGGAGGACTGCTCCTAGGTGACCAGAGTGTCACCGCCAATGACTCCCTTTCCCCCTTGTAAAAGTAAAACAAGTGTGTTTTATTGGAGTGACTGTCACCTTCAGGAAACCAATGACATTTCTCAACTCCTGGGTGTCTGTACCTGATGAATTAACTATATTAACAGCCAGACACTTCTGCGCCACTCCCGCAGGCATGTGTTCAGGCAAAATAATGCTTGGTTAGGAGGTGCCTAGCCCGAGTAGTCTAGACACTCTGTTGTAAGAGGCACTTGAATTTTCCTGATAGCGAAGTGGAACGCACTGTTGAAACTATGGCGGAACCACTTCTGGTTTCAGCTAGTGAAACAAATACTGACAAGCATAAAGCAGTACGATACCACTACAGTTGGTATCTATATCTATACAGGATAAGTGCCACTGCTGGCGATTGGAATGCATACCTAGAACACATAATAATGTCGCGCATAGAGCATAACTTGGGACAGCACATCTTGCATCTTTTCAACCTACCTCTTCCTATTTACTCCCCAAAAGACAGCACCTAGCAGCCAGATCATGCATGTAAGTGGTGAGATTAGCTCAACGATAGCTTATTTTACCACTAAAGTCTGCCCCCATACCCTCCGCCAAAGCACAAAGGAGCTGGATGCATGTCCCGGGCCACATGTAATTTTATAAAGTTTTTAATTTAGATATTTTTTTAACTTTACAAATAAAATAAATAATTGTGCACAAAGGGATACATGTTAGCTTGGGGTACCTTGCAAAAATGGAAAAGGAACCGCATTCAATTCACTTAAGACAGGGAGCTTAACTGAAGCAAGGGTCAGCACAAGCCCAGAAGATAATAAATACCAATTTTAGAAAAAGGGTCCAGGCACTCCAATGTCTTTTGTCAAGACTCCATTGGGACTCAAAACATTGCAGTGTTCCACATGTGCCAATAAAGGTGCCTGAAGACATTGGAGAGCCTGGGATACCTTGGGATTCCGTTTGTCTGTGTAGCAGAAACATACCTACTTTAACATCAAGCACAGTTGGCACAACACTGGCCCATGTGTGATTCCCTTTCACCTATGTGAATTGGCCAATTATGCTATTAATTGTTTTCATATCCATGACATTTCGGCAAGTTGAATTTTTCTAGTGTTTGCATCTAAATGTCAATACAACATCAACAGAAATAGAGCAATAGAAAATAAAGGAGTGAGTCCAAAGGATAAAGTGAACAGATGGATAGCTCCAAAGGAGACCCACTTGTTATTCTCTGTGTGGGAATAACCCACTAGTTAGACAAAAGGCAAGTAAGGAAAGAACAGACTAAAAGCCAAAAAGAGAGAATAGCAATTGTAGAAGGAAGTCCTACCTTTAATAAATCTAAAGGAAGTAATAGAGGGAATAGACTAAAAGAGGAAGGTAAAGGCTAGAAAAACAGTCTAAATGTCTATATCAAGGACATATAGTAAAAGGCATATAAACACAGAAAAAAACTGTAGAAAGTCAGCTGTAAAGCTGAAAAAATGCCAAACTGCCTGTCCAGAGGAGCAGGAGTACACAGAGGTAATAGAGGAGAAAAATAAATAAGAGGGAGAATCCCCTCTCAAAATCCCCCAAAGCCAATTGCTAAAGTAAGGCAAAGCTGTCCCTATTGTACCTCGGCACCTTGGATAACCCACTAATGCCTACCTGAACCTCTGTCCCTTCCTCAGCTAAAATAAAAAAACACGCACTTAAATTAACTCAAACTAGTGCATAGTGCTACCAGGTGAAGGTGAAAATAATAAACAAATAGCTCGACACGCATTTCGGCAAGCCGTCATCAGGAGCAATGAATGTGAACTGGATGGTCTAAAATATATATGTACCCTTGATTGCAAGTAAGTATCCACTGCTGTGTGGAGTGGGTGTGACAAACGATCAGTTTCATTAAGCACTAAGTGTAAGTGCTTCCCACTCTAGCTGCTCCCTCCCTTTTGAGGTGTGGGACTGCTCGCACTGAAGAATGGAGGGTAAGGTGGTAACTAGGTACCAACATCTCGTACGGCCGCTTGGCAATAGCCCCTTCATTCTAAGTAGAGCAGTCTCTTTGGGGCAGTAGAGATACATGCCTCATACACATAAAAATTCATGTGTCCTCTAAGTGGGATGATTAAACTTGTGCGATACTGTTACCCATCATCCGCCAATCAGAATGTTAGCTCGCTTGTGACGTTATTCAGGGCGAGGCTTACGAACATATGTAGAATGAGGGGCGGTAAGATGCACAAGTCTGTTACACATCATTCACCCATCATCCACCAATCAAAGTGTTAGCCCGCTCGTCACGTTATTCAGGGCGGGGCTTACGGACATGTGTAGAATGAGGGGCGGTAAGACGCACAAGTCTATTACACTTCATCCACCAATAGTGGTGTTGACCATGCTCATAAAGTTGTTAGGGGAGGGGTTTTACAAACACATGTGGAATAAGTAGCCTCCCCTAGTAGTACTGAGCGGTATGTTTACATTGTGGAACTCACGTGGGGTAACTCGATCAATGGATTTCCAGCTGTTAATTCTAAAGCTAGAGTGCTGTATTAATAAGAGAAACTGCCTGGGTACCTGCAAGTCATTATGCAGGGCTACCCAATAATTACAGATTTGAAACAAAAGGCTACAACAGACTAAATATTTACAAGATGTACAATTAAGTAACAGCAATGAATAAAGAGATATTGAATTAATTCCTTGGTATGTCCATGTAATTATTCATTGGATGAGCAGTAAAAAAAATATGTTGGATCATATTAGGTGATAATACAGTCACTAGTAGATGACTCAAAAAGGGCTGCAGACCATGTGTCTCGCTGAGAACTGGCCAATCAGAGAGTTGATGCGGGTTCCCACAGCAACGCTCTGACAGGTCTCGCGAGATACAAGGTCTGCGGATGTAATGGCCACCGGTTCGCCAGGGAGCCCACTGGACCACCAGGGAGTAAAGGTATTTAGGACCCCCTCCCCATCACTCCCCCTCCCTCTCACCATCACCCCCCTCTTAATATCACTCCCTCCCTTTCACCATCACCCCCCCTCAATATTACTCCCCTCTCACCAACTCCCCTCGGAATCACCCCTCTCAATAGGTTTTTTTTTTAGTAGGGGCTGAATTTACTAATACTAAAAAATCTATGTAACTTGGTAGATAGCTCCCTAATACCGTGGGAATTAGGGAGTTATCTACTAAGCGACTGCTTATTTTATGTTATTTTATGTGATTTCCCTATCCACATTTGTTTTCAGGGCACTTGTCCTACTCTTACTCCCATTTTATTTTCTTTTGCAGCCCTCTAGCCCTTTCCAGTACTTTTTTAGAGGCATTTTAGTGCCCAAAAGTTTGGGTCCCCATTGACTTCAATGGGCTTCAGGTTCGGGTCAAGTTCGAGCACGAACTCGAACTATTTGACAGAGTTCGGCTGAACATCCAGGTGTTCGCTCAACTCTAAATGTAACATGGGTTAAGAAAAATACCTACTTACACATTCAGGCATTCAATATATGACAATTTTGCATTCTTTATCTGACTATATGACTAAAACAAATTTTGTTTCTAGTAATTTCACATGTCTTGCCGAATGCATATGTCTACTATCAGTAACCAATAGGCAATATCAAATGTTTATAAACAATATAAAGTAGTGGAAAAGGCACAAAAAGTCTTAAACTACTGTAAATCTTGCATTCAGATCAATTAAAAGTTGTTGGAACTTTAAAGCAATTATTGCCAATTGTCGAAAAGTATATACTCGAGTATAAGCCGACGCAAATATAAGCCGAGGCACCTAATTCTACCTCAAAAAACTGGGAAAACTTATTGACTCGAGTATAAGCCTAGGGTGGGAAATGCAGCAGCTACTGGTAAATTTCTAAATAAAATTAGATCCCAATAAAATTACATTAATTGAGGCATCAGTATGTTAAATGTTTTTGAATATTTATTTACAGTGTGTGTATAAAATGAATGCAGTGTGTGTGTGTGTTTGTGTAGTGTGTGTGTATTGTGATTCTTGTTTGTAGGTAGCACGGTCCTCTAGGGCAAAAATATGCACAGTCCTTGTAAATGCATATACTCCAGGCACTTTATTTTTAAATCCACACAGGATACAGCAGTAAATGAAAAACATAAATGTAACACAAAACCCTATAAACAAAAACCCAGCTCGGTCTGAGCACTAAATCACTTTGAACGTCTATCAGGGTTAAACTAACAAAACATATGGCACCAACCTTATTAGAGAGCAACACTCTGCTAGCTAGCCTGTTGCTTTCCTTTCTGCACTTGCCCTGACTGCTTTGCTTTCTGCACTCCCAGTGCTCCAAGCCAGCCTTGCCCTGACTGCTTTCCTTTCTGCACTCCAAGTGCCTAGTCTCCTTGACTCTATCTGGAGAGAACAGCCTCTCTCTCCTACCTGCTTCCTGGGAGGAAGCCAGCAATCCCTCTCTTTCACCTGCCTAGCAGGGAGGAGTTTATTCCCACTGCAATAGCTCATTAACTGCAGCTGAGCAGTGGGTTGGAGACGGTCCAAAAAACCCTGGCCTGGATCTATGTCTCCCCAGAAAACCACTAAACTGTGGAGTGGAGCATTGGCCCACCCTTCTCTCCAAATGCTCCACCCCAGGGGCCCATAACTAAACAGCGTTTTCTGTTGCCTACAACACATCCTACACATACTCCCCCTGGGGTTAAAAGGCCTATCTGCCTTCACTTTATCACAGTATAATGAATGCAGAGTGTGTGTGTGTGTTTGTGTGTGTATATAATAAATGCAGAGTGTGTGTGTGTGTATAATGAATGTAGTGTATGTATGTGTGTGTGTGTGTGTCTGTATAATGAATGCAGTGTGTGTGTTTGTGTAGTGTGTGTGTGTGTAGTGTATGTATATAATGAATGCAGAGTGTGTGTGTGTGTGCATGTAGTGTGTGTATATAATGCAGAGTGTGTGTGTGTTTGTGTAGTGTGTGGAAACTGGGTGGAGGGAGGGCATGTTTATTTAAATATTTAATTTTGTAACTTTTTTTTTAGTCCCCCCTCCCTGCTTCATACTTGGCCAGGGAGGGGGGATATTTCAATCCCTGGTGGTCTGGTTGCATGGGCTGTTCAGTGGGAGCCCGCAGAAGCTCTTACTTACCTTCCCAGCAGCTCCCTTCAGCTCCCCTGTGTAAATCTTGTGGTCTGCGTGCTGCGCGGAGCATTGCCACGGTAACCTGGACTCATGAGATTTAGACAGGAGAGCGGAAGGGAGCTGCTGGGAAGGTAAGTAAGAGCTTCTGCGCCCCACCACCCACCAACGCCACAGGACCGGCGGTGCTTGTCTGTAGTATGGTAATATAAGTTGTCATAATACAGATCCTCACTTGAGGATAAACCGAGGGGGGCTTTTTCAACATAAAAAATGTGCTGAAAAACTCGGCTTATACTCGAGTATTTATGGTACATTGTTTTGCAGCAAAAGCAAGAGTTACATAAAGCCTAAATAATGAAAACATGGTAACTCTTCGATTGATTGCTGTAACTTATTCAGACATGCAGACAATCATGTCATGTAAGAGGAAGCAAGAAGCATAACATTTAACAGAGTCAAGACAATGTTGATTGCAGTAGAACACACTACTAGAGTTGGGATGATTTTCACTGGATCTCATGGAGACACCAAGTTGTCTTGTGGACTGTGTCCTGATATCTGGAGTTTCTGTATTTACACAACCTTTGGTATGTACCAATTTACTTGTGAGTGTGTGTAACCTCAGTCATTATTTTCTTGCCACATTAAATTTTATAACACTTAGCACTGTAGTGTATTTCTGCTTCTCTCTTTTTATACGATGACTTTATAAGATGACTGTTCACAAATCTGGAGTTGTTCTTATTTTATGTAAATGTATATTTTCATTTTGGTGTGAGACATATTTTGACTCCATCTTGTTTCACACTTTTTCCATTGTATGCCAAGAGAAAAAAAACTCTCTGCATTCCATGAAGGCGTCCTAAAGACCGGTCTATGAGTGAAGAGAGGGCATTGGGGTATGCCCTAAAGACCGGTCTATGAGTGAAGAGAGGGCATTGGGGTATGCCCTAAAGACCGGTCTATGAGTGAAGAGAGGGCATTGGGGTATGCCCTAAAGACCGGTCTATGAGTGAAGAGAGGGCATTGGGGTATGCCCTAAAGACCGGTCTATGAGTGAAGAGAGGGCATTGGGGTATGCCCTAAAGACCGGTCTATGAGTGAAGAGAGGGCATTGGGGTATGCCCTAAAGACCGGTCTATGAGTGAAGAGAGGGCATTGGGGTATGCCCTAAAGACCGGTCTATGAGTGAAGAGAGGGCATTGGGGTATGCCCTAAAGACCGGTCTATGAGTGAAGAGAGGGCATTGGGGTATGCTGCAAGTCTGAAATTTTCTTTCTTTCGCTATGAACAATGAACAAAGCCACCTGTCATGAATTGTGATTTATCTGCTTACAGTTGGAAATTCTTGGTTGTAATATATTACATTAAGACACGTAAGCACATTTTATTAGCAGCTTCGATCTCAAGACTCTAGTTAAGACACACATTTAACTTTCCTGTTTCCTAGAAATGGAAAATGCTTCTTGTACTTTGTTTGTTTTTAAAACTTCCTTGTTGCCAGAGGTTGGACAAGGCCCCTTATAAACTATTGAACACTATACATTGATGTATAAGACATACACTGTGTGTATCTCTCCAATACTGACTGCATGGTCAATAAATCTATCTATTTATCAACAGAATTCAGAGGCTCAACCACCACACCAGTATTTTCCATTTCTTTCTGTTTCCTATTATTTTTTTTATTTTATTTTTTATAATGGATTTGGAAATATTTATTTGGGGGAAATAATATATGACAGCAGGTGTATTCATTATCAAATTGATGCTATTGAGGGATTTATTCAACTAAGTATATACAAATATAATGGTGCATTAATCTATGCCTGAGTTTTTTAGCATAATGTATAAGATGTTAGGGTGAATTGTATCATGTTTATTTCTCGTATAATGCTCCAATGCATTTGGTGCTGATTTATGAAGGAAACAGTTTTCTTTTTTGTTTGTAAGTCCTGCACTTTTTCACATCACTAATGGCACATGTTGAGGTTGTCAGATTTGACTATACTGACAAGTTAATGCCTGGAGCACAGATATATTTAACTGTACTAAAATTAAATGTAGTTTGTTTTGCTTGAATTGTTTAAAAGCCATGAAATAGCTTATAATCAGTAGACATTAATCCTTCCAATGCCACAGGCCAAATCCTTGCAGAAATATGAGTGCCCTTCCTGCTTTAAAGGATTATCATCTAATAATGCTAATTATCATCAATTAGAAGATCAATGTATAGTACCTTTGTGTGGTAAAACTGTTCTGAATTAGCAAAGTCTCAGTCTACCTTGAGCCCTTTCCTTTCCACAAGTTGGGCTGACTTACTCGTTTAAACTTCCAAAAAATGCTGGCTGCATTGCTAGGTGGCTAAAATCAGAGGCTTCAGCATGAGAGTAAATGTCATGGTCTACGTGTGTCTAAGCAGGGCCGTCAGAATAAAATAGACTGAGTGAGCAAAGCCACTGTAGAAAGCCATTGAAAATGCAATGCCAATACCCACTTGGTAGTAGGCATGAAGGATTCTTGGATCAAAAAACGCATGATTTTGTAGCAGAAATCATAAGGTAAGAGGAACGACATGTAGGCTACCTCTAATTGATCTTCATCGGTCATGTTTCCTAGTAGACCGGCACTGAAATTAACCCTCCCTTCTGCAACACTGAAAGGGCAACATACATAAAACAAATGTTAAATACAACATGTATTTGATTTCATGAGACCCCTTATTTCAGACTAAGGGATTTCTCCGTCCAACCAGATACAAGGCAATTAGAAACATAGAAACATAGAAACATAGAATGTGATGGCAGATAAGAACCATTCGGCCCATCTAGTCTGCCCAATTTTCAAAATACTTTCATTAGTCCCTAGCCTTATCTTATAGTTAGGATAGCCTTATGCCTATCCCACGCATGCTTAAACGTCTTTACTGTGTTAACCTCTACCACTTCAGCTGGAAAGCTATTCCATGCATCCACTACCCTCTCAGTAAATAAATACTTCCTGATATTATTTTTAAACCTTTTTTATCCCTCTAATTTAAGACTATGTCCACTTGTTGTGGTAGTTTTTCTTCTTTTAAATATAGTCTCCTCCTTTACTGTGTTGATTCCCTTTATGTATTTAAATGTTTCTATCATATCCCCCATGTCTCGTCTTTCCTCCAAGCTATACATGTTAAGATTCTTTAACCTTTCCTGGTAAGTTTTATCCTGCAATCCTGCAATCCACGAACCAGTTTAGTAGCCCTTCTCTGAACTCTCTCTAAAGTATCAATATCCTTCTGAAGATATGGTCCCAGTACTGCGTACAATACTCCAAGTGAGGTCTCTCCAGTGTTCTGTACAATGGCATGAGCACTTCCCTCTTTCTACTGCTAATACCTCTCCCTATACAACCAAGCATTCTGCTAGCATTTCCTGCTGCTCTATTACATTGTCTGCCTACCTTTAAGTCATCAGAAATAATCACCCCTAAATCCCTTTCCTCAGATGTTAAGGTTAGGACTCTATGAAATATTCTGTATTCTGCCCTTGGGTTTTTTACATCCAAGATGCATTATCTTGCACTTATCCACATTAAATGTCAGTTGCCACAACACATTTTTCTAGTTTATCTAAATCATTTGCCATTTGGCTTATCCCTCCTGGAACATCAACCCTGTTACATATCTTAGTATCATCAGCAAAAAGACATACCTTACCATCAAGACCTTCTGCAATATCACTAATAAAAATATTAAAGAGAATGGGTCCAAGTACAGATCCCTGAGGTACCCCACTGGTGACAAGCCCAAGCTTCGAATATACTCCATTGACTACAACCCTCTGTTGCCTGTCACTCAGCCACTGCCTTACCCATTCAACAATATTGGAATCCAAACTTAAATATTGCAGTTTATTGATAAGCCTTCTATGTGCAACAGTGTCAAAAGCCTTACTGAAATCTAGGTAAGCAATGTCTACTGCACCACCCTGATCTATAAATTTTAGTTACCCAATCAAAAAAATCAATAAGATTAGTTTGGCATGATCTCCCTGAAGTAAACCCATGTTGTCTCTGATCTTGAAATCTATGTGTTTTAAGATGTTCAACAATCCTATCCTTTAACATGGTTTCCATCACTTTCCCCACTACTGAAGTAAGGCTTACTGGCCTGTAGTTACCCGACTCCCTATTACCTTTCTTGTGAATGGGCACAACATTCACTAACTTCCAATCTTCTGGGACTACTCCTGTGATTGGTTAAATAAATCTGTTAATGGTTTTGCTAGTACACCACAAAGCTCTTTTAATAGCTTTGGGTGTATTCCATCAGGTCCCATTGACTTATTTGTCTTTACTTTTGACAGCTGAAATAGAACCTCTTCCTCTGTAAAATCACGTGTAATAAATGACTCATTTATCCTTTTTCTCAACTGAGGTCCCTTTCCTTCATTTTCATCTGTAAATACCGAACAAAAATATTAATTGAGGCAGTCAGCTAGACCTTTATCCTCTTCTACATACCTTCCTTCTTTTGTTTTTACTAACTACTAACTAATCCTTGTTTTACTTTTCTTTTCTCATTTATGTATCTAAAAAAAGTTTTGTCCCCCTTTTTTATTGACTGTGCTATTTTCTCTTCTGTGTGTGATTTGGAAGCTCTTATAATAATAAATGAGAGGATTCTTTAAAGCTTGTAGGATTGTTAGGGATAGTCAATTATCTCCTCTCATTCTTTCTGATGTGAGAGAAAGAATAATCAGAAAAGTGGTGGAGGGCCATGCTTCAGTTTCATGGATAAACTTTTGAGGTTTATTCACTAAACAGAGAAAATTGGTGAATTCAAAAATCAGTTGTAAAAATCAGCGACAATAGCTCAGCCTGAACATTTTTTAAATGTTGGTTTTCAATTCCCCTCTCTGGATCTGGTTATCCTTTTTTAATGGACAGAATGTTCCTGCTTCACCGTTAGTGGTCACATTATCCTTCTTTCCTGCAATGTTTCATTTTCTCTCTCTTCATATTCTGTAGCACTTTTTCTCAATGCTCAGCAGTTTCAATAACTAGGAAATGAGTAGATAAAAATTTAATTTTACAATGCCATTGCAGATGGTCTATAGCAGTGATGGCGAACCTTTTTGAGCCCGAGTGCCGAAACCGTAATACATGCCAATTTTTTTTCCCTCAAAGTGCCAAAACAGCATTTAAACCTGAATACTGAGGTTTAAGATTCGAAAAAAACAACTCATACAGTTGTCCGAACTCTCTGTGTGTGTATTTAGCAGTCAGTCTGTGTACTTAGCAGTCTGTCTATGTACTTAGCAGTCTGTCTGTATTTAGCAGACTGCTGAATACACACACAGACTGCTGAGTACACAGTCTGCTGAATACACACACAGACTGCTAAATACACACACACACACACACACAGACTGCCGAGTACACACACAGACAGACTGCTGAGTGTACATACACACACAGACAGACTGCTGAGTGTACACACACAGACAGACTGCTGAGTGTACACACACAGACAGACTGCTGAGTGTACACACACTGCATTGAGGGGTACATTGTATGTGTTTGTGTGTGTGTGTGTGGGGTGATGTGTGGGTAGGGTGATGTGTGGGTGTCTTTGTGTGGGGTGATATGTGTAGGGCAGGGGTGCTGTGTGTATGTCGTCCCCCCTCTCCCCCCGTCCCACACTCCGTTTTCTCCCCCTATACCTCCCTCAGTTCCCCCCCATAACTCTCCCCCTCCCCCCCATCAGTTTCCGTCCCATCTCTCCCACTCAGTTTCGTCCCCCATATCTCTCCCACTCAGTTTCCCCTCCCATCTCTCTCCCACTCAGTTCCCCCCATCTCTCTCCCTCAGTTCCCCCCCATCTCTCTCCCTCAGTTTCCCCCCATCTCTCTCCCTCAGTTTCCCCCCATCTCTCTCCCTCAGCTTCCCCCCATATCTCTCCCTCAGTTTCCCC
>OW240914.1:59391429-59538352 GCA_933207985.1 Pelobates cultripes | reverse complement strand
CCCACTCAGGTCCCCCCTCCTTGAGCTCCTACCTTGTAGCGTGGCCGAGCGCACCGCGGTACAGGAACTTATGTTTCCTGTACCCGGCGGACAGGAAGTGCTCTCTCTGTGAGCACTTCATTTCCGGCCGCCCGGGTACAGGAAACATAAGTTCCTGTACCGCGGTGCGCTCGGCCACGCTACACAGAGTGCCTGGCAGGAGGGAACGCTATGCGCTCACCTCCTGACAGTCACTCCGGCTTTGCGCCCGCCGGGCCGGTGCGCCCTAAGGCGGCCACTTGTGCCACCACTTCATAAGCCCCCCAGGCCCCCCCTCACTCTATGGGGGTCAGTATGACCTCCATAATAGCACAAGGGAGATTAAAATCTCCCAAATGCGCCTACTCACTATACCGCGAGTAGGGGCATGTCTACTAAACAGTGAGCAGCCTGTTGAAAAAAAACTTATATAAATTAAAATAAGGGGGGGAGGAGCCTGAGCGGCGGGTGGGGGCCATGAAGATAATGAGGGGGGGGACCTACTGTCCTCCCCCCCGGCCCCCACCCCTGAGCGGTGGGTGGGGGCCCTAATAAAACAATAAGGGGGGGGACCTACTGTCCTCCCCCCCTGGCCCCCACCCCTGCGTGGTGGGTGGGGGCCCTAATAAACCAATAAGGGTGGGGGACCTACTGTCCTCCGCCTCTGGCCCCCACCCCTGCGCGGTGGGTGGGGGCCCTAATAAAACAATAAGGGGGGGCCTACTGTCCTCCCCCCCTTACCCCCACCCCTGAGCAGTGGGTGGGGGCCCTAATAAAACAATAAGAGGGGGACCTACTGTCCTCCCCCCCGACCCCCACACCTGCGCGGTGGGTGGGGGCCCTAATAAAACAATAAGGGGGGGGACCTACTGTCCTCCACCCCCACCCCTGCGCGGTGGGTGGAGGCCCTAATAAAACAATAAGGGGGGACCTACTGTCCTCCCCCCCTGGCCCCCACCCCTGAGCGGTGGGTGGGGGCCCTAATAAAACAATAGGGGGGGACCTACTGTCCTCCCCCACGGCCCCCACCCCTGAGCGGTGGATGGGGGCCCTAAATGAAACACCCCAATCAAGGTGACTAGGATTTTTATTTGGCCTTTTTGGGGGCTGAAGAAAGAAGATTTTAGAAAAAAGAAGACGTCAAATGGTAAGTTACATTTTTTTTTACAGGTTAGTTATTTTATTCCCCCCTCACTATTTTTAGGGTGAGGGGGGTAGGTAGGGGATAGTTTTTTTTGGGTGGGGGGGGGTGACTAGGGGCTTGGGACCCCTAGTCACCTTGATTGGGGGGGGGTGTTTCATTTAGGGCCCCCACCCACCGCTCAGGGGTGGGGGTCGGGGGGGAGGACAGTAGGTCCCCCCCATCTTTATTTAGGACCCACCCCACCGCTCAGGGGTGGGGGCCGGGGGGGAGGACAGTAGGTCCCCCCCTTATTGTTTTATTAGGGGCCCCACCCACCCACCGCTCAGGGGTGGGGGCCAGGGGGGAGGACAGTAGGTCCCCCCCCTTATTGTTTTATTAGGGCCCCCACCCATCGCGCATGGGTAGGGGCCGGGGGGGGACAGTAGGTCCCCCCCTTATTGTTTTATTAGGGCCCCCACCCACCGCTCAGGGGTGGGGGCCAGGGGGGGAGGACAGTAGGTCCCCCCCTTATTGTTTTATTAGGGCCCACACCCACCGCGCAGTGGTGGGGGCCGGGGGGGACAGTAGGTCCCCCCCATCTTTATTTAGGGCCCCCACGGGCATGGGAGGGGGGGTTATAAGTTTTTTGTTTTATTTTTTACAGTGAGCAGCTATAAGCTGCTCACTGTTTACCAGACCTGCCCCTACTCGCGATATAGCGAGTAGGGGCATATTATTTACTAATACTAAGTAATCTTTACTTAGTGTTAGTAAATTTGGCTGAAAGACCAATTTAGGTCTTTCAGCCTTTTAGTAGATAGCTCCCTGATACCGTGGGAATTAGGGAGTTATCTACTAAGCGGCTGCAAGATGCAGCCGCGGCAATGAATAGGATCGGAGTTTCATTCATTCGAATGAAATTCCGATCCGAATAAAGTGCCGAATTGCGTTCTAAAAGAAACGAACATACTGTTCTCATTCAGTTAGAACGCAATTCGTCAGTTTTAGCTAAAATGACAGGAAGCATTGTGGGAACACAGAGGGAAGGTAAGGATCATGGGAAAATTGCTCTGACCAGCGGAAATGAAGCACACTTTGCTCCTCCGCTGGTCAAAGCTGGTCAAGCGGAGGAATCCTCCATAAGGCAAAGAGTCCCTACTTTGTCTTATGTTTTTAAAGAAAACTAAAGAAGACAGGAAGAAAAGAATAACAGATCCCGAGAGAGGGGGAGAAGAGGAAGAGATTGAGGAAAGGTAAGTTCGGCATGACAGTGCCCCTTTAACCCTGCAACGGTGATCATTGCAGTTTTTTCGAATAAGAGAGTTCAGCTTGGTGTGCCAGGGTTGTAATTGGGGGTGCTTGCTGCGTTTAAGTGTAGGAGGTGCCAAGATGTCTAGTTAAGAGGAGAGAGTGGAGTTGTAGAGGGAGGTTGCATTGTTAGGGCAGGTGAGGCTTGAGATGGATAAAGGGAGACTTTGGAGGTTGGTGGAGAATCGTTGTAGGTCAAGACAGTGGAGGTTTTTGTGAGACTGATGTGGTGAGGGTGGTGTAATTAGAGGTGGTACAGAGATTGGTCAAGAGTATTTCCTGCTGTATGGGTTGCTGAATTAGACCACTGTGTGAGTCCAATGGAGAAGACTACAGAGTGCAGACTAGAGGCATCAGAGCAGTTGGGGTTGTTGATTGGGACATTAAAATCCCCAAGAATGAGGGAAGGAGTATTAAAGGAGAGGAAATGGGGTTGCGGTAGCCAGCAACAAAAGTGTTCAATGAATAGACTAGAATGACCGGGGGGGGGAGGAGAGGCGGGGTCAGTAAATGATGGCAATATATTGCGCTAAATGAAAGCATTATAAAGCATTATAAAGCATTATAAAATGCTTTCCTATGGGGGAAGTCCTAATGCGAGCACCATGCTCACCGTGTATGTGCATTAGGTCCCACCTGCCAGCTGATTTGAATAGAGGAGGAGCAGAGACGGAGCCTGAACCAGCCCCGAGGGACATTTGAACTGTAATGACAGAAACCCCTTCTGCATCATGGGGGGAGGGGGAGTAAGGTGCCACTATGGAGCTTTGTTTACCTAGAACTATAGTTTCACTTTAACTGTATTTTACAGGTTTCGGCCTTACATTCAAATGCACACTGTATTTTTATCCAAATTTAAATCTCTTTACTGTTGATTAAACAAGGTTGCATAATTCTGAAGCAAAATTCCACCATTTGCCCATGCCTGCCCTTTTCACAAATCATCTTTCTGATTGGATGGTACAGTGGGTCAATGGGTGTAATACCTGTGGCTGCCGTGTGGCATTCTTGTGGTTGGAATGATAGGGGAGACCTTCCACCATATCCACTCATGAGAAAGAAAGCCGAGAGACATCTTTGCCTCAAGAATGAGGCCACATGTTTCATAGCAATGCTATAGGCATCATTAAAAACACAGGATGCTAAATATGTTGGCTCTAATATAATAAAAACTGCTTATATCATATTAAGGTGACACCCTCTTCTGCATCTTTCTGGAAAGGCCCACCCCTTATCATTTGGCATGAGATTGATGATGCTGTCCAATAGTATTTTGTTTTTGCCCTGTCATTTTTTTTTGATACCCAGGATTCCTGCTTTACTGTGATTTTCCTTATTATTGACCCGGCTATGTTTGACTATACTAATCTCTGTAACCCTAGAATTTGGCTTGCCATATCATTCTGTCATCATTCCATTCTATCCTTGACCTTGGCATGCCAGGTGCATTTTGCCCGCCTGTATTTTAATGTTAACCCCAGCCACTCTAGAGACCGGTAATATGTATCATGCTTTACTATCCTGTTTAGGATTTATTCTACACCTGTGGCTGCAGGTAAGAATGCCATTTGGTAAATTTGAGGTTATTATATATACATATACACACACACACACACAAAGGAGAGTTCAGTAGGATAGCTCAACTATAAACTGTCTAAATTGTATAGTAAGAGAAACAATGTAGCAAAATGAGAGATTAATACTGATATTTAGCAGGCAGCCTCCCTGCTTGCCATTGGCCACAGAGTGGCCACTAAGCCGATCTAGTAATGTCCCAGCCCCAAGCACGCACCATCATTACCCAACTACCATATACCTACTACCTTAACATCTGACCACACTAAATTATTATCTACACGCATTGTCCTCTTGCTATGCACCATGAAGAGACCAGGTTATAAAACCAGTTGTAGTCTTTTACAAATCCTAAACCTTAACCATTTAACAATATAACTAGTACTAATACGTTACTATAGCAAAACTGTGCAACACCATCTTGTGTCTTGTTAATGAATGCCTTTATTTGCCTGCTACTGCTACGCTGGCACTGCAGACATGTTTGTCAATTTCTACTGCACAACTAAAATATAGAATAAAAAAAAAGTACTGATATTTAGAAACTTAGAAATACCTAAATTTTATAGATCAGTCTCTTGTAGAATATTTGTATATATAAATATACAGAGGGGAATTCAATGTAGAAATACAACTATACACTGTCTAGTTTAGACTGTAACAGAAACTTTGTGCCAGGGTTTAGAAGTTACACATTATCTCGGAGTTTTGAAAGTTGGAACCTGCGGCATAACGTCTAACATTGAATAGGTGATAGGACTGAATGTCTGTATGAGTGCTTACTGTGTGGTTACCACGATAGAGACTTTCGTTCAGCTTGTTGGGCTATTAGCTGACATGTGATTTTTATGTTATAGCACAATTGCTTGAAACCTACCACAGGCTGTATGCCACTGGTTCTAACTGTCCAAACTCTGATGGCTTGGTCAGGATTACCTGCAGAAAGCTGCATAACATTTTTTTCTTTAACAAAACACAACGCTGAACATGGATAAAAGTACAACATAAACATTAGGCCAAATTGTGCACTTGTGTTGGTGCCCAGATTGTACCATTTGCCTATACCACCTAAAGGGAAACTTTCACTTCCCAGATTGTTTTTATATTATACTGACATCTCTGATAATTAATAATATGTGTTTGTGAGGCCTGAAAAAAATAAAATAAATGTAGAAATACGTCACTGTATTCAGCTTTGTCCTAGAATAGAGGATAGAGCCGCCATCTTGGCTCCCTGCCAATTATCGTTATTAACCCAGTCCTTTTTTTCCTTTAAACAGAGCATGCACAGGTGAGAAAACAAGTATTTAACCATTTTTATTTATATTTTTTTTTTAAATCAGACTTCCTATAAGTGAGAAAGCTTTAATAACCCGATATATCTAATAGGATGTACAAAAAATAGTTGTGTAAACTTGCAAAAGTTATTTAATATTTTTTTGTGTGAACCACAAACACAAAATTGCTGTTTTATCATAGGATAGTGCCCAAACTATGCACACAATAGTACAAAGATATGTTTTGCAAATAGTTTTTCAAACAAAAAATGCTTGGTAGTTAAATGGTTAATGAATAACATCTAAAATCAGCCTACATATTATATCACTGTTACAAATTATGGTATTTTATGTTCTTGGGCAGAGAAGAATCTGACCGCAATTATTACTTGAATGTAGGTCTTTGTGATAAAATGAATTCATTCCCATACTTTTCCATATACATTAAGATGCCTAAACCTAAATATATTGGAGATTTTTAATCACAATACAAACATATACAAACACAATATGTATTAATAATCAAATAAAGACTTGTTTAACGTAAAAAAATAAAAATAAGCAGCCCTGCCCGTCTTTAAATTGTGTTCCTTTAATAAGGTACCCACAAAAACAGGTTGCTTCAGTCCAATGAATGGACTGAATAAATGGTCCTTTATTAAACTCGTTTATTTTGCAAGTTTTCTATGTGTACACTATGAAATCAACACATTTCATATATATTAATTCAATGAATATTATATATACACTGAACAAAATTATAAACGCAACACTTTTGTTTTTGCCCCCATTTTTCATGAGCTGAACTCAAAGATCTAAGACTTTTTCTATGTACACAAAAGGCCTTTTTCTCTCAAATATTGTTCACAAATCTGTCTAAATCTGAGTTAGTGAGCACTTCTTATTTGCCGAGATAATCCTTCCACCTCACAGGTGTGGCATATCAAGATGCTGATTAGACAGCATGATTATTGCACAGGTGTGCCTTAGGCTGGCCACAATAAAAGGCCACTCTAAAATGTGCAGTTTTATGACACAGCACAATGCTACAGATGTCACAAGTTTTGGGGGAGCTTGCAATTAGCATGCTGACTGCAGGAATGTCCACCAGAGCTGTTGCCTGTGAATTAAATGTTTATTTCTCTACCATAAGCTGTCTCCAAAGGCATTTCAGGGAATTTGGCTGTAAATCCAACCAGCCTCACAACCACAGACCACGTGTAACCTCACAAGTCCAGAACCTCCACATCCAGCATCTTCACCTCCAAGATGATCTGAGACCAGCCACCAGGGCCGCCATCAGGGCATGACAACCGTAACGGTTGTCATGGACCCAGCGGTCCTGGGGGGCATGGACTGCTCAGGTCGTCATCTTCCGGCTCAGGCATCAGTACACGGCACGAAAGGGAGCTGAAGAGGAAGCCCACAGAGAGTGCTCCCTCGCGCGCCCGCCGGGTGTCAGGGAGGAAATTTGAGTGGGTGGGGGTAGAGGGAGGAAATTTGAGGGAGTGAGGGGGGGGAGAGGGAGGAGGAAATTTGAGGGAGGATGAGGGGGGGGAGGGAGGGAGGAAATTTGAGGGGAGGAGAGGAAGGGAGGAAATTTGAGGGAGTGAGTGGGGGGGAGAGGGAGGGAAGGGAGGAAATTTGAGGGGGGGAGAGTAAGGGAGGAAATTTGAGGGAGTGAGGGGGGAGAGGAAGGGAGGAAATTTGAGGGAGGGAGGGGGGTGAGGAAGGGAGGAAATTTGAGGGAGGGGGGAGAGGAAGGAAATTTGAGGGGGAGAGGAAGGGAGGGTGTTGTGGAGGGAGGAAGGGAGGAGGTGAGGGGGAGGAAGGAGAATTTGAGGGGGGTAGAGGGAAGGGAGGAAATTTGGGGGGTAGGAAGGAGAGGGTGAGGGAGGAGGAAGGAGGAAATTTGAGGGAGTGAGGGGGGAGAGGAGGGAGGGTGAGAGTGAGGGAGGAGGTGAGGGAGTGGGGGGTGAGAGGGAGGGAAAGGGAGAAAAGTTAGGGAGGGAGGGGAGAGGAAGGGAGGAAATTTGAGGGAGAGGAAGGAGGTGGGGAGGGTAGGAGGAAGGCAGGAAATTTGTGGAGGGGAGGAAGAGGTGAGGGGGGAGGGAGGAAGAGGAATGGAGGGAGAGGAAGAAGTGGAGGGGAGAGGAAAGGAAATTGGAGGGGGGAAAAGGAAGGAAATAGAGAGGAGGAGAAAGGCAATGAGAGAGAGGGGGAGAAGAGGGAAATTGGAGGGGGGGAGAAGAAGGAAATTGGAGAGAGGGGGAGAAGAAGGAAATTGGAGGGGGGGGAGAAGGAAATTGATGGGGTAGGGGGAGAGATTGACATCCATCAGACAGACACACCCACACAGAAAAACACACAATGCATTGCACACAGACACACATACACAAGCAATGCATCCCTTACAGACGCACACACTGCATCCCATACATACACAAACTCACCTTGCAGCCCTTACACATACAAACACAGATTCACACAATGCATTCCTTACACACATCAGGACATCCCCCCCCCACACTCCACCCCCTGTGAACAAACTCATTGGTGGAACATGAAGGTGGACCCTGGGACCTAGACCTTGAGCTGTGTAAAGGGCCCTCAAAAAAATGGAGCTGCTTCCCGTTCTCCCAGAATATTGATTTTTGTGACCACAGTTACAAACCGCCTCCAGAGAACCTGTTCTACACCAGACCAGTGGAGCCAGACGGCAGCTAGAGCCCATCATCATCCTCATCTGGTTGCAAGTAGGCAATCTAGTATATTATTCGTGGCACTAATCTCTAATTTACCTCACATTAAAGGGACACTATAGTCCCCAGAACCACTGCAGCTTAATGTAGTGGTTCTGGTGTCTATAGCCTGTCCCTGCAGGCCTTTTATTGTAAACACGGCGGCACTGCAGCACTGTGTTAGTTAACATGGCAGATCATATGGGTGGGGCATTGTGATGTCACATGGGGGGCGGCAAACTTTACTTTTGCCTAGGGCGGCAAAAATCCTTGCACCGGCAGACTCGGGTACAGGCACCGGGGGGCCCAGACCTTGAGCTGTGTCAGGGGCCCCAAAATTTCTGATGGCAGCCCTGCCAGCCACCCGGACATCTGCTGCAACAATCGATTTGCATAACCAAAGAATTTCTGCACAAACTGTCAGAAACCGTCTCAGGGAAGCTCATCTGCATGCTTGTCGTTTTCATCAGGGTCTTGACCTGACTGCAGTTCGTTATCATAACCGACTTGAGTGGGCAATGCTCCCATTCGATGGCGTCTGGCACTTTGGAGAGTTGTTCTCTTCACGAATGAATCCTGGTTTTCACTGTACAGGGCAGATGGCAGACAGCGTGTATGGCGTTGTATGGGTGAGCGGCTTGCTGATGTCAATGCTGCGGATCCAATAGAGTAAAACTGCACATTTTAAAGTGGCCTTTTATTGTGGCCAGCCTTTGCATAATCATGCTGTCTAATCAGCATCTTGATATGCCACACCTGTGAGATGGATGGATTATCTCGGCAAAGGAGAAGTGCTCACTAACACAGATTTAGACAGATTTGTGAACAATATTTGAGAGAAATAGGCCTTTTGTGTACATAGAAAAAGTCTTCGATCTTTGAGTTCAGCTCATTAAAAAGGGGGGCAAAAACAAAAGTGTAGCGTTTATAATAGATAATTGCAGTGAGGTTACTCAGGATTGAAGCAATCAAGTATGGATAGTCAGTATTATCCAGGTAAGTTGTGATGGATAAATGTCTAGTAGAACCAAAGCAATAAGGTATATTGTTATTAAACGTCCAGTAAGAATTAAAGCAGGGTGATATTGGTGATCAGGTTTTGTTTTGCCAAGATTTTTTGAGAAGAGCAGACTGGAAACAAGCAGGTTTGATGAGTAGATCAAGATGGTTCAAAGTAAATTTGTATTGCAATAAAATAAAATACAAGAAAAAGCAACATATTCCTGCTTGTCACGATAGGATCCTGACAAATTTTCATTTTCATTTTATTAGGAGCCTCCATCTTCAGACTCTAGTTAAGGCACAGATTCAACTTCCCTGTTGCCTAGAAATGGACAATGCTCCTCGTACTTTATTTTTATAACTTTCTTGTTACATGGGACAAATAACACCACTTGAAGATTGTTGAACACTATCAATATGTAACTGTATGTGTAAGAAGGGTTCATCAGAAAAGTTGTGTGTTTTTTTATCCAATATTGCTGTATGGTTCCAAAAAATCTGTCTATTCATCATTTTCAGGCTTAACCACCACACCACTATTATATGTTTTCCATTGCTTTTTGTTTAATATTGTTTATTTTCGATAATGAGTTTGGAAGTAATTTTTTGGGGAAATGATACATGACAGCAGGTGGATCCATATATACATTTCACATTGTTGATATTGGAGGGGATAATTGAACGAAGCAAATGAAAATAGAACCAGTTTATGGTGCATTGATCTAAGCCTGAGTTTTTGAGCCTAATAGATGTTAGGGCGAACTGTATCAATTTTTATTTCTCATAAACTGACTCCAATGGCTAGTTGAGCTGGTGCTGATTTATGAAGGAAACTGTTTTCTACTTTATTTATAAATCCCACACTTTTTCACATCACTGTGGTACATGTTGGGGTTGTTAGATTTTAAATATACTGACAGGTTAACCACTGGAACACAGACATAGTTTAAATTGAAATTGTATTAAAATGGAATGGAATTTGTTTAGCTTGTATGCTTTAAAAGTAGAAAGATTCTTCCATTGACCCAGTCCAAATCCTTGCAGATATATCAGTTTCCTTCCTAAATTAAAGAATATACATATAATAGTGATAATTATCATCAATTAGACGATGAATGGATATCAGTTTTGCATGGTAAGACTTCTCCGAATTAGTAAAGTGTCAGTCTACCTTGACCCCTTCCCTCCTACCAGTTGGGATAATTTATTCATTTACATCTCAAAAAAATACTGGCTTCCAGTGGCATTGTTACATGACAGAAAAGTATCTCAAGAATAAATTATATGGTCTACGTGTGTCCAAGCAGCGCCACCAGTAAAAAAACAGACTTCCACTTGAGCAACTGTAGAAAACTATAGAAAGTGCAATGTCAATATCCATGTGGTAGTTGGCATGAGGGATTCTTGGGTCAAATAATGCATGATTACACAGCAGAAATCATAAGGTAAGAGGGACCACATGTAGGCTCCCTCTAACTGATCATCATCAGTCAGGCTTCCCGTTGGACCATATACTTGATTTCCCTGCTCCATTCTACAACACCGAAAGGACAAAATACATAAAACAAATGTAAAATATGACCTATATGGGATTTCATGACACCTATTTCAGACTAATGGATTTCTCCTTCCAACCAGATACAAGGCAATTGAGAGGATTCTTCAAAAGGTTGTAGGATTTTTAGGACCCAAGCAAGTAGCTCCTCTCTTTCTCAACCCATGTGGAAGGGGTGAAGGAAAAGTATTACTGGAAAGAGGCTAGACAAACAATCCCAGTCTAATGTGGGGGAAGGAATAACCATGAAAGGGGTGCAAGGCAATAATATTGTGGCCAAGCTTAAGTTTCATGGATACATTTTTGAGGTTTATTCACTAAACTGAAAAAACGGGTGAATTTAAAAAAGTCAGTTGTAAAAATCAGCAACAAAGCCGAGTCTGAGCATTTTTTTTCAATTCCCCTTTCTGGATCTGGTTATTCTTTATTTATTGGACTTTATATTCTATTTGATCTAATGAAACGCCATGCCCATATGCAATAGATACATTTACTTTGAAAACAGTTTCAAATTAAAATTTTAAAATTTACTTTAAGAGACACTCCACTGCTCAAATTAAAATAAACTAATCTTTATTGATTAGATATAACTGCAATGAAAACAGGCATTCATTTTATCATGCATATTTCATAAGCGTATATCTAGAGACTACTTGTTTAACATCAAAAAGTAACAACATTTGTTAGGTATCTGGTTATATCAGAGCATACTAGCAGACTGCAACTGTATTAGTCATTTTTGGAGTCTACATTCCTTAGAGCACCAACAAATTCTATAACATGTGCTTTGACATTAATGTATTCTCCCACTTTAGTTATACACACCTAAATTGTACTTGGATTTAAGTCCTTCTGCACCAACTTTTTTTGGCACTGCTTAGATTAGAAGAAAATCAATTTTATAACATATCCAATAATTAAAGGAATACTGTCATGAATTCTAAACATTACATTTTTCAGTAGTAAATGGTAGTTTTGTTTAATAGTTAAGCTTTGTAAAATTACACATATTGATTTTTTAAGTAACATAGCCCATTACCTTTATTATTTTCCCCTGAATGGGCTGCCATCTTGATTGTCGTTTGGTAAAAAAGAGCTCTTATTTGACCCAAAGATGACTCTCACTTGCTGTTTTGTGATCACTGAGCAATTATAAATTCTGTTTGCAGCTACCAGCCAGGGCTGCTCTCCTAAGTTTCTCCCTCCTTTTATAACATTCTCCATTAGCCCTCGCTAAATTCCTTCATTAGCTCTATGTCATAACGATGATTTTATGGAACCATGGTGCTTTATCTGTAATCTTCTGTCTTATCAGGTGGGTAGGTAGTTCTGTATTACATTGTGCTGGTCTCTAGTTTCCCCTCTTTACTCCATAAGCTCAGCTATTAATATGACACAGTTTCACATTTAGTTGTGCTCCACATAACTGGACATTTTTGCTATCTGCTTAACTATGACACAGAAGATAAATAGGTCATAAACATATCAAGGTTCTTGGAGGACAGCTTCTAATAATAAATATGAACAGACATGGAAGCAGATAAAGAGAGAGACATCAATCTAATCATGCAATGAGATATGGGTAAACCTTTGGGATAGGGTGTCAGTGGTAGTATATGGCATATATTTCTTTAAAGGTACACTCCCAGCTCCAACATAACTTAAGTGTATTTGATAGGTTTTTGCCTTTATCAAAAGTCCAGTTGGACTGAAACGTCGACACTCTGTATCCAAAGATTTGATGCTAAAATAAAAAGCACTATTTGAAATACATTTTGAATCCTTTGAGTGCTCTCCATCAAGATATCATACATATTTAAGCCGGGGATTGCACCAAGGCAACAACACGACCAGGAACTGTGAGTGCGGGACACGTGGATTTGTATATATATATATTAATCCTGTAACTTTGCAAAATCCCATAAACCCTGAACATCGGGGTACTGTTGTACTTGAGAGACATTACTGAACACAAATATGAGCATTGTATTGCAGTAAAAGCTAACAATCTAATGACATTCACAGTTAAAATACCATGCAGAACTTAGAAAATAATATTTCTTAATTTCTTAAACTTGTTTCAATTTTTTTTATATTAAATTATGTTTCATAAATAAATATTTGATGTGGCAAGAAAGACCTATTTCTCTTGAACAAAATAATATATTATAAGTTTGGGTATACTTAACATGGTTAAACAGACATATAGCTCAAATTCTAGGGTTTGTTTTGATCAGAACTTGTATGATTGCCTCCGTCCTTAAAACTAAACATGGAGAAAAATACAACATGAACATTAGGCCAAATTCTGCACTTGTGTTAGTACCCAGAGTGTGTCTTGTACCTTCTACCTACACCACTTAAAGAGAAGCTTTCTCTTCCCAGATTGTTTTTATATTTGATATTATACTTAATAACCCGTGATAATTAGCAAAATGTGTTTGTGAGGTCTGAGAAAAATTAAATGTTGAATATATTTCACTGTATTCAGCGTTATCCTAGAATACAGGATAGAGCCGCCATCTTGGCTCCCTGCCAATCATTGTTATTAGCCTTGTCCTTTTCTGTCTTTAGACTTTGCATGTAGAGGTGAAGAAATATAAAAATGTACCCGTTTTTTTTGTCCTTCAAAGCACTGTGCGCTTTGGTTATGCCAAGAATTAAGTGGATTTTGATGTGAAGTGCTACATTTTTAATACACATTTCAAGCAAAAAAATATTATGTTAAAATCAGCTTTTATATTATATCACTATTACAAAGCTGATAATAGGATTTAGAATTGCAGCATTGCATGTAAGATTATGAGGAAACAATTCTGGAACCCCAGGTAGATAATTCACTGTGCACTGTTGACCAGACATGCTCATCTTGTCTGAAGGCATTCTTTGCAAACGCATATAAATCTAGAATATCTTTTATCTGTTTGCTAAGATGTGCTTAATGAATTCCCTGCTAACCACAGAAAAAAGCACTTCCATATAAAATTGGAATACTGACCAAACGTACACTTTTCTGGAGCTTTATTTATTTATTTATCACTGGTATTTATAAATCACCAACAGATTCTGCAGCGCTCTACAATTACTGGAGGACGTACAATATACACAGACAAATACAAAAGGTAGAGAGGGCCCTGCCCGTAAGCTGATAACTAGCCATTGAAACTCTTTTATACAAAGTGCTTAGCTAGATTGCTTGTGAGCTTACAATCTAAAGGATACAGTGGGGATTTGAGACAAAAGGTAGCAGGGGAAGTTTGGAAGTGATGGCTAAAAGAAGTTCACAGAGCATAATAGTAGATTTCCCTATATAACGAAAAAGCTCTGAAAATTTTGATAATCATGGATTCCATATATTCTTTTTTTTTTTTGCCTTTAGTAATTTAAAAGATAGTTCAGTCTCAGCATCAGAATGAAGACTGTTCCACGTGTTTAGTTGATATTTCCTTTGATGTTTATTCTCGAAAATATTTTGTAGCTCAGCCTGCACTCTAAAATACGATGGACATACAATTTACTCTAATCTAGAACCCACAAAAACTATTTCAAAGCCATTTGTGAAATTTAAATGTGAACCTATCAATTGAAAGCAATTTACTGATAGACTCTTAGGTGGCAGAATAATGGTATTTTGTCTTGTTGGACAGAACAGAATTTGATAGCAACTATTACTGAAATATAGGTCTTTGTGATAAAATAACTTCTATCACATAGTCTCCAAACACTTTGAGATATCTAAACCTAAACACAATGTACAAACACAATATGTATTAATATCAAAAACATACTTTTTTAATGTAAAAAAAAAAAAAATGAAACAGCCCAGCAGGTCTTCAAATTATGTTCTGTTTATTAGGTGCCCACAAAAACAGGTTATGTTTCAGTCTAATGGATGTTCCATTATAAAACTTGTTTATTGTGCACGCTTTCTATGTATGGACTATAAAATCAACAAATTTGAAATACAATAATTAAAATAATATTATTTATATATAAAAGCATATCTTGAATATTTTGGCTCCATTAGTTGCTAATAAGTTGTTTTGTTCAGTTAATTGATTATATAAACATTCTCTCAAGTTAAAAGTGCACAAACCACAAACTAGGTTTTTCTCTAGAATGCTAATTGTTGCTAATTCAAAGTGAATTTCATCTTCTAGGCCAAATAGCCAAACTTGAAAAATTTACATTTTTAATTTGGCTATTTTGCTCCAATATTTAAAATTCATTATGTATTCACTTTCCATTTACTGAAGAATCCTCTGTGAGATTTCCCTTCTACCAGCTCAGTCATGCTGGATTATTTACTAAAGTGAGAATTAAAAGCAAATTTAAAATTTAAGATCAAAATAGCCAAAATGGAAAAAATCTCTAAGTCAGCTATGCTTTTAGCTTGGCTTCTTTGACATTAATTTTGACATTTACTTTGAATTCACTTTTGGAAATATCCCTGATAGTTTAACAACTTTCCTCCCAATAATGTGTGCACACTAATGATATTGTATGCATTGATACTCCAAAGCCTTGTCTACATTTTTTGTCACCATTTAAAAAAAAAATAATAATATTGTTATCTGGTCTCTAACCAGATTCTTTTTTTTTACATTTTTAAAATTCGTTATTGTCCTTCAAACAAGGATCAATACATAACTCACACAAGTTTATTCACTAAAATGTGAATTGCAGGGAATTAAATGTGAATTTCATATCTAAGTCCAAAAACAGCAGAACTGGAAAACATTCTCTTTTCCATCAATGCTTACAGTCTGGCTACTTAAATTTGAAATTCTCACTTTTGTGATTAACCTAAATGTACACATACGTCAATATCACAATAAATATTGCGATGTGTAGTGATGTTGTAGTGGTGGTGTTTTGTTTGTCCAAATAAAGGGTGAATTGATGTTCAATTTGTACACACAAATTATTTTGCATAATATAGACTTTACATATTATTATTATTGAATATAATTGAATCCTGCACTGAAAGCACAATCATACCAGACATAAAGTAAAAATAAAAAACAAGATTTGTATTATATATTTAATATTTAACTTGACAAAATGGGAGACAGTTCCGTTATAAGCTTCAAAGAATGTTGACTTACTTTCCGTACAGAGTTTTATTTCTTAAGTACTGCTCCAAACACTGAATTGCAGGCTCATCAACCATGGGGTCAAACCTGTGGGCTAGGAAGTGTTGCTGCTGGATCAACCACTGTAGATCTCCAGATCCAAATATACAGATTGAGCCGTGACGAGACCCTGAGCATGCTGGATATGGTGCACCCCATTCTATACTTCCTTGATATCTTATAATTTTTATAAACCTAGCAATAGAATTCAGATCTGTAGTATCATACTTAGGGTTATGAGGAACAGATCCCGGTACCCCAGGTAGACGATTCACAGTTGCCCATACATGCTCATCTGGTTTGTATGTATCCCTTGACCACTCAAAGAATTCTAGAATGTCTTTGTTTGCAAAGATGTACTGAACAAATCCCCTGCTCACCACAAAAAAGGTGCTGCCACAGAACATTGGAATATTGACTGGGGGTATGCTTTTCTGGACATTGGTTCTAACAATAGATTCACCTATTTCATGATGAAAAAACCATCTTGACTTTTTGATCGCTCTAGGTTCCATGGATTGCACACTGTTTCTTCCCTTTAGTGATTTCAGAGATTGTACAATCTCAGCATTGGTTTTCAGTGGGAAGTCTGTTCCACATGTGTTAATGAGATATCTCCACTGAACCTTGCTGTCCAGAAGATCCTCCATACAATTGAGGTCAGCCTGCACCCGGAACCATGATCCATAGACCACTTTTTCCAGTTTAGAAGCCACAAAAACATTGTTAAAGCAATTCGTGATGGCTCTCACTGCATCCTTAAAGCTATCTGGAGACTTAGCATCAACATGAATACAGTAAATATTGTGAGGAGAATAAATTGCTCTCAAAAGCCGTTCTAGCATTTCAATCTTCTCGTGAACCACCATGGAATAGGCAATGGGAAATTCAGCTTCTTCTTTGCTCATCGTAAATGGAAGGAATTTTCTCTTTGCTTTATAGCGTTTACAGTCACTGGTAAAATTCAGATAATCCTTTTCACTTAATAATATCCTTTTCTTTTTAGATTTCAGGTTATATATATGTACTCTTGATAGAGATTCTCTGTCCCCCTTCAGCACATTTTCACAATTTATAGTTTCAGGAGAATTTGGAAAATTAGGCTTCAACAGTTGTTCTTTAAAGTATTTTCTTAATGGGTGATGTTTGTCCTCGATGGGTTTCTCAATAGGTATTGCTTTTAAAATATAATAAAAAAACAAAATGAACAGAAAATAGAAAATGACAGAACACAACCCATGGTATACTTGTCGTGGGGTCATTTTTAATCCTCCTCTTCAGCTCTTTTCCGTATGAATGCAAAAAAGCACTTCCAGTGCAAAGTGTAATTTAAATATAAATGTTCCAGTTTTTTTTCAGCAATAAAGTCTTGAAATGAACAATTTGACACCATTACCTTTTACATTGACTAAAACAAAAGAAAAATTCTCTAAGGAACCATTAATTAGCAAGGGTGGCATGACATTATATTGTTCTGATGTATTTATTGAGTTTAGACTTAAATGTGAAATATATTTATTTTGTATGGAGCCCAAACTTTGTAGATTAACTTTGCATTCATTGATTACATGCATACACAATGCCTTTTCACGGAATATTTTTATTCAAACAAACAAAGGTGCTATTCTATTGTTCGCAGATCATTAAACCCTTCAAGTCATAAATCCAGTATATACAAACAAGAAAAGAATGTAGTGCTTTTATAATAAATAAATGAATAAATTATCACCTTTTGATAATTAAGAGGAGTTTTCCACTTGAGTGTCAAGTAGGTTGATATCTATAAAAGACAATCAAACATAGTGTGGACAGTAGATAACTGGATGATATCTAAAATAGTAATATACTATATGAACTCACAAACAGAGAGCTATAGACCCAGCTCTGGTATGAATCACTTCTGGGTCCATATAGGCGACCCACCCCTATTGCTGATATAAATCTTGTCCTGAAGGGGGGAATAAAAGCACAAACGATTGCGCAGTATTGCTAATGATGTTCTTAATTTAATATAGAAATTTCCCAAATGGGTACTTACAAGGCTGGAGTCAAAATAAATGACTCAATCCAAAAGTGTTGTGCAGATTTGGGACTGCACTCCCATCCATAAAAGATGAATCCAGGAACCAGGATCAAAGAATAAAATAAAAACTAAATTTATTATAACAATGTACAAAAATAAAAAAGCAACAGTGTCCTAAAAACCGGAAACGCGTTTCGCCACTTCCACCGTGACTTCTTTAACCGGATAAATGAATTCAATGTTCCCTGGTTCCTTGTTCGTGTTTAAATACCGCTAAAATTAGCGGGTGAAGGGTCAATGCATGTGTACCATTACACATTGTTACCACCCACAGGTAAAACGTGTGCGGTCCATGCCTCCCTCTCACCCCGCATTCGGGAGCAGTCTGCATGTATTCCTGTCTGCAGTTACGTCGGCTGAGTCTGTTTCATACCGCATTTTTTCCAAAGTATCTTATCTGTTAGTTGTAACACAACTTATATATTTCAGAGTCCAAATTTTCCTTGTTCTTATTGAATACTGTATGTGGTTCAGTATTCCAATTTCGAGTGATGTATAATAAAATAAAATGAAAGGTCCGTTCCAAACTTTCCTTGTAATGTGTAATAAAATCGAAGTCCGTATAGAGCACATTCACTCATTGGTTGCCACAGTCCATATTGATAAATTTGAACATGCAAAGAAAAAAGGGAAAAAGAAGAAAGATTCAAGACTTGTTTCTGTTCTTTGTGGTGATTTATATGTGTCCAAATACATCTAACCATCACATATCATCTTTTCTTTAGATCATAATGATACATCAAACTGCATGTCTCATAACAATCTAATGACAGAAACTAGATACAAATGAACTATGAATACATAACTGTTTCTTTGTAATTAATTTACAGATATGTTTAGATTACCACAATACATCTTTCAATCTGTCTCTGCACTTAGTAGGATAATCATAAAAGTATTAGTGAAAAGTCAAAAGTGTTGATAAATTTTAACTGAAAATATCCAGGATTATCATCCAATTGTAATTGATTACAAACTTATGGGTATACTTGTACATAAAATTCAACTCGTTATTATATGAGTATCATGAATGGAATGATCCCACACTCTTTAGATTTAATCGGAGAGTAATTGTTTACTCTACCTATAGTAATTCTGAATATAGCAAATATACCCACAATATTAATACCATGTGTGTATATCTTATTAATGCCTTTTATTCCTATTAATCAGGGCTTATTACTCTAATAAATCTTGAACTGTCTTTTAGCTTTTAGTTAATTCCTATCATCCTTTAACGGTCCTAATTGTTTTTTTTAATATATATTTTTTAAAAACCTACATCGAGTAAGCAGTAAGATTTAACATAGATGTCTTAAAACTTAAAAATAAATAAATGAATAGGTATATTTATAAGGGAAATTCGACAGAGTTAAGAGGAAATGTGATATAAAATCACCAAATAAATAAACAGGGGGTAGAGGACTAGAGGGGTTAATGTTATAGAAAGTGGCAAATCTCGAAGTCTGAATTCAAGCCATAAGGGATCAGTGTGTTTAATTTATTGAGCCATTCCATTTCAGACTTCCTGAGTTCCTTAACAAAATCGCCCCCTCTCCAATTCTTATTTAACTTCTTTATCCCCATAAACATTAAACCCTCCAGTTTTTGGTTATGGAACTTTTTTAAATGATGAGAAACGCTATGCTGTTCAAATCCTGTTTGGATCTTGTATATATGTTCTCAGATCCTTACATGTAGAGGTCTAGTCGTCCGACCTACTTATCTCAGCCCACACGGGCACATTAAGAGATAGACCACATTTTTTGTGTAGCATGTCATGAATTGTTTAATAGGGATTTTAACATCCTTGTTAAGAACGATATCTTTAATCACCCTTCTGGTACATCCTGACCTTTTACAGGCTGTACATAGACCACACCCATAAAAGCCTTTCTCGTTTTTGAATAAGGTTAGTAAATGGTTATTCTCTTTAAGGACCAAACTTCTGGAATAAAAGGGAATTATGACATGTCACACATGTCATGTGTCCTTAAGGGGTTAAGGGAACTTCATACTAATGTGCTTTTAAGATTTCTAACACCTCTGTATATCATTCTAGGTTTAGTGGGAAGGATTTGTTTTAAAGCTGGATCATGTAATAGAATTGGCCAATATTTATTAATAATCTTACGTACTTGATAGTTGCTTGTATTATAATTGCAGATAAAAGGGATATCCTGTATATTTGTATTAGTTCTTGTTTTATAAGTTAACCATTCTTTTCTTTCCCTACTTTTTATTTCCAATCTGGAACTCTCTAGTTTAAATACATCATACCCTTTTGTTAAAAAATCTGTCTTGATTCGTAATGACTGGTCCTCATAACTCGTCAAGTCACTGCAATTCCGGTGAATTCTAAGGAATTGTCCCTTTGGGGCATTTTCCAGCCAAGGAGAATGGTGGCAACTTATACTTTCAATAAGACTATTACAGTCTACATTTTTGAAATGATTCCTAGTTTTAATTTCACCTTCTTCGATATAAATGTCTAGGTCTAAAAAAGTGACTAGTTCTTTACTCCATGTACTTGTTAATTTAATTCCCCAATCATTATTATTTAGAAATTTCAGGAACATTTCCAGACTTCTTTCTTCACCCTTGCATATTAATAAAATGTCATCAATGTAGCAGCCATAGAAGACCAAGTTCTCTCCCCAGTCATGCCCATTATAGACAAAAGAGTCTTCCCAAAATGCCACAAATAAATTGGCATAACTGGGGGCGAACTTGGTCCCCATGGCCGTCCCATTTATCTGTAGAACATAGGTATCATTATACTAAAATAAATTGTTTTTCAATATAAGTTCTATCCCCTCTAAAATATATTCAACTTGTTCTGGTAAAAAAATCATTAGATTGAGTTAAAAAATATTTTGCCGCTCTACATCCATAGGCATGAGGTATACTATAAAGAGCGGCTACGTCACACGTGACTAAAATGCAATTTGTATCCCAAACCACATTTTCTAAAAGATTTAAAACCGTAATCGTATCTTTAATATGAGACTTAGTTTATACTAGAGGTTGTAGCTGAACATCTATATATTGAGATAGAATCGATTCCAGCTATAATAGGTCTGCCTGGGGGTCTATTTATATCTTTATGGACTTTGGGCAAGAAATAAAAAACTGGAATTTTAGGGAATTTAATATTCAGAAATTGAAACTCTTTAAGATTTAGAATGTTCTTATTAAAACCCTTCTCAAAAAACATTAAAAATATCTTATTGATATCCTCACTTGGATTCCTATTTAACTGCTGATAAGTATTTAAATACTTTCAAATATTTTCTGCTTCAGTATTATAAAATAATTTGGACATAAGAACTATTCCCCTTCCCTTATCGGGTGGCTTTATAACCAAATCTTTATCTGTCTGCAAATCCTTCAATGCTCTTTTCTCCATTAAGGTCAGATTGCTTCTAAATTTATCTTTGGGGGCCATTTTATTGATTTCTGTCATAACCATAGTTTCAAAGGATATCATTTAATCAGAAATCATGTATTTCGGGTAAAATGTTGATTTATTCTGTAAAGTTGTATGTTTGAAATTAGGGGCTTCTTTAAGGGTTACATCTTGATTCAATTGTTCTCTATTTAACGGATCTTTAAGAAAAAACATTTTTAAACATAAACTACGTTTAAAACGATTAAGGTCAATGTACATATTAAAATGATTGAGACCTGTACTTGGGACAAACTTTATACGTAGGTATATTAAAATTTAGTAAATAAGTGCTGGTCCTTATCCATTTTTTTTGCATAAATCCAGTATAAATGTTTTTATTTTCATGGAATTCGCAGTATGAGATCCAGACCATAAAGCCTTGCTCACCCTCATTTATACTCTAGTTCTGATTATCAGCCTATGGAGGAATTAATTTCTCTCCCATAAGCCACTAGTCACTGGTACAATGCCTGTAAATGTGCTGAAAATATAAACTCACTCTCTGCTTTCAAACAGTAAAGGATGTTCAATAGGTCATATCATTCCTACGGTCAGGGAAGGGTGAGGAGTGAGTGGACTCTACTTTTTCAGTGTTAGCATTCTAGAGATTGACTTAACACTCAGCTAGCAAAATGACACAAGTGGGATGCCTGAGAGGGGGCATCGGCAGGGCTGCAACTCGCGTCACTTGTGATGCCCATTATGGGCAGGCCTGCCCACTGAAAGGTCCTGTCTCTGAAGAACGTTGCAGAGAGTGCTGAAGCAGCTGTTATGATGCCTGAGGGTAGTTCCCTGGTGTCCCCGGTGTGGACCTAGAAATCAAGCCCGTCCTGTCAAAATAGGGACTGTTGGAAGGTTTGGATTGATTAAGACTGCTCTATCAGTTTGAAATATGTTTCTGATTTCACAGTATGTGGACATTATGCCCAAATGCAGATTTTTGTGCATTCGGTTGCCATTTTCTTTAAGTTTCACAGCTAGTATTGCCTACATTGCTTATAACACTAATTAGCAATGTATTTGACCATTTTTATTTATTGTCACATTTACTATATTTGAGAAAAATTGTAATTTTTTCTTGTGGTAAATCTGGTTTTATTAAGGTCATCAAATAAAACAAATAAGTTTTCCCACGCAGGGGATAAGGCATAAATCTTGCAAACAAATTGGGAAATAGTAAGTTTTTGTATGGTTTCTTAATTTTTCCTGGAGCTATATGCCAATCAATAACATAGCACTTTTCCACTGCCAAATAGTGTTGAATAAAGGTAAACGGGGGCCCACAGGTCCCCTGTGAATGGATTATTAAATGGATTATTATCTAGGCATTATGTCCGGTAACATGGATAACAGGTGCAAAACATTGCTCAACTTTCGTTTGTGTAATTCGTTAAGTCGTCATGTCCTATGCCGGCTACTTCCTAACTTAGGGGTGATTGAGAACACTCTCTTGGTTTGAAAGTATGGATCTGTTATATGTGTTGTAGTTTTACCTGAGACTGTGCTAGTATGGGCAGAGTCGGTTGTGCAGTACGAATTTGGTAGTTGGTGATGAGGCTGTTGTCAGGCATGTAAGTCATTGTGTGGGTTGTTACACAAATGTGCTCCGTCTCAGGGGGTTGCCCCTGTGCCCATAATGGATTTTTTCCACTGTGCCATGATTAGTCATTTGGTTAGGAAGGAGGGAAGGGAGGGAAGCGATCTGTCTGGATCAGGGAAAAAGAAATGATAGACAAGGAGGAACAAAAGGAGGGCAAGAAAAGGAGTAGAATGATGCTGCAGGGAGGTTGAGTAGATGGATGCAGAGGGAGAAGAGAGCACCAGAGGAGGAGAGGTGGCAGGCCAGTGTGCGCAGGTCCCCCCGCCCCGCCTCAGTCAGCGTCCCCCAGTTCCATATCCTGTGTTTGCTAGATACATACAGGGCTGCCATCAGGGGGTGACAACATTATTTGAAAGCAGCATCTGTTAAGTAGACTCTTTCAAGTAGGAGTTAGAAAGCCAGGAGTTACTTGGAGTGGTTTGTATACTGTGGAGAGTGGTTTGTATACTGTGGAGAGTGGTTTGTATTTTATTTTTGTTTAATCTTTAAAATTGGTAAGGTTTTAAAAAAAAAAAAGTTTTTGTTTTTTAAATTTTCTTTTTTTTCTTCTTGTTTTCCCCCCTTTTTTTGTGCTGCTGCTTGATTGATTGGGGGAGTGTTCATTAATTGCACCTGTGTGGGATTTGTATCCCCAAAAGGCACACCCCTAACTCACTGAGCTTGCTCACATTATTTGAAAGCAGCCTCTATTAAGTAGACTCTTTCAAGTAGGAGTTAGAAAACCAGGAGTTGAAACAAACAAGGGGTTTAAACTAACTAGGTAATTGTTTTTTTTTTCTCTGTTTCAAGGGGAAATGAGTGTTAGAAAGATTGCTGGTTTGACTCAATGCACATCTTGTTGCATGTATGGATGCCTGGATGTACCCGTCCAGGGTCCATACCTCTGTGATGGTTGTGTGCGAGTGGCTTCTCTGGAAGCTCAGATTGGAGATCTCGAGAAGCAAATTGCAACTTTGAGGGAGATTGACAATCTTGAGAAGAGTCTGCTGCTCACTGAGCAGAGTTTAGTGGGGACAGGTAGTGGAGAGGGAGGAGATAAGACAGATGGGGAACAGGCATGTAGCTGGGTGACAGAGGGGCGAGGAAGCAGGGGGGGAGGGAAGAGGAAAGGGCTAGCTAGACCTGATTTGGTGCAACCTAGCAGATTTGCCCGTTTGAGGGAAGATGTTGGGAGCATCAGCTCAGGAGTAGCTGTATTAGAGGAAGCTGTTACTTCTAACAGCCGAGCTAACAGCCCCCCTAGTACGGGTGGGGATCAAAATGTAAGGAAGGCAAGACAGGTTGTGGTGGTAGGGGACTCTATCATTAGGAGAGCAGATAGGGCAATCTGCCGCTCTGATCGGCTCAACCGGACAGTTTGCTGTCTCCCGGGTGCTCGGGTCCGGCATGTTGCTGACAGAGTGGATGGATTATTGGGAGGGGCTGGGGATGACCCAGCGGTCATGGTCCATGTTGGTACCAATGACAAAGTAAGAGGAAGATGGAAGGTCCTAAAGAATGATTTCAGGGAATTAGGTAGCAAACTTAAGAAAAGGACCTCCAAGGTGGTATTCTCTGAGATATTACATGTGCCACGTGCTACAGTGGAAAGGCAGCGGGAGATTAGAGAGGTCAATGCGTGGCTTAAGTCTTGGTGCAGGAAGGAGGGTTTGGGGTTTTTAGAGCACTGGGCCGACTTTGCGATTGGGTACAACCTTTATAGTGGTGATGGATTGCACCTAAACGGGAGAGGGTCTGCAGTGCTGGGGGATAGGATGGCTAGAAGGTTGGAGGAGATTTTAAACCAGTAGTAGGGGGGGAGGGTCATAGCAATCTACAAAATGGAGATAGGACAGAAAGGAGATGGGCTTTAGCACAGTATAAGGGGGGTGGAAACGTGGGGAGGGGCAAGCTCAGAACAGAGAAGCTGTGTAATGGTGAAAATTCACAAAATATACAAGTGACGCATAATAATAAATGTATGTTTACTAATGCAAGGAGCCTAAATAACAAAATGGGGGAACTAGAGGCATTAGCATACACTAAACAATATGATATAATAGGCATAACTGAAACATGGTGGGATGAGACACATGACTGGGCAGCTAACTTAAATTTATTAATTTGTTATTTAGGAAGGATAAGAAAAACAAGAAGGGTGGTGGGGTATGTTTGTATGTCAAACATGATTTAAAGCCAAATATTAAGCAAATGGAATGCGAGGAGGATAATGTGGAAGCTTTATGGGTAAATATCTGCTTGGGGGAAAAGAAGGGAAACCAACTATTGGTTGGGATATGTTATAAACCACCTAATGTTAATATTGACGAGGAACAACAGCTGTTTGAGCAAATTGAGAAAGCTGCAAATCTGGGTAACACTTTAATTATTGGAGACTTTAATTACCCAGATATAAATTGGGACAGATGGACTAGTGCCTCAGCAAAGGGAATTAGGTTTTTAAACTTGTTAAATTACACCTTCATGTCACAACTTGTACAAGCACCAACTAGAATGGATGCTTGTCTGGACCTGGTTTTAACAAACAATGTTGATCTTTTGACCAACATTCAAGTAGGTGAGCACTTGGGAAATAGTGATCACAATATAGTGTCCTTTGAAATAAACTCAAAAAAACAAAAGCACATGGGGAATACTAAAACATATAATTTTAAAAAGGCCAATTTCAATAAGTTAAGGGAAGCTTTACAATATATTGACTGGCATAAACTCTTTAGTGAAAAGAACACTGAGGATAAATGGATCATCTTCCAACAAATATTAAAAAGGTACATTTCTCAGTATGTACCGTTGGGAAATAAATATAAAAGAAACAAATTAAAACCAATGTGGCTTAGTAGAGAAGTAAAACAAGAGATTACAACTAAGAAAAGGGCATTTAAAGCATTTAAATCGGACAAATCAGATGCATCTTATAAAAGATATAAGGATGCAAATAATGCGTGCAAAAAGGCAATTAGACTTGCTAAACTTCAAAATGAAATAATGATAGCTGAAAAGAGCAAAACCAACCCCAAAGCATTTTTTAAGTACATAAATTCTAAAAAAGAAGAGCCATGGCAATAGATGTGCAAATGATTGCTACTAAAAACTTGCAGAATAATTGTAATTGGTTAACTCAAGACAAGGTGCTGCAGCAACTAAAGAAAGTTAATATAAACAAAGCTCCAGGGCCTGACGGTATCCATCCACGTGTACTTAAGGAACTAAGTGCAGAAATAAGTGAGCCTCTGTTTTTAATCTTTCAAGATTCTTTTCTTTCAGGAAGTGTTCCGGAGGATTGGAGGAAGGCAGATGTGGTTCCTATATTCAAAAAGGGTTCAAAATCCTTGCCTGGAAATTATAGACCTGTGAGCTTAACTTCTGTGGCTGGTAAAATATTTGAAAGGTTATTAAGGGATAATATTCAAGAATTCCTTGAGAAGAACATGGTTATCAGCAAAAATCAGCATTGTTTTATGAAGCACAGGTCATGTCAAACTAACTTGATTGCGTTCTACGAAGAAGTAAGTAGAAGTATAGATCAGGGTGTTGCCGTGGATGTGATCTATTTGGATTTTGCCAAGGCATTTGATACAGTTCCACACAATAGATTAGTGTTCAAACTCAAGGAAATCAGTCTAGATGAAAATGCTTGTTCTTGGGTAGAACATTGGCTTAAAAACAGAGTACAAAGAGTTGTCATTAATGGTAAATTTTCAAGCTGGACAGAGGTGGCAAGTGGTGTCCCTCAGGGGTCTGTTCTGGGACCCCTTCTATTTAACATGTTTATAAATTATCTTGAAGACCGCATTGAAAGTCATGTTTCAGTGTTTGCAGATGACACCAAACTTTGTAAAACAATACAATGTGAGCAAGATATTACCTTGCTGCAGAGGGATTTAGATAGACTGGGGGACTGGGCACTCAAATGGCAGATGAAATTTAATGTTGAAAAATGCAAAGTTATGCACTTCGGCGTAAAGAATACACAAGCAACGTATACCCTTAATGGAAGCGAATTAGGGATAACAACACATGAAAAGGACTTGGGAATTGTTATAGACAACAAACTATGCAACAATGTGCAATGTCAATCAGCAGTGGCCAAGGCCAGTAAGGTATTGTCATGCATGAAAAAGGGCATTCATTCTCGGGACAAGAATATCATTTTGCCTCTTTATAAATCACTGGTAAGACCCCATATTGAATATGCTGTGCAATTTTGGGCACCTGTTCTAAAGAAGGATATTATGGCACTAGAAAAAGTGCAGAGGCGGGCTACAAAACTAATAAAAGGAATGGAACATATCGGCTATGAAGAAAGGTTAACAAATTTAAACCTATTTAGTTTAGAAAAACGTCGCCTGAGAGGGGATATGATAACATTATACAAATATATTCGGGGCCAATACAAACCATTGTGTGGAAATCTATTCACAAACCGGACTTTACATAGGACACGAGGCCATGCGTTTAGACTGGAAGAAAGAAGATTTCGTCTAAGGCAAAGGAAAGGTTTTTTTACTGTAAGAACAATCAGGATGTGGAATTCTCTGCCTGAAGAAGTGGTTTTATCAGAGTCCATACAGATGTTCAAACAGCTACTAGATGCATACTTGCAAGAACAGAATATTCAAGGATATAATATTTCAATGTAGGGTAATAACTGCTTGATCCAAGGATAAATCTGATTGCCATTCTGGGGTCAAGAAGGAATTTTTTTCCTAGCTTGTTGCAAAATTGTGCTTCAAACTGGGTTTTTTTGCCTTCTTTTGGATCAACAGCAAAAAACAAATGTGAGGTAGGCTGAACTTGATGGACACAAGTCTCTTTTCAGCTATGTAACTATGTAACTATGGCGGTTGTCACGGGCCTGGCAGGCCTGGGGGGCCCGTGTAGCGGCGGAACTGCACGCTGCTGGGGCCTATCAGGTGGTCCATGCACTTAGGGTCACCCAATGGGCCTTATATCTTCAGGGGCCCGGTCAGCGCTGCGGCCGTACAATAGCGCGACCGGGCCCCTTTAAAAAAAACACAGCCTCAAAGTACTGCTGGGAGGAAGTGGCCGTCACTTCCTCCCAGCTCCCTCCACACCGCGCGGGAGGGAGGAGAGCCAGGCCACGGGAGCCACGCCGACTCCCATTAGCCACAGCCTTCCACCTGCAAAAAAGGTAAGCAAAATTATCTGTATGCTAGTATGTATGTATGTTAGTATGTATGTGTGTCAGTATGTATGTATGTATGTCAGTATGTATGTGTGTGTGTCAGTATGTATGTGTGTATGTCAGTATATGTATGTATGTGTGTCAGTGTGTCAGTATTTATGTATGTGTCAGGATTACAGAATGATCCAGCACGTAGAATTGTGTAACACAGAGGACTGATAGGTAACATACCGGACCTTAGAGTGGCCGGACTAACGTACCAAAGAATAGTCAGGAATAGCCGAGGTCCAGGGAAACAGAAAGAGACACAACGATAAGGAAAAGCCAGGAGTCAGGGCTGCCAGAAAACAGGGAAGTCAAAAACAATGCCAATGCCAAAGTCAAATAACCAGAATAACCAGAATCAATAACGCGCTCTCGGACAACCACAAGGGAAACCACGATAGGACACTGAGCAGCATGAGAACTGGGCTTAAATACCCCTCCTCTAGATCTGATAGGCTGTAACCAGCCTTTGACTCCAAAGCAGTTACCAGGTTTCCATTTGCATAATTGCTGCTCAGCATTAACCCTTCTGTGGATTTGGTTGCTGCTCGGCACAACTTTTCCTGTGTTGACAGTAAATGTCATTAACCACATTTTTTATAAGCGGATGAATACGTGACATTACCCCCCACCTGAAGAACCCCCACCGGGCGGGCAGGACCAGGCTTGAGAGGAAATTTGGCATGAAAATAGCAAATCTTGCGGCCAGCGTGTATATCAGATGCCGGAACCCAAGAACGATCGGCTGGTCCATAACCTTTCCAATCCGCCAAGTACTGTAAAGTGCCCCTGAAAAAACCTGGAATCAATTATGGAGGAGACCTCATACTCTTCCTGTCCAGAAACAACTAAGGGAGGAGAAGGGACACTTGAGACAGTATATTTATTGCAAACAAGAGGTTTGAGCAAGGACACATGAAAGGTATTAGGAATTTTCAAGGGGTCCGGAAGCAGTTACCAAGTGTCCATTTGCATAATTGCTGCTCAGCATTAACCCTTCTGTGGATTTGGTTGCTCCTCGGCACAATTTTTCCTGTGTGGACAGTAAATGTCATTAATCACATTTTTATAAGCGGATGAATACGTGACAGTATGTTTGTATGTATGTGTGTATGTATGTGTGTCAGAATGTCAGTATGTATGTGTGTATGTATGTATGTATGTATGTGTGTGTGTCTGTCAGTATGTATGTATGTGTATATGTGTGTGTCTGTATGTAAGAATGTATGTCTGTGTGTGTAAGTCAGTATGTGTATCTGTATGTATTTCAATATGTATGTATATGTCTGTGTCTGTCTGTTTATGTATGTATGTATGTATGTATGTCAGTATGTGTGTGTATTTATCTCCTTATGCGTGTGTGCAGTGTGCATAGGAATTCGTTCATATTGTTTATTGTCTGGCCCCCAACAGTGTCTGAGGGACCGTGAACTGGCCCCCTGTTTAAAAAGTTTGAGGACCCCTGTCATTATGTATGTATGTATATATGTATGTATGTCATTATGAATATATGTCTGTATGTATGCATGTATGCATGTATGTCAGTATGAATGTATGTCTGCATGTCATTATGAACGTATGTCTGTGTGTATGTCTGTAAAGATGCCAGTATGAATGTATGCCATTATGAATGTATGTCTGTATGAATGTATGTCTGTATGTATGTATATATGTATGCCAGTATGAATGAATATATGTCGCTGTGTGTGTATGTATGTTGGTGTATGTATGTGTATGTCCTCATGAATGTGTGTCTGTATGTATGTTAGTATGTGTCTGTCACTATGTATGCCTGTGCAGGGACGGACTGGCCTACTGGGATACCGAGAAATTGCCCGTTAGGCCACCGGCCCTCGGCCGCTTTGAGATGTGACTGCACGCAGGCACAAGGTAGGAAACTATTTGGAGTTCGTCCTCCATGCGGCCGCTTCTGTGCCAGTCGCCGGATGTGAGAGGCATATGACGTCATACCCAGCGGCTGCTCGGCGGCGGCTCTACACTGCGCGGCATAGCGGCGGGCCAGTGGCATCCCTTCCCTCCATGACAAGGTTTGCTGGAGTCAGTGTGACAGGGCATTTAACTGGTAAGATTACACCGTGACAGGGCTCTTAAAATACTTATTGTGATCAACTGAACATTTAAGATCCCTTTGTGACAGGGTATCAAGCCTACTGTTGGGGTAAAATAATCTGTTACAGGGCAGTGCTGGCGTAAAATAATATGTGACAGGGCAGTGCTGGGGTAAAATAATCTGTTACAGGGCAGTGCTGGGGTAAAATACTATGTGACAGGGCAGTGCTGGGGTAAAATAATGTGACAGGGCAGTGCTGGTGTAAAATAATCTGACAGGGCAGTGCTAGGGTAAAATAATATGTGACAGGGCAGTGCTGGGGTAAAATAATATGTGGCAAGGCAGTGCTGGGGTAAAATCTGTGGCAGGGCAGTTCTGGGGTAAGATATTTTGTGGAAGGGCAGTACTGGGGTAAGATATTTTGTGGCAGGGCAGTGCTGGGGTAAGATATTTTGTGGAAGGTAAGTGCTGGAGTAAGATATTTTGTGGAAGGGCAGTGCTGGGATAAGATTTTTGTGGAATGGCAGTGCAGGGGTAAGATATTTTGTGGAAGGGCAGTGCTGGGATAAGATTTTTGTGGAATGGCAGTGCTGGGGTAAGATATTTTGTGGCAGGGCAGTGCTGGGGTAAGATATTTTGTGGAAGGGCAGTGCTGGGGTAAGCTATTTTGTGGAATGGCATGTATGTAGTGCTGGGGTAAGATATTTTGTGGCAGAGTAAGGTCATACTATGAGCTAGTGTAAGGAAGTACTCTCACAAGTACTGTCGGTGTAAGTGCACGCTGTAACTAACCCCTATGGTAATAAGGTGACAATGCTGCTGTGATTGGCTCTGGCAGGGGCAGGTGCAGCTTTCATTAGCACCACCATGCTATGACAATACAGTAAGTGGCATTGATGAGGCGACCGGGTAGCCGGAGATATGCAGCCTCCACTTCCCTGTGGCCATCAAAAACCCCAAGGCCCGGCCTACTCAACCAACTCGTCTGCTTGGTCAGATGATGCGCAAGAGACCGAGCATAGCTCCTTATCAATGGCATCATGCAAAGACGCCCCTTGGGTAAGAGAGGCGGTGCATGAGCCGAAATGCACCTGGTGCCCCCATTCTGGGGACTACCCAATCGATAACACGTGAACATCCGCCAGAGAGGGCACGCCGAAAGCGGCCTGCAATCCTGCCCACCCACCCCTCCCCGGCCAGCCGTACCCGAACCACCACAGGGAACCCCCCTCTCCATCGCAGAAGGGAAGAAGAAGGAAACTCGCTCTAAGTCCACGCGCCTCAACTCCGGAACCGCCCCAACACCCTATCGGAGCAGGCCTAGCGCAACACCTGTCGACGCCAACACCCCCTATGCAGGCTGTAAGTGCCCCCTCAACCCAACCGAAACTGCCCAGTACCCCCCACCCCACAAGTCCGTCGTATTACAGCATTAGCAATAAGAATACCATATTCCTTCCAGAGTGCAGAGCTACAATATACACAGGCCCGGCGAGTCCTCGCCAAGGACACCCCAGGACTCACAACGCCCGTGTCCAATCACCGAACGATTGCAGTATCTTCCGATACCTCCTCTGGCGGCCCTATCCTCCACCACATCTTTCTTGCCCCCCGTCTCGAGGACTATAAAGCCCACCGAGGGAGAACGATGAAAAGTTTTGCAAAACTCAATTCCCCCAAGCGCTCGGTCCTGTCCAACCCGGGACGTACCTCCCATCCGGAACACCCCCCATCAGTACCATCCTCTCGCCCCTAGCCTCTGCTGATCCCCTCCACTATACCTGGGCTGCCCCCCACTGCGCCACCTGCACCCGACCCCGCGTGTGCCTCAACACCTGCCCCTTGCGCCCCAGACCGCCCATGCTCATCCCTTCACACCCCCTGCCCATAAAGAAGTAAGCAATAACTGCAACTTGCTCAGTACGTGTGAAAGAGTAGTGCCATGTGGGACTCACCGGCCAAGCCCCTTTCCATGGGGCTGCTCCACACGGTCCATGGGCTCCAGGATGCTCAACATCCGCCGCCTGCACGCCAAACGGGGAGCCCACCCGATGCAGAAAACGACCAGTAGCGGCTCCGAGACCTGTAACAAGAATGAGAAAACCTGGGCAGGGTGCACTGCACCCAGTCTACCCTCCCGTCCTGCCCCTGGAAGCACCTGCCCGCCACCAAGGCCTCCCGCTGCGACCCCACAGTCCTCCTCCAGATGGAGGGGTTTGGGGGGGGGAGAGCATGATACTAGCGTGGTACCCACTCCCGCCCATCCCGATGACCAGCCCCACCACTTGCCCAGGGGCGTGCAAAACGATCCCCTAGGCGAGCTACCAGAGCTGGACTGGTGCTGCCATGCATATGGAGGAGGGGCCTAGCCCCTAGCCCCTGCAGACCTGACTCTCCTCCCAGCTGCTGCCTCCCAGGTGACCTACCTCGCCAAAGTGTGACCTCTAGTGGTCCATTCTACCCGGATGTCCACCCCCCGAGGCGTGGTCCAAATAACCCGTCTGCCTGCCATCCTTGTAGCGCCACGGGCCCCCACACGCAACTCATCAGAAGGGGGGGGGGCAAATCCCTTATGCTGTATGGGGGGGACTGTGGAGCCAGCCAAGGGGGAGGGGATGACCAAGCCCACTGCCCCCTGACAGGTCCCAGGAATGCTCCCCCACACCCTCTGAAGGGGCCCACAGCCTAACCCCCTGCCCAGTCCACTGTGCTGTATACCGCCCGCTCCATGGGGCACTGAAGCCGGACTGACCGCTACGTGCAGTGCTCCCGCCTGGGGCTGCCCTCCCGTCTGGCAGCCCCGTCACTTACCCTGCTCCAGAAGGCTTGCAGCCGCCCGCGGCGCCCCCGCTCCAAGCATGGCCCCCTTCCGCATGGGGACCATGCTGCCAGACCTCCGACCCCCACGAGGCTCCGGCTGCGCGCCGGGAGGCAGAGCCTCGATCATGCGCCATCCATGCCTGCCTCCCGGTTCGCAGTCCACTTTGGCCACCTCGTGATCCTCCTGTCAACCTCACCAGGGCCTTGGCCCGTGGTCCGCCAATGAGGGAGCCTCCTGGCCTTTGCTGGACGCCTCCATCCACCGCCAGCTTGCTCCGCTGCCTGCATTCAAGTGAGCCGTTCCTTCTTCCAGTCGGACAGACGACCCACACTGCTGTCCTGGACCCCAGCATCCACTCCGACTCTCCCAACCTGTAGAAAAACAAAAGAGAGGCTCAGCAAGCGCACACCTAAGGTGCACACAAACTCAGCCAGGTAGGTAATTAAAAGGGACTGATTCCAAAATGACTGCTTATTTAAATAGTCAAACCCCTTACCCACAACCCACCAGTCCTAGCCGCTTCTTCCTAAGCCCGCCTACTAACCCCTGTCAAGGCCCTTTTCCGCTAAGCTGCGCTTTGGCTACATGGGGCTACATGAGTGTGAACCAGAAGTGCTCCTGCAAAGCTCTTCAAACCAAGTTAATTCCATGAGCATTTTTGTTTTGTTTGGTAGGTTGGAATAGAAATGCTGTAGTTGTGAGCAGCGGAACTACTGCATAGGAGTCAGTGGTATACTGTCCACCAGGTCACCGAGGTCTCGTACCCCCATGTTTGCAATTGCTTTTTGGAGTGGTATGAGGTCTGCTTGTTTTGCGCAAATGTCCATGCATGAGGGGGGAGTCCTCCATTCAGCTCTTTATTATACGTCAAGGGTATCAGCGAGCTCAGTCTTGGGGCTAGGTTCTGTTCATAACTCACCGTGTTCCAAACTTTAAGTGTATTCGCGATTGGTAAGGTGCTTGTCAGGGCTGGTGTAGCGTCTATGTCCTTGTACCACACTGATGTGTATAGCGTTTCATTGGTGCTTGTTTTGTGCTATATGCGTGTTTGTTGCAGGACCGTTGCTTGGTGGTATTTGTAATTTTTTCTTTTATACTAAAATCTCTGACCCTGCATGAAATAATGCAAGATAAAGGACACTAGTATCCACTCTGGTTTCAAATAAATCTTAGCTCAGTTGTGCTATTTTTTTAATTTTTATTATTTTACCTCCACTCTGTTAGCTATTTTTTTAAACTTTACCTCCCCTCTATTATGCCCCTCTATTAGCCACTTCTTACTTGTCTTATCAATAAAATCAACATTTATTAGCTATCCCCAAGTCATCAATATTTTTTCCCCATCAAACAACTCTTATTTCAGAACCATGGGCATAACTCTGAATCACAAATCAAACAAACATGCTCATTCATTGTGCGAGTGTATTGTCTCATGACTAGTCAACATGATGATTGAGAAAACAGAAAGTAATACAGTCACACAATTATCTGGGCCAAGTGGCTGTCTAAAAATTAAAACCATCATTAGACAGCGACACTTCACACACATTCTGGCCGGCACACAAACACTAAAGTATGGGAGAGTATTGAATGGAACATAGTGGATCACAGTGTCTGTATTTATAAGAAAACAGCTATGGAAGATGAGCTAATAAAGAAACATGAATATTTCTTTACACTCATTGTAACAGAAATACTCACCTGATATATACCAGCTATACCAAGAAACACTGACACTGGCTACCCAATCCATCAGCTACACACTCACTACTATATGCAGACACTCACTGCAAAAGGCGCACACATATTATAACGTTAACTCACAATATGACTAAAGCTTTTCATTTCACAAAATTTTTATAGAGGCTGAATGAATTTTACATTTTATATTTGTCTGCAATGCAGCATATACATAAAATTGCTGTGCAATGATATTGCTTTAAATACATGTTATGCTCATATTTTTTCAGTCAAAAAGTGTTTAGTATGGACTGAGATAATTAACCTGCAAAGGAGTGTAGAAGAGTGTAGACCAGATACTCTAACCTCTCTGACTGATATTTTATCCACAGCAATAAGAATTCAACATTTGGTTATTACAGGTGCAATGCAGGTTTATTTCGCAATCCATAAAAAGGATACCTGGAACTTGATAGCAATATCTTCTCCATGGGTCCAAGAACCTATTTTATGAGACTGGAACTAAGCACACGTGGAACTCCTTACTGGATTGGAGAATGGCCGCAAGCCAGTAACACGGCTTAAATCTGGCATGTATTCTCCGACCAGGGCACTATTTGGACAGTGAGGATGCATGGTGATGAGTTTTCCAGGGATATATTGTGTGGGGTACAGTACAATGTAAGGAAGTTCTGGTGGCCATTTTGTATGCTCTTTTTTTAGAACTGTGACAGCACAGCTGGAAGCCAAGTATGTTAGCTGGGGATAATGTAATGAAGTCCCCAGACAGAGTGGCACTGGGGGAGTGATCATTGTATTGCACATTTCATTATATGGAAGACCTCCTGCTGGGAGAATCAACATTTCTGTGTAGCTAGGTGCTGTGCAATAAAGATCATTCTACTGCTGCATTCAGAGTAGTCTTCTGTGTGAGGGAAAAAGCTATAGAAACGTTATAGTATCTGCTGAGCTGGTGGAGGTACTCAGTCAGGGTACAGGAGCTATGTCACCACTCCCTCTGCAACCACACCACAACATCAAATGCAGAAGTGGGAAGTTAAATTAAGCTTGGCATTCAATGCCATATGTGAACAATACTGGAAATTAATTTATTTACAAGCCCCCCAATTCTCCTCAACTGAGGTCGCAGCGACAGTTGGTGACATTGTGGCCAATTATTTTTCTTCTGGTCCGAGAACCAAAATGGATGCTCAACCTATGCACCACTCACAACCTAAGACGCTAGATGTTTATTTTTTGGGACTCTCTAGGGATAGCGACCTGTCCACCGTGAATGGAGAGGTCTTTCAACATTGGGTGCCGGTTATTTCTAAAGTCATGCCAGACTAACCTTAGCTTTTTATTGATCCAGCTTTCAACGTTTGGAGGTTGGTTGACAAAAAGCCATACCCGATTAGCAACAGTCATCTTATTATAGTTTATTTATTTATGTTTTCACTTTATCCAGTTTTTCTTTATGAGTTTTTCAGCCCAAGAATTGCATTGTGTAGTTACATAGTTATAGTTGCATGGTTCTGCATATATTTGTTATAGCATTAGCATATTTTGAGTAACAATGACTGTTTTGTCCACTGTGCATATACCTCAATAAAAAGAAAACTACAAAAATCAAATCAAATCAAATCATAAAATACATTGTATCTCTCATTTATATAGAAGACTGTTCTCCATCTTAAAATATTGCTTGTGAATATCTATGAGTTTTAGAGGTCTTCTCTGTTCATTTTGTAGTAAGCCAAAATGAAAAAGTAAGATAACACTGAGAATAGACCAGATCAGCTTGTCCTTCCACTAGTATCCACTCTGGTTTCAAATAAATCTTAGCTCAGTTGTGTTATTTTTTTTTTATTATTATTATTATTTTACCTCCCCTCTGTTAGCTATTTTTTTAAACTTTACCTCCCCTCTATTATGCCCCTTTATTAGCCACTTCTTACTTGTCTTATCAATAAAATCAACATTTATTAGCTATCCCCAAGTCATCAATATTTTTCCCCATCAAACAACTCTTATTTCAAAACCATGGGCATAACTCTGAATCACAAATCAAACAAACATGCTCATTCATTGTGCAAGTGTATTGTCTCATGACTAGTCAACATGATGATTGAGAAATCAGAAATTAAAGGACCACTCTAGGCACCCAGACCACTTCAGCTTAATGAAGTGGTCTGAGTGCCAGGTCCTTCTAGGGTTAACCCATTTTTTTATAAACATAGCAGTTTCAGAGAAACTGCTATGTTTATGAATGGGTTAAGCCTTCCCCCTAATCCTCTAGTGGCTGTCTCACTGACAGCCACTAGAGGCGCTTGCATGCTTTTCACTGTGATTTTCACAGTGAGAGCACGCAAGCGTCCATAGGAAAGCATTGTAAATGCTTTCCTATGCGACGGGCTGAATGCGCGCGCAGCTCTTGCCGCGCATGTGCATTCAGCCCAGGAGGAGGAACGGAGGAGGAGAGAAGGAGGAGAGCTCTCCGCCCAGCGCTGGAAATAGGTAAGTTTTTAACCCTTTCCCCTTTCCAGAGCCGGGCGGGAAGGGGTCCCTGAGGGTGGGGGCACCCTCAGGGCACTATAGTGCCAGGAAAACGAGTGTGTTTTCCTGGCACTATAGTGGTCCTTTAATACAGTCACACAATTATCTGGGCCAAGTGGCTGTCTAAAAATTAAAACCATCATTAGACAGCGACACTTCACACACATTCTGGCCGGCACACAAACACTAAAGTATGGGAGAGTATTGAATGGAACATAGTGGATCACAGTGTCTGTATTTATAAGAAAACAGCTATGGAAGATGAGCTAATAAAGAAACATGAATATTTCTTTACACTCATTGTAACAGAAATACTCACCTGATATATACCAGCTATACCAAGAAACACTGACACTGGCTACCCAATCCATCAGCTACACACTCACTACTATATGCAGACACTCACTGCAAAAGGCACACACATATTATAACGTTAACTCACAATATGACAACTAGCACACACAACTAAAAGACAAGGTCAGACACCTACAGACAATCATCTGCCCACTATATGCACAATATGAAAGCTAACATACACAACAATACCTACATACATATTCTGGCAGCTACAGAGTGTTGGACATTCGCACTACTTATTCAGAAGCACATTGGGTGGGTAGGGAGAGAGTTGGTGGGCATTTACAAAGGTTTTAAAATGGAGCTAAGCCACCATTGGAAAGGTCAGTGGTGACAGTGTCAAAATTTCTTTAGCCTAAACTTGTGTCTGTAAACAGTTCAAACAACATGTTTATCTGTTTAGAATGTATGTAAACCAGGCCATCTGCCAAATTGATTGACACATTCTGGGGCGACGATTCATTAATACCAAAATTAAATATTTAAAACTGAAGGTGAGGGCAAAAGGAACTAAAGAGGTGTGGAAAGGGAGTTATGAGTCTGTGTACGATGAATAATGTATTATGCATGGCATTCTGAGCATGGCATTCGGCTCTACTTTAAATAGAGCAGTTATTTATATGATCTTCCCTGTAAAATGTAGGTGTTACAACTCAATATATTTTTGAATGGAATGATTGACAGTGGGTCGCATGCGGCCCGTGGCCAGCGAGTTTGACATGCTTGGTGTACTGTATGCTTATATGTTTATCTTTCTTTTTTTAATAATTCTTTATTTTTGTCATCCATTGTTCGGCAGTCTAGGCCAGTAAAAAGATTGTAACAAACAAGAACAAAAGTAGAATCAGCATTCAGTTTACAAACAAACATTTTTGACATTATTATATCGCCTGGAATCAGCATTTTATGCACTTTTTATATATAAGAACAAAATGGAGATGGAACCAGGGGCTAGTGGTAGGTTAATACAACTCTAGAGTATCAAGCAGGTGGGACTATCCCACGTGTCTCCTAGTATGGTGCGGTAAATATGTTTGCCTGAGGGGTGGCTTGAAATAGGGGGAGGGCAATGTAGTTACACTGATGTTCATATGTTCATACATGCAATTAAGGACTGGTGCTCGAGATGCACATCAGAATTTGGTAGGTAGAATTTGGTCATGTGTAATAAGAACAGTCCGGCTAGGAATATAATTGAGCCTTTAAGTCAAAAGTGTTGTGCATTTTGATTTGTTACCCCTAACCAAGGGAGTGGCGGGGGTGAGGGGAAAAGAAGCCGTACTTTTCGGTAGAAAAGGAGCAGAAAGTAACTAAACCTGCCTCCTTATAAAATACTCTGGCTCCGTGTGTTTAACCACTTGGGGCTCTTAGTAGCCTAACATGAGGAACTAACGCATTTCAACATTTGCAGTGATGCTAAAGCAAAAAAACAAAAACAACACAAAAAAACACTGTTAAAAACATGTGAGATTATTAGAGAATCTTTTGAGCATGGCCTTCCACTCTATTTCTTGCTGGCAGGTGGACACGTTGGGTCAATGTCAGTCCCCGGTTAGTCATAGTCAGACATGTAGGTCCTGGGATCTTCCCACTCTCGGGACAAAGGGGGTAACATTGGCAGTGTTCCAAGCTTCCTCAAGAGTCCCCGTGGTCTGTATAGCAGGTACATAGGGTAGTCATAAGGCTGCCAGGAAATCGGGTGCTGCGTCCAGCGACACAAGGTTATGTGTAGTCCCATTGTGGGTCACCATGAGGGAGCCCCTTGGTTCCCATCTATAAGTTAGTCGCAATTGAGCTGTGACCGGACCAAGGGACTTCCTCCAGGCCAGGGTGATTCTTGTAAGATCTTGGAAAAAAGATAGTTGCGAGTCCTCGAAGGCCAGAGGTGTCTTACCCTTTAAGGCCAGCATGATTTGGATCTTGTCATGGAGATTTGCGCAGAGTAGTATTACATCTCTGACCATTGTGGGGGGGGGGGGGCTCTCATGGAGCACGATATATCCCATCTATGGTGATCTTCTTGGCGAGGGCATTCGTCAGCTGGTAAACCCCGGATTTTGATATGGGTACATCACTGCCTGTCTTCCAGAGATGTAATGTGCACTGTTAAAGCCTTATGCTCGGTGCAAAGTTGTTGGACTGAGTCCCTTAGGGATGACAGATGAGATTGTATGTCTGTAATTTGTTCCTCAGCTGTTTTCATATATCTGTCAGAAGGTCTTTCAAATTGCGCTTGGTCGTGGGGGTCAGTAGGCGATGGCTGGTTAGTCGCGGGGTCAGTACTGGTTGTTGAGCCCTGCTGCTCTGATTCTGGTGCTGGGGTGGGTCCATGTTGGTCTGCTGCCATTCGGGCCCGGAATGCGTAGGTCGCTGGAGCATCTCTCCGATGTCCCTACCGACATGGGCAGTGTCCGGCTTGTACGAGCGGTTTCGTTTTGCTGGCATACTGCTAGCTGGAGTAGGTGCTGTCCCTGCCAGGATGCATCATGACTGCTCTGTAGTGGGCACAGTGAGGAGCATCTCCAAGTCCAGGATGGATGGTGCATAGTAGGCCACAGTTTTGCACCTCTGTTTAGGCTGCTTCGGTGCCTGAAAAAATGGCATTGATCGATGCGGCTTGCTTCCACGATGCTGAGAAGCTGGTCAGATTTAGTAGATGGATGTATTAAGCGAAGATATTTAATTAGATTCTTTCATGAGTAGGAGAGCTAAATGAGATGGTGTCCGTTCAGAATGGTTGCCAAGCTCCGCCCCCCCATGTTTGTCTTTCTGTACTAGCTATGTGTAATGAGTATTCAATATACAAAAGTTTTTTGCTTTGTTTTTTCCAAGAAATCGGCTGCCTCTTTTGTTTGTTTTTGTTTTTTAAATGTATTTATTTATTTTTTCCAGGAAAATATTTTTTTTCTCTTTCTATGATAAGTTACGGCAATTATATTATTCCTTAGGTATATTACATCATCCTTACACACAGATTTATTTTTCTTGCTGCATGAGATTTGACTGCACTTTTTGCAGCCAATTTTAAGTTGCTTTCTGTAATACTGTGCCATTTTGCTATGGTTAATTCATCATGAAGTTGATTTTTTCCCTCTGTTTAAGTTAATTTCTTTAAAGGGACACTGTAGGTACCCAGACCACTTCAGCGACTTGAAGTGGTCTGGGTGCTGTGACTGTTTTTGCACCTAGTGCTGACCAATTAGCGTTTTGGCCAATCAGCACCTTCTCATAGAGATCATTGCATCTCTATGAGGAAAATTCAGTGTCCCCATGCAGAGCGTGGGGACAATAAACCGCAGGGCTGCTTACTGTGCAGCCCTGAGACAGGAAGCCCTCCAGTGGCCATCCAAGGAGTGGCCACTTGGATGTGTCCCTTCTCTAAAAAGGCAGTGTTTACATGAAAATGCCTGAAGGGAACTATTATACTCACCAGAACAACTACATTAAGCTGTAGTTGTCCTGGTGACTATAGTGTCCCTTTAAATGTTGATTTTATTCACAGACCAAGTGAAATATGACCAAAATTAGGGGAGGGAGAGAAGGAGCCATAAAAAGATAATCTATATTGATATATTTATCCTCTTTTCCCCTTTTTAGTCACTTGCTTTAACTTTAAATGTGAACCAAATCGCAGGAAATTGTTCCTATCAGTGATTGGCCCATTATCACTCTCTTTTGGCTTTTTCATGAATATTCAGATGAGAATCATCACATAGACAACTATCAGGCTACCTAAACTAAAAAAGATCATTTTGCAAAATCTAAAAAATTACAAAGCATTACATAATGAATTGGTTTGGATAGCAAAGTAAATTACAAAAAGCATACATCACTAATTTGCTCATTTCGTTTTTGGTTTCCTTCAATTCCGACACTTCCATATTGCCCAATTCAGACGAAATTCCCTTTGGAACTAAATTAATTGTAGATGTATTGTAGATATCTGATTGTCCATCACCAAAGATTTCCTTGATCTGGCAAATAACAATATTTGGACCGTGACATGGTAATAGTGGCAAAAAAAGTAGCCTTACCACAAACTCTCGGTTTCTCACATTTCTGTGCCAAGACATTTCTAATCCTATGGCAACAGTCGATGAGTTCGATGTCTTCTTGGACATTTTGCTAAAAAAGTGTGTCAATTATATTCTCAGACACCGCACTGAGTCTTGAATGATTTCACTGAGACATGTCCAATCTACTTGGGAGATTTCAAGAAATGTAATTGTATTCTTTAAACCAAAATTGTAATGCTCACTTCTGTCCTGAGCATATTTAAATGACAGCAGTTCATTAGCAGAGGTACTCTGATGAATCAGTTATTTTGTTTTTAAGATGTAATGTAAGTTGCTCTGTCGTGCTTGAACTTATTTATAAAATTCAGCAGTAGATGTTTTATATCTTTGATATTTGTTTCCCTTTTCACAGTTTTACATTTCTAACTGTCACTGTGGTGTCTCAAATATAAACTGCAGAGTTATTTATTTAAATATTTGCCCTATATTTTCGTAAAGCTATGAGAGTTCTTTACTTAAGTGAGAATTCAAAGTGAATTTCAAATTAAAGACCCACACAGCCAAAACGAAAAAATCACTCCAGTTAGCTACACTTCCAATTCCCCTATTATAGCCTTAAAGGGAAACTATAGTGCAAGGAAAAAAAAGTTGGATTCTTCGCACTATAGCTCAATATAGCACTCCCCTCCCTTGCAACCCCCCCCCCCACTTTTGTAACTTACCTATTTTCAGCGAGATGTCGCTCAGCACTGGTTCAGGCTCTGCCTCCGCTCCTCCCTTGGGACGTCAGCCAATGTGCTCGCATTTGGACTTCCCCCAAAGGAAAGCATCTGGTAGACAGCCACCAGAGGTGGACTTAACGCTCAAAGATAATTATTGCAATTTCTGCTTGCCTTATCTGGGTGCCTATAGTGTTCCTTAAAATATTATTATTATGATATTTATAGAGCGCCCTCAAATTCCGCAGCGCTTTACAATGGGTGGACGAACAGACGTGTAGTTGTAACCAGACAAGTTGGACACCCAGGAACAGAGGGGTTGAGGGCCCTGCTCAATGAGGAAGTGGGGTAAAATGACACAAGAAGGTAAGGATAGTATTAGACTAGTGACAGTTGCAGAAGAGGAATCAGTCAGGAGCTATTAACAGTTTAATTGATACGCTTTTATGAAGAAGTGGGTTTTTAATGATTTTTTAAAGGAGTGGAGACTGGGTGAGCATCTAACGGAGGAGGGAAGCGAGTTTCACAGGAACGGTGCAGCCCTTTCGAGAAATCTTGAAGGCGAGCATCAGAGGTGGGAGTACGGACAGAAGATAGACGTAAGTCTTCAGCAGATCGTAAGGGCCTAGACGGGACATACTTGTGTATAAGGGAGGATAGATAAGTGGGAGCAGCATTATGTAGAGATTTGAAAGCAAGAACCAGAATTTTAAATTGAGCTCTATATTTTATAGGAAGCCAATGTATGGGCTGACAGAAGGGTGAGGCATGGGAGGTGCGGGCGGACAGAAGATGAGCCTCGCCCCCGCATTCATTATGGACTGTAATGGCACAAGTTGGGAGCACGTAAGACCACTGAGAAGCGGATTACAGTAGTCAAGGCGAAAAAGGACATTGGAATGGACCAACACGTTAGTCGCATCTGGCGTTAAGTTGGGGTGGATGCAAGCAATGTTTTTGAGATGGAAATGACAGGATTTGGCAATAGATTGAACATAAGGCATGAAGGAGAGGTCGGAGTCAAAGAGAACACCTAGGCAGCGAGCCTGTGTGGTGGAGCTGATGGTAGCACCGAGGGAGACAGACACAGGAGTAACAACACCTGAGGGAGGAAAGACCAGAATTTCAGTTTTGGTCAAGTTTAGTTTAGTTTAAGGAAATGGGCAGATATCCAGTTAGAAACAGCAAAGAGGCAGTCAGAGACACTAGTCAAGAGGGACGGGGAGAGATCAGGAGAGGACAGGTAGATTTGCGTGTCATCTGCATAGAAAGGATATTGGAAGCCAAAGGAGCTAATGAGTTTACCAAGGGAAGCAGTATAGATGGAGAACAGTAGGGGACCGAGGACTGAACCTTGGGGGACACCAACAAAGAGGAGTTGAGGAGAAGAAGCAGAGCCAGAGAAAGAAACATTGAAAGAGCGCTGGGAGAGGTAGGAGGAGCACCAGGAGAGAGCAATATCTTGTAGACTGATATTGCAGAGGATGAGAAGAATCTGTTGATGATCAACAGTGTCAAAATAACCCTGTATTTGGCATAATCGCAATGTAACCCCTGACTTCGCTCTTGCTCTTTTTCCTTGTTTGGTTAATGAGCATAAAATAAACATTTTACTTTCTGTTCAACCCCACTATGCATTATTGTTTTGTGTTGTTTTTTTTTTTTTTTGCAAAAAAATGAATACATATTTTTGCTAAATAAATATTTTTGTAAAAAAAAAGAAATTTGTGAGCAATATTTCATCCATATCACTCTGGTGAAAGTAGAAAACATTTTTTTTTTCATGTTTTGAAATCGAAATAGAGAAATTCTCAAATAAAATGCCAGAAAGAAAATAAAATCCAAGCACAATTTAGATCAGAGGTCGGCAACTTTTAAGTATTACTGTGCCAAAACAAGAAGTCCCTTGACGTGCCAGTTCTAATTTTTTTATTGAGGTGTGTATGATGCTATATTGTGCGTAATTTATTTATAGGTGCTGCCGTTGCTTTGTAGCACTGTATTTGAGCATACGTGGGCTGTTATATTGTATATATATTTATATGTACACAATAGAGCAGCCTACGTACAACAACAGGGAAAAGATCAAAATGGTCAATCCACTGGAGTTTTTAATGGTTGAAGGGTATCTGATATTGTACATGTTCATGTTTATGGTATTGTCTATAATATCTATGAATGTGGGCTCCTCTATGGGGGCTGCTTGTGGAATTGTGTGGATAATATCACACAATTCCATAATATAATATAATATATAATATAATAATATCTATGATACCCGAAGAGCATACTGATAGGCGACCCTCCATAACAATTGGCTTCCCAGACAGCTTTCCACTTTGCAGCTCCACTATTGGACATGCAAAGTGCTACCATCCCCACTCTTCATGGCGGGTTTCCCCAGTGCACAATCTTGCCCTATGTAAATTTGCTGTTCTTGAAATGTTTTTCTATATTTATGTGTCTTTCCCCTTCCCTCCCCCTCTTACCCACTTGTTATCCACCTTATCAACACGTAAACATACCCTCACTCCCCAACCATACTAATGTACCCTATATTACCTCAGGCCTCACAATAAGGGAGAAAAATCAGACTCCTAACATCTCCTCCCATTCTATACAACTACCACTGATGGTACTGTGCTGGCAACCAGGTTTTTTTGAGAAGGCACGCACTAGGTTCATTGAACCTCTCATAGCCCCTTGCTTAGCAACTTCCTCGTCAATCTACCAGTTATGAAAATAATTACCTTTAATGTGAAGGGGCTTAATTCCCTAAGAAAACAACACATTGATGTAGCCTGTGTTCAGAATACCCATTTGGTCGGCCTCTAGGACCAGAGGGGTCTCCATATTCATTGATAGAAATGTTACTTTTACACTCCAGTGCAAAATGTTAGACCCACAGGGGAGATACATAATCCTCATTGGTTTGTTCAACAACATTCATTAGGACATTGTATCGGCCTACTTCCTTAATTCAGGCTCCCGCAATTGCCTCAACTCTATACTTCATAAGATAGATAAGATCAAGGAGGGCAACATGGTGTTATGTGGCAACTTTAAATTCATTTCACAGTTTCCCCAATTAGTCTCCTCTGCTGCCCTCTCGGCATCCCGCAGGAGAAATCTGTCTTCCACCTGTAAGAACATTGACAAACTGCTCACGCTATGCGGTCTCTATGAGGGATGGCGGATTCTACATGGTTTGAGAGAGATTACACCTTTCATTCTAAGGTTCACAACACATAGACAAGAATTAACACTTTCTTTTTAAACAACACCTCCTTAGCACAGATGACCACTTGCTCAATAGGAAACATCACTTGGTCTGACCACAGCCCAGTGTTTCTAGAACTTAAAGATTCCTTTCGGTTCACGGAGAATGGTAATTGGCGCCTCAATTAATCATTTCTAAAATATGACAAATTTGTAAATTCTATTAGAAGAGAATTATCAGAATACTTTACTTTAAATTCCAGTGGGGACATTTCGGGGACCACGCTTTGGTCTGCACACAATGCAGTTGTAAGGGGGCTATTCATAAGGAAGTCTGCATATCTAAAAAAAACCAACACTCCATGAATCGAATGCTATAAACAACTAGCCTTAGCTTCATCCCAAAACAAGAGAGCGCCCTCACAAGATTCAACTCCCTACACAAGCAAACTTGCAATCCGGATAGAACGCTGCTTAAACTAAAAGCTGCAACATACTACACTACTGGTAAAGCTACTAAAACATTAGCTAACCGACAATTAGCACAATCATGCATCCCTTATATTAAAGACGACCATAGGGTTAGGGGTAAGGGTTGGGTTAAGGGTAGGGTTAGGGGTAGAATTAGGGGTAGGGGTAGGGGTAGGGGTAGGGGTTAGGAGATAGGAGTTAGGGTTAGGTTTGGTGAATTGCTGAAGTCCCGAAGTGAATACATAATTGAATACGAAATCCTGAATTGCCAAAGTCCCGAACTGCCAAAGTCCCGCATTTCGGAGTGCCGAACTGAAGTGCCAAATTGCCAAAGTCACAAATTTATGAAGTGCCAAACTGAATTTTTTTGCCCATGCACATCCCTACCAGAAAGAAACTCATTATGGAAGTGGATGCAAATGGCCCTCACTCTTAGATGGACACTATAGTCACTCAGACCACTCCATTTCAATAAAGTATTCTGGGTGCCATGGGCTTGTCTGTTTAACCCTGCAACTGAAAATGGTGTATGCTCTGTATGTTTACAGTGCAGGGTTTAAATGACCCTAGTGGCTGTCACAGTAACTCCTACTATAGGCACTTCCACCAAAATACCAGAGTGAAATTTGGCTATTTCAATCAGATAATCTCATAGTAGCATTTTAATTGGGTCAGTGTGGACTTTTGCTGCCCATGCTCACTAGCCTTCCATTGAATTGGCTGAGATCAGCAAGATTGCCAATTCCAGGCAAGGAGGTGGGGCAAAAATGGATAGAGCACCATGGTGAGCGAAAAATTAAACTTTTCAGAAGTCTAATTAATTAGAAGGTCACATTGGCATTATAAATATATATATTTGTATTTCTAATGCTATGGTCTTCCTTTAAATTCATCTACTAACTTATCCATATGGACACAATAACTGTTTTGAGGAGCATGACTGATTCATCAAAACCTTTTTAGACATCTCAATGATGCCATGGATCCCCATGGAATAGACAATAAGAGAACATCTTCCTATTGTTTACTAAGTATAAACATATTTTCAGTCTCTTTAAACACTTCTTTTTTGTTGTTGTCAATGCTAAGTACTCTTTTTCAACTTTATTTTTTATTTTTTTTATTTAACTAATAAAGTTTTCCATTCCTAATCTTCATCATGTCTGACAAGTCCGGCTGAATGTGTGCGCAGCTCCTGCCAGCTGAAGGGGAGGATCGGAGGCGGAGAGGAGGAGGAGAGCTCCCCGCCTGGCACTGGAAAAAAGGTAAGTTTAACCCCTTTCCTCGCCATCCAGCCCGGCGGGAGGGGGTCCCTGAGGGTGGGGGCACCCTCAGGGCACTATAGTGCCAGGAAAACGAGTATGTTTTCCTGGCACTATAGTGCTCCTTTAACAAAATGGACAGTTAATAAGATCATTAAAAGGGCTTTTGCTTCTTATTATATTGAAATGTTTTTTTTTTATTGGTGGAATATATCTTTGTGATAGTCAGCATTGCAACTTCTTTTTCAAACAGACTTTTCTACATATGCATTATATTTGTCTTCAGCCCACAGCTCCCAAGGCTGTAAAATATAATTTATCTCAGTAATGTATAACATATATCTGTGATTTGGGAGCTGACATGCTGACACCTTATGTCAGTGCTTCCTATACTCCCACTGTAAGTCTGGGAAACACATGCTAGGCGAGTAGTAAAGTGACTCGGACAAGAGAATCATCTGATGGAGGGTTCTCTTGCTTTCTATGTCACTCAACCCTTGGAATTAGACTTTAGTTCTACTAGCATCCAGGTCTGATTCTCAGGATTGATTGACAGGTGGGGAAGAAGGCAAAACTTTACAGTGCATTATATTTAAATCTATACATATCATTGAATTTCTGCTTGCCCAATGTATAGATGAGATTTAAGAATCTGTAATATAAATTCAAGGTGTGTGTGCCATGACAGGTATCAGGGTGCCTGAATAAAATTATTAATGTGATGTTGACATAGCAAGCCTTCACAATTAATTTAATCTGAGATTTAAAAAAACACTTACTTGTCTTGTTATTCCAGCTTGTTCATTAGCATTCTAAAATTACTAAAAAAAAATAAAAATTGTGAAATGCTCAAGAGTAACAGAACCAGTTAAACAAGGTAAGCTTTATAATGTGGCCACATTATGTATTTTCATATTTTAAAAGTAAGTTACACATTTTGAAGTTACACTGTTTAAGTTAATTTCTTTAAAGGGACACTGTAGGTACCCAGACCACTTCAGCGACTTGAAGTGGTCTGGGTGCTGTGACTGTTTTTGCACCTAGTGCTGACCAATTAGCGTTTTGGCCAATCAGCACCTTCTCATAGAGATCATTGCATCTCTATGAGGAAAATTCAGTGTCCCCATGCAGAGCGTGGGGACAATAAACCGCAGGGCTGCTTACTGTGCAGCCCTGAGACAGGAAGCCCTCCAGTGGCCATCCAAGGAGTGGCCACTTGGATGTGTCCCTTCTCTAAAAAGGCAGTGTTTACATGAAAATGCCTGAAGGGAACTATTATACTCACCAGAACAACTACATTAAGCTGTAGTTGTCCTGGTGACTATAGTGTCCCTTTAAATGTTGATTTTATTCACAGACCAAGTGAAATATGACCAAAATTAGGGGAGGGAGAGAAGGAGCCATAAAAAGATAATCTATATTGATATATTTATCCTCTTTTCCCCTTTTTAGTCACTTGCTTTAACTTTAAATGTGAACCAAATCGCAGGAAATTGTTCCTATCAGTGATTGGCCCATTATCACTCTCTTTTGGCTTTTTCATGAATATTCAGATGAGAATCATCACATAGACAACTATCAGGCTACCTAAACTAAAAAAGATCATTTTGCAAAATCTAAAAAATTACAAAGCATTACATAATGAAATGGTTTGGATAGCAAAGTAAATTACAAAAAGCATACATCACTAATTTGCTCATTTCGTTTTTGGTTTCCTTCAATTCCGACACTTCCATATTGACGAATTCAGACGAAATTCCCTTTGGAACTAAATTAATTGTAGATGTATTGTAGATATCTGATTGTCCATCACCAAAGATTTCCTTGATTTGGCAAATAACAATATTTGGACCGTGACATGGTAATAGTGGCAAAAAAAGTAGCCTTACTACAAACTCTCGGTTTCTCCCATTTCTGTGCCAAGACATTTCTAATCCTATGGCAACAGTCGATGAGTTCGATGTCTTCTTGGACATTTCGCTAAAAAAGTGTGTCAATTATATTCTCAGACACCCCAGTGTGTCAATTATATTCTCAGACACATTGAGTCTTGAATGATTTCACTGAGACATGTCCAATCTACTTGGGAGATTTCAAGAAATGTAATTGTATTCTTTAAACCAAAATTGTAATGCTCACTTCTGTCCTGAGCATATTTAAATGACAGCAGTTCATTAGCAGAGGTACTCTGATGAATCAGTTATTTTGTTTTTAAGATGTAATGTAAGTTGCTCTGTCGTGCTTGAACTTATTTATAAAATTCAGCAGTAGATGTTTTATATCTTTGATATTTGTTTCCCTTTTCACAGTTTTACATTTCTAACTGTCACTGTGGTGTCTCAAATATAAACTGCAGAGTTATTTATTTAAATATTTGCCCTATATTTTCGTAAAGCTATGAGAGTTCTTTACTTAAGTGAGAATTCAAAGTGAATTTCAAATTAAAGACCCACACAGCCAAAACGAAAAAATCACTCCAGTTAGCTACACTTCCAATTCCCCTATTATAGCCTTAAAGGGAAACTATAGTGCAAGGAAAAAAAAGTTGGATTCTTCGCACTATAGCTCAATATAGCACTCCCCTCCCTTGCAACCCCCCCCCCCACTTTTGTAACTTACCTATTTTCAGCGAGATGTCGCTCAGCACTGGTTCAGGCTCTGCCTCCGCTCCTCCCTTGGGACGTCAGCCAATGTGCTCGCATTTGGACTTCCCCCAAAGGAAAGCATCTGGTAGACAGCCAGAGGTGGACTTAACGCTCAAAGATAATTATCGCAATTTCTGCTTGCCTTATCTGGGTGCCTATAGTGTTCCTTAAAATATTATTATTATTATGATATTTATAGAGCTCCCTCAAATTCCGCAGCGCTTTACAATGGGTGGACGAACAGACGTGTAGTTGTAACCAGACAAGTTGAACACCCTGGAACAGAGGGGTTGAGGGCCCTGCTCAATGAGGAAGTGGGGTAAAATGACACAAAAAGGTAAGGATAGTATTAGACTAGTGACAGTTGCAGAAGAGGAATCAGTCAGGAGCTATTAACAGTTAAATTGATACGCTTTTATGAAGAAGTGGATTTTTAATGATTTTTTAAAGGAGTGGAGACTGGGTGAGCATCTAACAGAGGAGGGAAGCGAGTTCGACAGGAACGGTGCAGCCCTTTCGAGAAATCTTGAAGGCGAGCATCAGAGGTGGGAGTACGGACAGAAGATAGACGTAAGTCTTCAGCAGATCGTAAGGGCCTAGACGGGACATACTTGTGTATAAGGGAGGATAGATAAGTGGGGGCAGCATTATGTAGAGATTTGAAAGCAAGAACCAGAATTTTAAATTGAGCTCTATATTTTATAGGAAGCCAATGTAGGGTCTGACAGAAGGGTGAGGCATGGGAGGTGCGGACGGACAGGAAGATGAGCCTCGCCCCCGCATTCATTATGGACTGTAACGGCACAAGTTGGGAGCACGTAAGACCACTGAGAAGCGGATTACAGTAGTCAAGGCTAAAAAGGACATTGGAATGGACCAATACCTTAGTCGCATTTGGCGTTAAGTTGGGGTGGATGCGAGCAATGTTTTTGAGATGGAAATGACAGGATTTGGCAATAGATTGAACATAAGTCATGAAGGAGAGGTCGGAGTCAAAGAGAGCACCTAGGCAGCGAGCCTGTGTGGTGGAGCTGATGGTAGCACCGAGGGAGACAGACACAGGAGTAACAACACTTGAGGGAGGAAAGACCAGAATTTCAGTTTTGGTCAAGTTTAGTTTAAGGAAATGGGCAGCTGTCCAGTTAGAAAGAGCAAAGAGGCAGTCAGAGACACTAGTCAAGAGGGACGGGGAGAGATCAGGAGAGGACAGGTAGATTTGCGTGTCATCTGCATAGAAATGATATTGGAAGCCAAAGGAGCTAATGAGTTTACCAAGGGAGGCAGTATAGATGGAGAACAGTAAGGGACCAAGGACTGAACCTTGGGGGACACCAACAAAGAGGAGTTGAGGAGAAGAAGCAGAGCCAGAGAAAGAAACACTGAAAGAGCGCTGGGAGAGGTAAGAGGAGCACCAGGAGAGAGCAATATCTTGTAGACTGATATTGCGGAGGATGAGAAGAATCTGTTGATGATCAATAGTGTCAAAATAACCCTGTATTTGGCATAATCGCAATGTAACCCCTGACTTCGCTCTTGCTCTTTTTCTTTGGTTGGTTAATGAGCATAAAATAAACATTTTACTTTCTGTTCAACCCCACTATGCATTATTATTTTGTGTTGTTTTTTTTTTTTTGCAAAAAAATAAATAAATTTTTTTGCTAAATAAATATTTTTGTAAAAAAAAGAAATTTGTGAGCAATATTTCATCCATATCACTCTGGTGAAAGTAGAAAACATTTTTTTTTTCACGTTTTGAAATCGAAATAGAGAAATTCTCAAATAAAATGCCAGAAAGAAAATAAAATCCAAGCACAATTTAGGTCGGCAACTTTTTAGTATTACTGTGCCAAAACAAGAAGTCCCTTGACGTGCCAGTTCTAATTTTTTTATTGAGGTGTGTATGATGCTATATTGTGCGTAATTTATTTATAGGTGCTGCCGTTGCTTTGTAGCATTGTATTTGAGCATACGTGGGCTGCTCTATTGTATATATATCTATATATACAATAGAGCAGCCCACGTACAACAACAGTGAAAAGACCAAAATGGTCAATCCACTGGAGTTTTTAATGGTTGAAGGGTATCTGATATTGTATATGTTCATGTTTATGGTATTGTCTATGATATCTATGAATGCGGGCTCCTCTATGGGGGCTGCTTGTGGAATTGTGTGGATAATATCACACAATTCCATAATATAATATAATATATAATATAATAATATCTATGATACCCGAAGAGCATACTGATAGGCGACCCTCCATAACAATTGGCTTCCCAGGCGGCTTTGCACTTTGCAGCTCCACTATTGGACATGCAAAGTGCTACCATCCCCACTCTTCATGGCGGGTTTCCCCAGTGCACAATCTTGCCCTATGTAAATGGGCTTTATTTGCTGTTCTTGAAATGTTTTTCTATATTTATGTGTCTTTCCCCTTCCCTCCCCCTCTTACCCACTTGTTATCCACCTTATCAACAGGTAAACATACCCTCACTCCCCAACCATACTAATGTAACCTATATTACCTCAGGCCTCACAATAAGGGAGAAAAATCAGACTCCTAACATCTCCTCCCATTCTATACAACTACAACTGATGGTACTGTGCTGGCTTTTTTCAGAAGGCACGCAACTAGGTTCATTGAACCTCTCATAGCCCCTTGCTTAGCAACCTCCTCGTCAATTTACCAATTATGAAAATAATGACCTTTAATGTGAAGGGGCTTAATTCCCTGGGTAAACAGAGACTCCTACTTAATGACATGAGAAAACAACACATTGATGTAGCCTGTGTTCAGAATACCCATTTGGTCGGACTCTAGGACCAGAGGGGTCTCCATATTCATTGATAGAAATGTTACTTTAACACTTCAGTGCAAAATGTTAGACCCACAGGGGCGATACATAATCCTCATTGGTTTGATCAACAACATTCCTTAGGACATTGTATCGGTCTACTTCCTTAATTCAGGCTCCCGCAATTGCCTCAACTCTGTACTTCATAAGATAGATAAGATCAAGGAGGGCAGCCTGGTGTTATGTGGCAACTTTAAATTCATTTCACAGTTTCCCCAATTAGTCTCCTCTGCTGCCCTCTCGGCGTCCCGCAGGAGAAATCTGTCTTCCACCTGTAAGAACATTGACAAACTGCTCACACTATGCGGTCTCTATGAGGGATGGCGGATTCTACATGGTTTGAGAGAGATTACACCTTTCATTGTAAGGTTCACAACACATAGACAAGAATTAACACTTTCTTTTTAAACAACAACTCCTTAGCACAGATGACCACTTGCTCAATAGGAAACATCACTTGGTCTGACCACAGCCAGTGTTTCTAGAACTTAAAGATTCCTTTCGGTTCAAGGAGAAGGGTAATTGGCGCCTCAATTAATCATTTTGTAAAATATGACAAATTTGTAAATTCTATTAGAAGAGAATTATCAGAATACTTTACTTCAAATTCCAGTGGGGACATTTCAGGGACCACGCTTTGGTCTGCACACAATGCAGTTGTAAGGGGGCTATTCATGAGGAGGTCTGCATATCTAAAAAAACAACACTCCATGAATCGAATGCTATAAACAACTAGCCTTAGCTTCATCCCAAAACAAGAGAGCGCCCTCACAAGATTCAACTCCCTACACCAGCAAACTTGCAATCCGGATAGAATGCTGCTTAAACTAAAAGCTGCAACATACTACACTACCGGTAAAGCTACTAAAACATTAGCTAACCGACAATTAGCACAATCATGCATCCCTTACATTAAAGACGACCAAGGTACCAAACACATGGGACCACAGGATATTAGTCAGGAGTTCACCCATTTTTACTCCAAATGATATAACCTACAAGGAATTGCACAGTCCAGACGAACAGTCAATTGAGTCCTTTCTCCATTCCGCACACCTTCCCAGATTAACCACTGACCACATCGCTACCTTAATGGGACTTGTGACCCTCTTAGAAATTGAAACCGTCATACAACAGCTACCGCCTAGTAAATCGCCCAGACAGCTTTTCTAACTTCTACTATAAGCAATTTAAGGATATCTTAGCCCCACACCTACTTACAGTATACAATGAAGCCCCCCAATATGCTGTTTGATACAATAGTGACGTTGCCCAAACCAGACAACTCCCCTGATCTATGCAAAAACATTCACTCAATCTCGCTGTTGAACACAGATGCAAAGATTTACACTAAGATACTGGCAAACAGGATTGGCCCGTTGCTTCCCCACTTAATATATGATGACCAGACGGATTTGTCCAGAGCAGGCAGGGCCTCAATAATTATTGGTTCTTAGCCAAATGAGGTGGCCTTACCTGGGGGTCTGTTACTGGCTCTAGACATTGAGAAAGCATTCGACCTCCTCAGCTGGACCTTCTTGAGGTAAGCTTTGTCCTGCTACGGTTTCTTCCCCCAGGTCATGCAACAGATCTTAGCTTTATACTCCACATCTACTGCACAAGTTTCCCAAGTGGGTTTCTTGTCCTCCCCATTTGAAGTTTCGAATGGCACTAGGCAGGGATGCCTGCTATTCCCATTCCTGTATGTACTAGCTTTAGAACCACTCCTGCAGCTTATCAGGGCACACCCACAAATCCATGGGTACAGATGTCAGACAAACAAATAGAAATTGGTGCATTCAAAGAAGATATTTGACTGTATATTACAGAATTTTCTGTGTTCTTACCAGTTACAAAGTTTTAGGGGTTAGTGTCCTATTATTCATTAAACGCTGGCAAAACACAAGCTATGCCCATAAGCGTTTCAGCACAAACACTACAAATGTTGAGATTTACATATGACTTTGACTGGAGAAAAGACACTATTAAATATCTGGGTTTGACTATAAATAAAAACCCTAGGGAACTTAGTCTGGCAAACTACATAGCTGTATAGCGATCATGTCAACTATTGCTGCAAAAATGGACCACTCTATTTCTCACATGGACTGAACGGATAGTCGCATTCAAAATGTACATACTTCCCAGATTACAATATCTATTCATACAAAGTTTAACCAATGAGACGAACCAACCAACGCTCTCACACCACGCTTTTATAAACTGCAATTTTATTCTTCATGTGAAGTAAGAATGTATCCAAACACTATTCTGAAAATTGTAACGCTATTTTTCAAAAGTTTGATACTCGATCTGTATGATGTGTTTCAAATGTTTCACATGAAGGCCTGCGAGCCTAACCTTTTCACTACATTTCAATAAAAAAGATTTGGAAAAAAAATAAAACATTACAATATCTATTCATAACCCTTCCGATAGCCCCACCACTCTTCTTCACCCAAATACACTCTGATATGACCATATTTATTTGGGCAGGAAGTAAGCCTAGAGTAGCACCCACAATAATGAAAGCACCCACCAAACAGGGAGGCGCCTTGCTGTACGCCCCTATGACTTCACCTACCTGTTATGGTTACCTATCATACTGTTTCATGTTGCTTTCCCCCTCAGCATACATAATACTACTTTTACGAACCTGGGAGATATATAGACACATACTAAGTAGCACCATTCCTTTATCACTAGCAATCCCAATAAAGGTCATGACTTATTGTATCCCCACCTTTCATGCAACATCATGGCACAGGTGTCGAATAATTAATTTATAACAGTTTTTCCATTAGGATTCTCTAATGGAGTTAAACTCCTTATCCAACAAATGGACCACCACCTCAGCATATTCCTTTATCCAGCTTAGGTTATTCCTTCAAAGTAACCACTTACTGACTTTACCCATGACAAACCTACCAAATATAGCAACAGACTGGGAACAGATGTGAATCAAGGGTATAATGCCTACACACTTTAAACCAATCTCCATGTGCTACATACTGATGTCAGATCATGTGCCTTTTTCGGAATCCGCACCTGCCAAACACTGGGAGAGCGACCTTGGTTGCTCTATCTCTCCTAAACAGTGGGATTCCATTATTAATGTCCTGATAAGCCTACTTAAATCTTCCATACATTTGGAACAATAGAGAAAGGTGCTGTATAATTGGTACTGACCAGGTCATATGTTTTTTTCCCCAACACATCCGCAAATTACTAGAGATACTGTTCATTAGAGGAATAGCAGTATGTTACAGAGTTGCTGAAAACAGGAGGTCTAACAATAGTTTTGCAACAAAGTATTGAATTTATAGAAGGGAGATACAATCCAGTAATAAATAACTGCTGAGAGAGAAGTAAATTAATACTTAGGATAGCTGAGGAATGTAATCCAATTATACTTGCTGTTCCTTGAAATAAAGTCTTCAGAGAAGAAATATGCAGATTAATAAACTGTAGCAAATCTTAAGACAATCCGAGGTCAGGGGTAGGAGAATGGAGATCCGTGGTATAACAGTCCATGTTCGGTACACGTGAAGAGCAGTTTTAGCGAGAGAGGTTTTGTAGCCGGTCAGAAGAACTCGAGGTAGATTCAAAATAACCAAGCGTTTTGAAACTGGCGCGGTTTCCATATAAGCGTGAGGAAGCCACGTCACAGAAGGGGGCGTGGTGTTACTCTGTCTACCCGGAAGTGTCAGAATCAGAGTTGTGGAGAAGCCGACAGGTAAGTCCTGACACAGAATTGCCAAAGTGCCGAAGTTCCAAATTTTGGAATGCCGAACTGAACCGAATTGCCGAAGTGCCGAGTTTCGGAAGTTCTGAAGTGTCGGATTTCTGAAAAGTGGCAAAACAGGAGAGGGTTGGGGTTAGGGGTTGCGGTAGGGTTACGGGTAGGGGTAGTGGTTGAGGTAGGGTTATGGTTAGAAGTTGGAGTGGGGTTAGTGTTAGTGGTTGGAGTAGGGTTAGGGGTAGGAGTTAGTGGTTGGAGTAGGGTTAGGGTTAGGGTAGGGGTAGGGTAACCCTAACCCTATTCCTAACCCTACCCCTAACGCTACCCCTCACGCTATTCTAAGCCTAACCTTACCCCTAACCCTACCATAACCCTACTCCTAACCCTAACCCTGCTCCTAAAGCAACCCTACTCCTAAACCTACCATAACCCTACCCCTAATCTTACCACTAGCCCTACTCTAACCCTACCTCTAACCCTAATCCTAACCCTAAACCAACCCTACCCCTAACTTAACCCTACTCCTAACTCTACCCTAACCTTACACTTACCCCAAAGTCCCGAAGTTCCAAAGTGCCGAAGTTCCAAAGTTCTGAAGTGTTGAAGTGCTGAAGTGCCGAAGTTCCGAAGTGTTGACGTCACGAATTTCGGAATGCTGAACCGAACCGAATATTTTTCCCATGCACATCCCTAATGCGAGATTATTGCTGTAGGAGCAGGGTTTTAATTCAGTAAGGTAAAGGGTTAATACAGCATGGCTTGGGGTTAATATATACAAAGGTAGTATATGTTTTGCATATATCTATTTTGGAAGACAAGAAGAAGTCTTCAGGGCATTTTAAGCTTCTCCGGATACAGGGAAGTTATTTTCTGTTTTATTGCTTTTTGTACTGTATAAAATTTGGTTTGTGAACACACTCATTTCTTAAATGGCTTGGGGTTAATACTGCCTATGTAAAGTTTATAAATAGTTTAAATAGCACTTTGAAAACTCAATCAAACATTTGGTGCCCCAAGAGTAGATTTTAGAATACGTAACTGTTGAACTTAGAGCATATTAAAGGGTTCGTATTAGGATGGGCTTACGTCTATAAAATGTACCCTTTTTTGCTACATTTGGATATTCTTTCACTACGGGGTTCTTAAAACGTGATTTCACAATGTTTATATTGTTTACTGTACAGTTATTCCCACTAAGAAAATAAATGCTTAAAAGTGGTTGTTTTTTCTTAATACTCTTAATTTTAAGACTATTTTAATGTTCCCACCTTCTCGTTTTGAACAAAAGAGGTTTTTTATACTCCATTTATGACATGTGACAGCTTTGAAGCATTAACAGTCTTATCATTGATTTCTAATGGGAAGCCCGCCCCATGACTCCTGATAAGATAATTAAATTAACATTATATACATTTTTGTTTCAAATGTATATACATTTTACCAGGGCCGGACTGGGGATACAAAGCAGCCCTGGAAAAAAAAAATCTATGCCAGCCCCATAAGCCATTGCGCCATATATTGTCGCATGTAATATGTAAGGCTATGTCTTGCCTCCCCAGATGATTGAGTTATATATATATATATATATCAGGGCTCAACAAATCCCAGGTGCCCGGTCGCCATGGCGACTCAATATTTTGTCCTGGCACCTGGGATTGGTCAGCCCGTTCCCTCCTCCTCCTGTGTCGATCCCAGTGCAGCGCTGTGTGCGCCAGGAGGTAGTGAATAACTAATTACTTCCTTCCTGCAGAGGCATATGATGTCATATTCCGGCCCCGGTTTTATTAAGCTGCGCGCTGGGGAGCAGAGACAGCCTGCTCCCCCTGCGGCCGCCAGAAGAGCTCCCCCTGTGGCCACCATCCAAGTTCTCCCTGCGGCCGCCAGCACACCTATCTGTCTGCCCACCCACAGGTAGCAAAAAGTATGTATGTCAGTCTGTCAATGGGAGTGTGTGTGTTTTTCTGTGTCATGCTGTGTGTGTCTGTCTGTCATGGTGTGTGTGTGTGTGTGTCTGTCTGTGTCATGGTGTCTGTCTGTCATGGTGTGTGTGTGTCTGTCTGTGTCATGGTGTGTGTTTGTGTGTCTGTCTGTGTCATGGTGTCTGTGTCTGTCTGTCATGGTGTGTGTGTGTCATGGTGTGTGTGTGTGTGTGTGTGTCTGTCTGTCTGTCATGGTGTGTGTGTGTGTGTGTGTCTGTCTGTCTGCCATGGTGTGTGTGTGTGTGTGTCTGTCTTTGTCATGGTGTGTGTGTCTGTGTCATGTGTGTCTGTGTCACGGTGTGTGTGTCTGTATCATGGTGTGTGTGTCTGTCTGTGTCATGGTGGGTGTGTGTGCCTGTCATGGTGTGTGTCTGTCTGTGTCATGGTGTGTCTGTCATGGTATATGTGTGTGTCAAGGTGTGTGCATGTCTGTCATGGTGTGTGTGTGTGTCTGTCATGGTATATGTATGTGTCATGGGGTGTGTGTGTGTGTGTCTGTCATGGTGTCTGTGTGTGTTTTTAAAAATAGTGTTTTACTCACCTTTTTTTTTTCTCCCAATGTCGTGCTGGTCTCCCCTCGACTGGCCCTGCCTCTATGACAGAGATCATCAAGCTTGATGATCTCAGCCAATCCGCACTGACACGGGAAGATCCTCTAGTGACCGTCTGAGTGTCTGTCACTAGAGGTGTCACTAGGAAGCAATGTAAACACTGCCTTTTCTCTGTGTTTACATTAAAAAGCCTGCAGGGACAGGCTATAGACACCAGAACCACTACATTAAGCTGTGTGTGTGTGTGTGTGTGCCTGCTAGTGAGTGAGCTTGTGTTTTTATGTCAATGAGCTTATGTATATCAGTGAGATTGTTTGTCTATGAGGCTGTGTATCAATGAGCTTCTGTGTGTCAGTGAGATTGTCTGTGTCTGCATGTGAGTATGCTTACTGTATAATTAAATGTTTTAGTCTGAAAGGACCAATATTTTATATTAGAAAAAGCAAAATATAATACATATATATATATATATATATATATCTATCAGGGCTTGACAAATTTGCTTTCAATCTAGGAGCCAGCTAAAAAAGTTAGGAGCCAGCTTTTCTCCCCCCTTCCCCCCCGCCCCATCCTCACAACAAAAATACAATTCTTAAAGGAACACTATAGTCACCAGAACCACTACAGCTTAATGTAATGTCTCTGGTGTATATAGCCTGTCCCTGTAGAATTTTCAATGTAAAAGCTGTTTTTTTTAGAGATAAGGCAGTTTTACGTTGCTGTCCAGTAACACCTCTAGTGGCTGTCACTCTGATGGCCACTAAAGTGTCTCCTATCTTAGTCCACAATGAGCAGCACCTACAGTCAGCGTTTCCACGCTCTGCATGGAGGTGCTGAACGTTACCCATAGAGATGCTTTTAATTAATTTAATAATCTGAGCTACGAAGGTGGGCCAGCTACAGCGAGACCGGTACGGCGCTGGGTAAAAGATGTGTAAAAACATAATTCCCATTGCGATCGGAGGGGGCTGGTGACCTAAACATACACATCCACTGACAGACACCCGGACTGACACACACACACACTGACAGAGACAGGCACTGAGAGACACACGGAGAGAGACACACACACTGACAGAGACATGGAGAGAGACACACTGACAGACACACACTGCCAGAAACATGGAGAGAGACATGGAGACAGACACACACACTGACAGAGACATGGAGACAGACACACACACACTGACAGAGACATGGAGAGAGACACACTGACAGACACACACTGCCAGAAACATGGAGAGAGACACACTGACAGACACACTGACATGGAGACAGACACACACACACTGACAGAGACATGGAGACAGACACACACACACTGACAGAGACATGGAGACAGACACACACACACGCTGACAGAGGCATGGAGACAGACACACACACGCTGACAGAGACATGGAGACAGACACACACACAAAGTATTATTATTGATACACTCAAATATATACATACACAAACATTCATACATACACACAGATAAATACCCATACAGACATACACACATGACAGATATACAGAAATTAGAGAAGAAAAATACATATTTTTAGCAACCCTCCTACCTTTTCAGCTCAGGAGGGTGACTCCCTTGGGCTCCAGTGGGACTGGGCAGCAGCAGGTGACATCTTGTTAGTGGGGCTGGCTGTAGCTAATGGGAGTAGGCAGCCGTTGTTTCAGACTCCCTGCTTCCGCCTCCTCCTGCCTCTCCAGCCCGTGTGCGCCGAGAGGAAGTGAAGGGAGCTGTAATAACTTCCTCTCGGCGCTGAGGTCACGCAGGGTAAAGGGCGGCTGGCCGGCTCTGCGGCGTGGGGGAGGGAGGCGGGCAGCGAGCAGGGTTGGCTTTGCTTTACCTGGTGTCCTGCCAGGTTAGCTTGCCATTCCCCTGCGCTGCCTCATCATATTCCGGGGGACCAGAGACAGAACAGCCTGCTCCCCCTGCGGCCGCCAGAAGAGCTCTGCCTGCGGCCGCCATCCAAGCTCTCCCTGCAGCCGCAGGTCACCAAATGTCTCCCCGGCCCCAGATGCCGACGGCCCACCGGGAAATTTCCCGGTATCCCGGTGGGCCAGTCCGGCCCTGCATTTTACTTTTCAGCAAGGCCTTCATGCAGTTCACATCAACGAGGACATGTGGCCACAATGCATTAGTTACAGACTCCAGTCTGGACACCAGAAACTAGATATGTGCAATTCGTTTTCTACCAAATGTAAATTCGGACAAATTTCAGCAATTCAGACATTCGGATGCTTCTAAATGTTCGAAGTGCCGAACCGAATTGCCGAATTGACGTATCACCAAATTGCCAAAGTGTCGCATTTCGGAAGTGCCAAAGTGCTTCGGATATCTGAAAAGTGGAAAAACAAGAGAGGGAGTGAAAAATCAAAGATGACAGAATTCTAACCCTACCCCTAATCCTACCACTACCCCTAACCCTAGGTGAGGGGTAGGGTTAGGGGTAGAGGTAGGGTTAGGGATAGGGTTAGAGGTAGGGTTAGGGATAGGGGTATGGTTAGGGTTAGGGATAGGGGTATGGTTAGGGTTAGGGGTAGGGGTTGGGTTAAGGGTAGGGTTAGGGATAGGAGTAGGGTTAGGTTTAGTGAATTGCTGAAGTCCCAAAGTGAATACATAATTGAATGATGACAGGAATCTAACCTTAACCTTACCCCTAAGCCTACCACTACCCCTAACCCTAGGTTTAGAGTTAGGGGTAGGGTTAGTGGTAGAGGTAGGCTTAGGGATAGGGTATGGTTAGGGGTAGGAGTAAGGTTAGGGTTAGGGGTAGGGTTAGGAGTAGGGGTAGGCTTAGGGGTAGGGTTAGGGGTAAGGGTTGGGTTAAGGGTAGGGTTAGGGGTAGAATTAGGGGTAGGGGTTAGGAGATAGGAGTTAGGGTTAGGTTTGGTGAATTGCTGAAGTCCCGAAGTGAATACATAATTGAATACGAAATCCTGAATTGCCAAAGTCCCTAACTGCCAAAGTCCCGAATTTCGGAGTGCCGAACTGAAGTGCCAAATTGCCGAAGTCACAAATTTATGAAGTGCCAAACTTAATTTTTTTGCCCATGCACATCCCTACCAGAAAGAAACTCATTATGGAAGTGGATGCAAATGGCCGTCACTCTTAGATGGACACTATAGTCACTCAGACCACTTCATTTCAATAAAGTATTCTGGGTGCCATGGGCTTGTCTGTTTAACCCTCCAACTGAAAATGGTGTATGCTCTGTATGTTTACAGTGCAGGGTTTAAATGACCCTAGTGGCTGTCACAGTAACACCTACTATAGGCACTTCCACCAAAATACCAGAGTGAAATTTGGCTATTTCAATCAGATAATCTCATAGTAGCATTTTAATTGGGTCAGTGTGGACTTTTGCTGCGCATGCTCACTAGCCTTCCATTGAATTGGCTGAGATCAGCAAGATTGCCAATTCCAGGCAAGGAGGTGGGGCAAAAATGGATAGAGCACCATAGTGAGCGAAAAATTTAACTTTTCAGAAGTCTAATTAGTTAGAAGGTCACATTGGCATTATAAATATATATATTTGTATTTCTAATGCTATGGTCTTCCTTTAAATTCATCTACTAACTTATCCATATGGACACAATAACTGTTTTGAGGAGCATGACTGATTCATCAAAACCTTTTTAGACATCTCAATGATGCCATGGATCCCCATGGAATAGACAATAAGAGAACACCTTCCTATTGTTTACTAAGTATAAACATATTTTCAGTCTCTTTAAACACTTCTTTTTTTTGTTGTCAATGCTAAGTACTCTTTTTCAACTTTATTTTTTATTTTTTTCATTTAACTAATAAAGTTTTCAATTCCTAATCTTCATCATGTCTGACAAGTCCGGCTGAATGCGTGCGCAGCTCCTGCCAGCTGAAGGGGAGGATCGGAGGCGGAGAGGAGGAGGAGAGCTCCCCGCCTGGCGCTGGAAAAAAGGTAAGTTTAACCCCTTTCCTCGCCATCCAGCCCGGCGGGAGGGGGTCCCTGAGGGTGGGGGCACCCTCAGGGCACTATAGTGCCAGGAAAACAAGAATGTTTTCCTGGCACTATAGTGGTCCTTTAACAAAATGGAAAGTTAATAAGAACATCATTAAAAGGGCTTTTGCTTCTTATTATATTGAAATGTTTTTTTTTTTATTGGTGGAATATATCTTTGTGATAGTCAGCATTGCAACTTCTTTTTCAAACAAACTTTTCTACATATGCATTATATTTGTCTTCAGCCCACAGCTCCCAACGCTGTAAAATATAATTTATCTCAGTAATGTATAACATATATCTGTGATTTGGGAGCTGACATGCTGACACCTTATGTCAGTGCTTCCTATACTCCCACTGTAAGTCTGGGAAACACATGCTAGGCGAGTAGTAAAGTGACTCGGACAAGAGAATCATCTGATGGAGGGTTCTCTTGCTTTCTATGTCACTCAACCCTTGGAATTAGATTTTAGTTCTACTAGCATCTAGGTCTGATTCTCAGGATTGATTGACAGGTGGGGAAGAAGGCAAAATCTTTACAGTGCATTATATTTAAATCTATACATATCATTGAATTTCTGCTTGCGGAATGTATAGATGAGATTTAAGAATCTGTAATATAAATTCAAGGTGTGTGTGCCATGACAGGTATCAGGGTGCCTGAATAAAATTATTAATGTGATGTTGACATAGCAAGCCTTCACAATTAATTTAATCTGAGATTTAAAAAAACACTTACTTGTCTTGTTATTCCAGCTTGTTCATTAGCATTCTAAAATTACTAAAATAAAAATAAAAATTGTGAAATGCTCAAGAGTAACAGAACCAGTTAAACAAGGTAAGCTTTATAATGTGGCCACATTATGTATTTTCATATTTTAAAAGTAAGTTACACATTTTGAAGTTCTGCACTACAAGAGATGAACAAGTTTATAAAAGACCTATGCAGTTGGACATCGATTAACTAAAGAGTAACCATTAACCTTTTTATAGGTACATTTTCCTTGCTTTAATAAATGTACTAATCTTCTATAGAACCACCTCTCTATCTACATAAATATTCTCTGTATGTGCTCTTCCTGTAGCCCCCATCCAACAGCTTTATGTTTTTGTTTTGTTTTTTTAATTACATTTTGGGGAGATTATCTGGACGGCACCTTCAGCTCCCTGGGACACAAACTGCCGCTGGGGAGGAAGGACGGCACCTTCAGCTCCCTGGGACACATACTGCCGCAGGGGAGGAAGGACGGCACCTTCCGCTCCCTGAGGGGGACACTGCCGCTAGGAAGGAAGGACGACACCTTCAGCTCCCTGGGACACACACTGCCGCTGGGGAGGAAGGACGACACCTTCAGCTCCCTGGGACACACACTGCCGCTGGGGAGGAAGGACGACACCTTCAGCTCCCTGGGTGACACACTGCCGCTGGGGAGGAAGGACGACACCTTCAGCTCCCTGGGACACACCCTACTGCTGGGGAGGAAGGACGGCACCTTCCGCTCCCTGGGACACACACTGCCACTGGGGAGGAAGGACGACACGCTTCTCTCTCTGTAACTTGCTCGGCCACTGGGGTCTCTCCCAACCTGCCAACTCACGTGTCGGCCCTGCTCCAACCTGCAGGTACTCTTCTACCTGTCTCCTCACGAACTGCACGTATTTCTCCGGGGGGTTGGGTCCAAAGAAAGCCAGCCGCGTGGTAAACTCTCTGTCATACTGCTCCTGAGTGTAGCTGGGTGCCATGCTTGCGCTGCTGAAGTTGGTTCTTTTGTACATAGGGTCGCTGTACGGGTACTGGCGTTGCCCTCAATTTGTAATCCAGGAACTGGTGTTGTATTATAGCTGTCCTTCTGGGCTGTGGAAATGATCCTTCGCTTGCCACCAATTGTAACGGACCGTTTTGCCCAAAAGAGGTTAAAAACCGTTTAGGCGATATTCCCCTTTTTCAGCTGCACCGACAGCTACTGCAAGCACCAATCTCCTGAACTGCAAACCCACAAATTCACCAACTCCCGAACTGCAACCAAGGGAACTACTCCCGAACTGCATACCAAGGGAATACTCGAAACTCCCGAACTGGAGACACACGAATAGCTGCTAGCAGACGAACAGGAAAAGCCCCCAAGCGGCTTACACTCCTGGCAATCAGTCTCTAACAGCATACAGTAAATCCTCCCCCAATAATGAGACAACACTTCACTTTGAGGGTTAAGCAGGAACTGATTTACTGGGGCTAACTGCCCGGCTTTTATTCAGGTCTCCCACCTGGTGGACACTCCCCTAGGGGACCAAATGGGAGACTGGGACACAAAGGGTAAAAGGAACAATCACAGACTTACACATTTCAACCATCCCACAATGCATCACAATCCCTCCTCTCTGCCCTGGAGATAATTTGGGAAGTAATTCAATTATCTCTAAAGACAGAGGCAAAACTCCATTAACCACATGGCAGGAAACAAACAGTAAAAGACATAAAATTACCTACAGTTACATTCAGTACATAAAACATATATGTTCTACATATCCCCAGATAACTCAGGTCTGAGCCCACATTATTAAGCGAATGGCGCTCAGACCACACGAATACAGTTTAATCGCCATGGAGCCAAAGTCTTTACACAGTCAGTTTCATGCGAATGGGCTCCATGGGATTCCTGTCTGGGGCACAACACACTCAAACAAAACTACCGAACACAGGGCCGTTCGTGCACTTTCACCGAACAAGAAGGGAGGTTGGCAGCTTCAGCGGTGTTCACGCAAAACTGTGTCTGATTTCAGTTCCATGAATTAAGCGTCGAACACCGCTGTGCATTCGCATGTTTAAAATGGCAGCGACCTTGTGTTCGTGATACGAATGGCGGCCACCCAGCATTCGTCAATTAAGCTGCGGTTAACCGCAGCTTCAGGGAGGTTAATTGCCGGCACACTCCAGCTACCAGGTGGTCTATTCACACACCCAGCAGAAAAGCACGAATAAGTATTTTCTGCAGGGAAAAAATATGTCTTTTAACATGGGGCCATAGTCCAAAGGCAGCAGGCGAGCAACCAGGCTTCTCCAGTGTACAGTGGCGAGGTTGGTTTCGCCACAGTCTCTCCTCCCCCCTCCCATCTGTCCCTTAGTGGTCTCTCCTCTACACCCCCCCACCCCAGTGTCCCTTAGTGTTGTCTCCCCTCCCTTCCCTGTTGTGCCTCCTACCTCTTTGTAGCGTGGCCAGGCGGCATGGACCACAGTACAGGAGATTCTGTTTCCTGTACACGACCGGACTGACAGGAAGTGCTCACTGAGAGAGTTTTTCTTCTTTTAAATACAATCTTCTCCTTTACTGTGTTGATTCCCTTTATGTATGTAAATGTTTCTATCATATCTCCCCTGTCTCGACTTTCCTCCAAGCTATACATATTAAGATTCTTTAACCTTTTCTGGTAAGTTTTACTTAGCAATCCATGAACCAGTTAAGTAGCCCTTCTATGAACGCTCTCAAAAGTATCAATATCTTTCTGGAGATATGGTCTCCAGTACTGTGTATGGTCTCACCAGTGCTCTGTACAATGGCATGAGCCTTTTTCTCTTTCTACTGCTAATATCTCTCCCTATACAAGCAATCATTCTGTCAGTATTTCCTGCTGCTCTATTACATTGTCTTCCTACCTTTAAATCATCTGAAACTAAATCTAAATCCCTTTCCTCAGATCTTGAGGTTAGGACTCTATCAAATATTCTGTACTCTGCCTTTGGGTTTTTACATCCAAGATAAATTATCTTACACTTATCCACATTAAATGTCAGTTGCCACAACTCTGACCATTTTTCTAGTTTACCTAAATCATTTGCCATTTGGCTTATCCCTCCTGGAACATCAACTCTGTTTCACACTTTTGTATCATCAGCAAAAAGACATACCTTACCATCAAGACCTTCTGCAATATCACTAGTAAAAATATTAAAGAGTCCAAGTACAGATCCCTGAGGTACCCCACTGGTGACAAGCCCATGCTTCGAATATGCTTTATTGTTTACAATCCTCTGTTGCCTGTCACTCAGCCACGGCCTAACCATTTCAACAATATTGGAATCTGAACTCAAAGATAGCAGTTTATTGATAAGCCTTCTTTGTGCAACAATGTCAAAAGCCTTACTGAAATATAGGTAAGCAATGTCTACTGCACCATCTTGATCTATTATTTTAGTTACCCAAATCAAAAAATCAATAAGATTAGTTGGCATGATCTCCCTGAGGTAAACCCATGTTGTCTCTGATCTTGAAATCCATGTGATCAACAATGCTATTCTTTAACATACTTTTCATTAGGCATGTGCATGGTAACATTTTTTGGTTCGGTTCGGCATTCCGAAATTCGGGACTTCGGCAATTCGACACTTCAGAACTTCAGCAACTTCGGCACTTCGACACTTCGGAAATTCTGTAATTTCGGAACTTCGGGACCTCGGCAATTCGGCACTTCGACACTTCGGAACTTCGGGACTTCAGAATTTTGGAACTTCTCTTGCAGCCGCTTGGTAGATAACTCCCTAATTCCCTAATTATGCCCCTACTCGCTATATACCGCGAGTAGGGGCATCTCTAGTAAACAGTGAGCAGCGGGTGGGGGCCCTAAAGTAAAATAATGGGGGGGACCTATTGTCCTCCCCCACGGCCTCCACCCCTGATTGGTGGGTGGGGGCCTTAAATTAGAATAAGAGGGGGGACCTAATGTCCTCCCCCCTTGGCCCCCACCCCTGAGCAGTGGGTGGGGGCCCTAAATAATAATTACTGGGGGACCTAAAGTCCTCCCCCCTGCTCCCCACCCCTGAGCAGTGGGTGGCGGCCCTAAATTAGAATGAGGGGGGACCTAATGTCCTCCCCCTGGCCCCCACCCCTGAGCGGTGGGTGGGAGCCCTAAATTAGAATAAGGGGGACCTAATGTCCTCCCCCCTGGCCCCCACCCCTGAGCAGTGGGTGGGGGCCCTAAATAAAAAATTACCCCCCTTCCTCAGGTGACTAGGGGTCCCCAAACCCCTAGTCATCCCCTCCCAGAAAAATGAACCCCTACCTATCCCCCTCACCCTAAAAATAGTTAGGGGGGACCATTAGCTAAACCTGTTAAAAAATAAAATAAAACTTACCATTTGATGTTTTCTTTCTTCTAAAATCTTATTTTTTCAGCCCCAAAAAAGGCCAAATAAAAAGCCATAATAACCGACACACTTTAAAAAAAAAAAAAAAGCCTTGCCCCACCCTGCAATTAGGCGCAGAGCACTCTGATTGGTGGGTTTAAGCCATCCAATCAGAGTGCTCTGACAGGTAAATGAAGAGACTGACAGGTAAGTCTCTACATTTATCTCTCATAGCACTCTGATTGGTTGGTTTGAAATCCACCAATCAGAGTGTTCCGTGTCATTGAGACGGTTTCTGACAGTTTGTGCAGAAATTCTTTGGTTATGCAAACTGATTGTTGCAGCAGCTGTCTGGGTGGCTGGTCTCAGACGATCTTGGAAGATACTGGATGTGGAGGTCCTGTGTTCGTGTGGTTACACATGGTTTGCGGTTGTGAGACCGGTTGGATGTACTGCCAAATTCTCTGAAATGCCTTTGGAGATGGCTTATGGTAGAGAAATTAATAATCAATTCATGGGCAACAGCTCTGGTGGACATTCCTGCAGTCAGCATGCGAATTGCATGCTCCCTCAAAGATTGCGACATCTGTGGCATTGTGCTGTTATGTGTGATAAAACTGCACATTTTAGAGTGGCCTTTTATTGTGGCCAGCCTAAGGCACACATTTGTAATAATCATGCTATCTAATCAGCATCGTGATATGCCACACCTGTGAGGATAGGTGTGAAGAAAACTACATACTTGGTTCTCATTCATTATTTTTTGATTCGGTAGATAAGTCTACCGAACAACGACCACCCCCTGGCTCATTAAATTCAAAGAAAACCACAGGAAATAGCGCTCTCCCTATGTGGCCGCCATTCATGTAACTGAACAACACATCTTGGCACACTAAAAGAGGCAGCAGGACTTGGTCATCAAGTGTCTGGAACTTCAAATCGGACACTCGACTTCCTGAACACAGGTGAACTTTGCGAACACCTGTTTCCCTAACCAGCCAGGAGAGCGCTGTTCGGTAGGTTTGTTTTCATGAACCCAGGGAACAAACGCTTCCTATGAGCCAGGGGCCCCGTTCATGGATTTGTTTGGTTTGGGACTCGTGAAATTGACCGATCGCTACCCATGAAATTCTGGAGCTGTTTTGGGCAAGCACCTTGTGAGCGGTCCGTCAAATCTTTACCCCGGTGGCGATTCGGTTGTGTTCGTGGGATCTGAGTGCTATTTGGACAACTTGGGTGCTCAGATTCAAGCTATCTGGGGATATGCCATTTATGGGGGTCCCTATAATATTTATGTGTTTTATTATGTACTTTTGATATTTTAATAGTCATTGTAACTCAGGAATGTAAGGGGCATGTAGTGGGAGTTTCTGTGGGCATGTATACTGTACCCTTGTCTTGCATAAAAACCGGCTGTTTGGCCTGAATAAAAACATTCCTGTTGTACCCTTCATCTAGTTCAGGCTGATGTTTTGGTATGCATCTGATTACTTGGTGGATTTACTTGAATGCTGTAATTTTGTCTGGAGAACTTTCGAATCAACACCCCAACTGGGAGCTATAATCACTCGGCCTCTAGCAGTTCGGGAGAAAGCGAACAAACGGGTATTCGAAATACCAGCATTCGTAAAAGATGGATTATCTTGGCAAAGGAGAAGTGCTCACTAACACAGATTTAGACTGATTTGTGAACAATGTTTGAGAGAAATAGGTCTTTTATGTACATAGAAAAAGTCTTAGATCTTTGAGTTCATTTAATGAAAAATGGGGGCAAAAACAAAAGTGTTGCATTTATAATTTTGTTCAGTGTAAATATATATATTGTGACAGAGTGCAAGGCATTGTTATGGATGGATTGTATATTTCTCCAAAAGTATTAGACTATGTGAATTAATTGCCCCAGGAAAAAGGTCTGTCTGTTTTAGTCAGAGCAATTTTGTAATTTAATATGGGTTCCTGAGGTGAAGCATTTGGAGTGAAGTTATTTGGAAAAAGTTACTTGTGCTCTCTCCTAAATCCCTATGTATAGTTAAACAAATGGAGGTTATTTAGTTACTCCAATGGACATTGGAGGGAATGCCCTGACGGAGGTGCGTCTTATACAGCACCGAAACGCACATCGGGCGTTTGTTTTTCCTGGGGTATGAGCACTTGACATAGTACTTTGTTTGCCTCACACATTTTTTCTTTAGTATGCTATGTTTACCTATCTACTGCTCCTACTTCTGTCTAGTCAGTTTACCAGGGAGAGAGGCTGTCTAACTAATTAATCTCTACTGCCAGCTTTTCTAGCAGTTTATTGACCTTACTCTCTACCCTAAATCTACTAACCCTCTGACAGGCAATATCATGTGATATCCCCAGCCAGCACTACAAGCCTTGAAACTGAGGGCTCTCTGATGGGGCAAACCTTGAAATATCAGGATTTAACTTTATAAACAGATAGGATACATTGTATGAGGAATAATCTTTTGAGTATATAACAGGAGGTAGACTATCAGGGAAATGTTCTGATATATTAAGAGCCATATTCAATAAAGCTCACTTAGACATATATCTGCAACAATACCTGTACATAATGATTTTGGTCTGGTATATACTTTTTTTTGTACATAGGAGCATATTTTATTTTATACAGACTACTATTTTGTTTTTATTACTATTTAATAGATGTTCACCATATTTCATCTTTATATACTCACCTGCAACTAGGTATTCCTGTATATTAATTTTGTTCTTCTTAACACCATTTAACTACATATATCTCAAGGTGATACAGTGATTCATGTACACTTTATGTGTTGTGACCACCTGTATCAGTTTGTTTGTTCTTTCTTTTTTGTATCTACTGGGGTTAAGCCCCTAGAGACCCCTGGAGTCTCGACCCGGTACTCTAGATAGTTGGACACAGCTGGGCGCTTTGCTTTTGCTATAGCAGCTCAGGTGCAAACCTACTACCTTCTATTTGTATGTTTTACTGTTTGTAAGTAAACTTTTTTTCCAAGAATCCCTGGAGTGCTGATAAATTTCTACTTTGTGTGTATATATAAAAACTACTTGCACTGCTACACGGACTGCCAGATGACAGCTCTATATTTATTTTGACGATCCAGCTAGAGCTGACTTAAAAATGTGGCATCTCGGGGGGCGGGGCCCGACCGCCATGCTGAGAGGTCGCATACAAAATGAGCTCCTGCAGAAAAATGACTTTAAAGCTTGTAAAACGCACAAAACTACTTATCTGCAGTCTGGAAGCAACAGTCCTGCGGGCAAAGAGGGGCTGGTGCTGAGGCCAACCAGACCACGAGCGGTTTGACCTCGGAAAAGGCACATCGGCACAGCCAAATCTGGGGCCTACCCGGGCGGTGAGTGAGGTGGACGGCCGCCACCTCGCTATCCTGCTCTGCGGTTTCCTCTCGGAACTCTGATGCCACGTGGTAGGGGCCCCGTATCCCCCCTTTTGGACCGGTGGGGGTCATCCCGGTCCCAGTAGACTGTTCCCGCAACCCTAGGCGCCTGGAGCGAGGAAGACCCTCCATTCCAAAATGGCGGTCATGGCGGGCAAAACCGAAATGGCGGCAAAGCCAGAAACCATCAAGGCTCAGCTGACTGAAAATCTCGGGGAAGCACGGATGAAGATGAGGCAGAGGGGTTCCCCAACACAAATGCACCTAAGCTTACCGACCTGCAAATGTGCGGGAATCCCGGATCCAGCGGCGATGAACAGCCGGTGTCTGCTTCCCGACCCCTCACCACGCAACACTGCCAACCCTGCCGCCCAGACAGACACTCCTGCGCTCCAGCTATCTCCCGTGGAGGAATGGGCAGCAGCAAGGGATTAAACACACTCACCCCTCTCACCACGCAATATGATGGACTGATCCTTATGTATTATGCTGGACCCACTCTTGTCAAGCCCGGGGACTGTGGAGCCATCCCCATGATCCGCAGCACAGTCCCCGGGAATCGCCCGGGGACTGTGCTGCGGATCATGGGGATGGCTCCTGTCCCTCCTGTCTTCTACATAAGTAACAACGACCTCTTCACACTCTGAGCAGCTATCACTATGGGCACAGCTCAAGATGTCTTCTTCTTCCTTTATTTTTATTTATTTTTATTTTTTCCTCTCACCATTTTTTCTCACATTTTGTCTCATATTAATGTAGCCGTGCACTGAGTCCCCCATGCTGTACATCACTCTCATATAAGCAAATCCTGGCAACGAGACTAGTCTTACATAATGTGAGCCTTAATGTTTTACTCAATCAGTGTCATCACACATTAGACCTGTTGCTAGTATATAAATTGCGGATCTCTCACTTATGCACAAATAAGCCCAACAGTGCTGTAATATGAAGCGTTGTCTAACACGTTTAAGCCCTCATATCTTAAAGAGCTAAAGCGACGTTAATGTATAGTGGTGTAAACGTTAATAATTAATCTTACATGAGACTAAGCTTGAATTACCATACTCATTAGTTTAAAATTGCATCTCTTATTTCGACTTAACCGTTACAACTCTGATATCAATATAAAAATGTGCTGTCAAACCGCATGCCATGTCAACTCCACTGTACCTAACTGGCCTGCTAATGCTGTTGTGGCATCGCAAGGCAAAATGTTAACTGTATTAACATGCACAAGAAAAATAAAGAATTAAAAAAAAAAAATGTGGCATCTCTTTCTGTCCTCATGGAACGGCAGTTCATTTTTTGTCCCACCTGTATATATATATATGTTCTACTTTTGTTTTTGCCATTTTATTCTTATTTTTTTGTATACAATATGCATGCCCCATAGGTAATTTGCTACCTATAGTGAATTTTTTTACATTGTTGTATTATATTTATTATGTTGGCAAATAATTGTTCTGTTTTTCAGCAGTTTACTATTTTAAAATGTTTACATTTTTTCCTATTGTTGGTACATACCTCAAAATAAGCCTACGGATATTGCTATTAACTAGCATACTCAAAGGCATACTTTAGTGACAGGATTACACGGTTGTATTCCTGTCACTATAGCTGTGAGAGCAATATTTAGGCACTCATTCCACCATAAGCTATTTGAAAGGTGAGTTTACTCACCTTTATTCCAGAGTTGCCTGGGTCTGCTGCACCCTGCCCCCGATCTGTGTCCTTGGCTGAGATCATCAAAATTGACATACACTGTTAAGTACACTTATAAAATAAAACATAATACATTTCAAAAAAATATTATATATATATATGTTTGTGTGTGTGTATATGTGGAAGGCATAAGTCTGAAATTGTGGGAGGGGTTTGGTGACCTATTTAAACCCTGGTAACCCCTACTTACCTGTCGTCACCGATTTTGGAAGTTCTCCTGTTCTGCTTCCGGTTCGCACAGACCCTGACGTAATTTCCACCTGCCAGCCGTCTGTATGAACACCGCTATCCAACTTACTTTTGTGTAAATTTGTGAGTATTTAAAAACGAACATGGCCCTTGGCATGAACACAGCATACATTCTACAAACTGTAAGTAGTTCAGTTATACGAACACCATTTATTTCGAACATTGTCACATACAATTCGTAACAATTCATTTGTATTCTCTGTTCATTTAAATGAATGCATGTTTTAAGCTGTTTTGTTTGTATATGTGTTCTACAGACACTTCATTCGTGTGGGTGAAAGCATACGAACGGTATTTGTGTATTAATTCGCGCTGTTTATACCTAAGCTATTTCACATAATTGTCAGATTCAATGCTGTTTGCGCAAAGATTTTACAAACACCACTTCATATGAAGGTTTCCCGTTCGTGTATTTTTGTTTCCCAGGAATTTACATTTGTTTGCTTTCTATATAACACTATGACAATTCACTGGGTTTCATGCATTACTGTTGGACTATTATTTATGCGAATTCTTATTTATACTTTAAATATGTCATCCATCTCGGGGGAAGGTTCACTAATTACTTAACATTTTAACGGTTCAAAATTTCTTGGTGTCAAACTTGTTAATAATTGTTAATACCAGTTCAAATAGGGAATTAAATGAATTTCTTAGATAATAATGCATGTTTCAGTACATTTTAAGTTATTTTTCTTTCTCTCTCTATTTCTCCCTCCCCCCCTTTTTTTTCCCTTCCGTCTCCTTTTCCTCACTCCCGCCTAATCCTTCAGGATCTCCGCAATCGCTTCCAGGGGCGGGAATCTTATTGTAACTCGCTGTAGCTCAGGTATTTCCTTTAAGAAATACTGGTTAGTAAATTTTTGTATAGTTTTATTTCCCTCTTCATCTAAATAAAAAATTTAAATTTGTCTTGTTCTGCTAGTTCTTTCTAGCTTTTTTTTATAAAAATACGAAACATTTACAAATTCCAAGGTTTATAAAAAAAAAAAAAAAAAGATCTATAGGAACATCTCCAAACTATTGTTAGGTATGAAGTAACCTCCTGAAAGTTCTCGCCAATTAGATAAAAAATTTCATAGGCTTCTTCGCCTTAGTTGAGTGGTCCCGCAAGGCCAACTCCAATCCTCACGCTCGGAGGTACAAGCCCAACTGCCCAACGCATATCTAGAGTCTTGCATTATGTTATAGTTAGGACCTCACCTGTCACGGCCAATCTATCTTATATCTGGTAAATGTCACTGAGAGGCCAACACCGCGCCACTTATGTCAGTGGCATCAAGAAAGCCCCACATGCCAAATCATAGGTAGAGCCTCTCAAGCCGCTTGGCAATTAGTTAGGGCCTCACCTGTCACCAAACTAGTTACAGTAATATAATTTTGTCATTTGGCACTAGTAGTAGGCAGCAGATTTACTTCATACCTATCACCTTACAGTTCAATAATCAATTTGTTACCTTTAAAGTCATAGTATGTCTAACGCCTCACTACACAGAAACGACCTCTCACTTACCAGCACCCCATTCAGCTCTAATTCTCTTACAAGACAGACCATAGTAATCAGCCCAGCATTCCAGCTACAGATCATTGATAATACACAAAATCATAGCAGAACTTAAAGGACCACTCTAGGCACCCAGACCACTTCAGCTTAATGAAGTGGTCTGGGTGCCAGGTCCTTCTAGGGTTAACCCATTTTTTTATAAACATAGCAGTTTCAGAGAAACTGCTATGTTTATCAATGGGTTAAGCCTTCCTCCAAATCCTCTAGTGGCTGTCTCATTGACAATATGGGAGGCCTGGCCTCAATAGTGAATGCAATATTAAAACATAGCTTAAAAGAACTACATAGTATGGTCTTATCTCTGGTGGCTTCTATAGCTACTATTAATAACAGTTTGGAAATAATTATTTTGCAATGACAATTCAACACCTTCTACTAGTAATGCCAGTACTGAGTACACACCTAACTTCGCTCAAAAAAAGAGTTAAAATATAATTTAGGTAGACCAATTGTTTTCTGGAGAAAATGCAGGTATGTAATAATTTAACAGGCTGTTGTGGACAGCGCCTTCAGACTCCGTCATGTATGCTCAGATTATTTCCCACCTCGTTTATAGCTTTAGGTCGAGGTTTGTGCTTTTCTATAGCCCCTTGCAGTTATATAACAGCTCCATTCTTTCGATACATGCTTGGTTCACACACTAGCTAATTTAATTTAGCAGGATAAAGATGATATTATGTTTCTTTTGATATTTTAACTATGTGTACTTGCTTGCCATCATTTGGAAACAGATTGTATACATTTGAATTTCACCAACATGCATACAGCTCACTTTGGAAAACAAACTCTCTTTTTCACTTAGCTTTGGGAAAATATTGGTTTGGAGATATTCTATCCAATATATTACACTTTTTCATGGTTTAAATGTCACACAATATAAATAACATCATCAACAGCTCCCCTCCCTCCCCCCCTCCACTCCTCCCTTACCCCGATACAATGCCTTTAAACTTCTCCCAATACATTCATTACTCTGGCACTTGCATGGCATTAAATGGGAAGACCAATACTACTTTGCTACAAGTCTGTATTTGGTTCCAATTGTAGCCCAAAACTTTTGATATTTTCGCTGAAACCTTAATATGGCTGTAACACATGCTGGCAAAATAATAATAGATTTTAAAGCCAAGATAAAGGTACATAATAACTCTCAAAAATTGCACAGGCACAAATCACCCTGTCCATGTGGTCTAATATAGTGCTGCCAAAGGGCCATTAGGTCTAATAAACACTTTATTATCTTACAAAGCACATTGATACAATAAAAACATGTAAATATGAATATCAAATATGGAAATATCCATTTCTAAACTCTTACTTAACAAACACAGGTGTCCAGTGGTGATACTCTACCTTGACGCTAGGTGGCTATATACGGTGATGATTGGGTACAAGCTACATGGCCACCAGAAACTGCCATTCTAGATAATTTTAATCAAACTTCAGCACTTTGTGTAGTCTTTCCCATAATAGTAGCAGCACATATATGGGGTAACAAGTGCTAAGGGAAAGCAGTTTGATGTTTTATGTTAACATGCCATCTTTATAAAGGCCGGTCAAAAAATCTCTTACTATCATGAAGTTAATAAGAAACTGACCTAGTTAGCAGCTAAACTACAGTTCTCATTACACTGCATCCATGTACAGGGTGTTCAGAATAAAGCAGATGTTGCTCTGCCATGTTCTAGTTTACAGGAATTTTCAGACACCATCCAACAGCGAATATTCAGCCCGGAGATCCTCTGCAGTTCAAAAGACCTAACCATGCCTTAAGTTTTATTAAGTCCGAGTATATCACTTACGCGGGTACATTTGTCCAACACTAAGGAAGCTTGCACTAGAGCTCATGGTATATTTAAGAAATGTGTGTGTGACTTCAATATAATAAATGTGTTTCAATTGAAAATGGTTGCTTTTACAACTTTTTGCCACATCTCTTTGAAACTAGCCTACAATACAATTAAACTATACCTAACAGGAATTTAACATTACATATTGACATTATACCCCAACAAAATTCCCATTTTGTCTTCTTATCCTGTTAAAGGTGTGCTGTGAGGTATTCAGAGACAAAAACCCCACAAAGCGCTATATAAATGGCAATAATAATAATAATAATAATAGACAGTAACATCTTCAAAGAAATCTCTGAATTAATCAATAAACGTCCCTTTAACCCCTTAAGGACACATGACATGTGTTACATGTCATGATTAACCTTTTATTCCAGAAGTTTGGTCCTTAAGGGGTTAATAACCCTACCAATATAGTAATTAAATCAGCAGCTTACTTATCTTTCTAAAGTTTCTTTGGGCCAAAAAAAGAATTTACTGTTGAAATGCATCCAACCTTCAGTCATGCCTTAAGCAAAGATTTCAAAGAAATCAACGATCATTATATTCTATCTATTCCTCATACTAAAACATATCAGTCCTCCAGTAGAAATCCCATACTATCCTAATTTTTCTAAATGGCGCCCGGTTAAAATTTTATTCTCTGTAATCAAAGATCAGGTTAGCGAGGTCCCTAACTTCTCCTTACTATCTTTATAAGGTAAACCACTTACCACTAAATCATTTATGCTATCTTGTGCATTAATACTCCGCCCAGGCCTTAATCCAACCTCCTGCTCGGGCCACTCATTCCATTTCGGAACAGCAACAGCAGCCTCTAGAGGTCATGTTCCATCACACATAATTAGGAATATGGGACGTTGGAAATCCTCTGCGTACAATAGGAACATTCCTAACCCAGAAAAGAAATCAGACTTTCTTTCAATAATATGACTAAATGATTGTTAATAGTGAAAATAATTAAACTTGTTTTTATATTTTTGCCCTTTTTTATTGCAGGTCTAACCTCTCGTCGGTTTCGGCACATGTTCATATCGAACCACATACATTTCATTATTATACAGCCTCTAGTATCCCGGACACAAATATAAATATATATATATCTCATTATACGTTCCATGTGTGTGTGTCTGAACATGCATAATTGGGGTTTTGTTGGGGCCAATTCATACAATACACAAGATCTAGTGAAGTCACTCACCCACTAAACGGCAACATAACACTTAAGGATTGTAATAGTTGTTTTTAAAGCAATCTAGGCAAAAAGCCCCATATGGATTTTTTTCCCCCAAGTAAGTGGGTTAATCTCACAAGAGCAGACATTAGGTTGTTAGAGTAAGACCTGACAAAAATGGGGTACATTGACTTTGTGGCAAGCTTATGCATTGTATGATCATATACAGGGACTAAACCCCCATTATTTTTGCCTAGATTAGGTTGTTTTTTTTAAATAAAATCTGTAAGTTTTAAAGTTGCTGTTTAGTGGATGTGTGAGTGCGCTGGATCTTGTGTATTGTATGTATGTATGTATTTACATGTCCTGATGAAAGTTCCAATGTAGGAACTGAAACGTCAACTTTTTAAGTGATGTACAAATAAAAGTTAAGTATTATCTTTTCTACTTGTTTTTGACCAAGTCCTTGAGTGCCGCCAATTCAATTGTGAGGCTGAGCACCAGGTATCAGAATTTATATACATATAATGAGAATTACTCCAATCATGGCATATCATCTGCAAAAATAGAAGCAATACCTTAGGAAGAGAGGAAAATTTTCTGAAGCTAGTTTTTGAAATATTATGTTAGTCTAATAAAAAAGGTGTCATTGCATACTGCAATGCTCTGGTATTTTGGCATCTTGTCTACTGCACTAATACGGCTAATCCAATCTACACCAATTCTTATCTTGTAATATATACTAACAATATATATATATATATATATATATATATATATATATATATATGAATGCTTCAGACTTAGGTTCTAGCTTGATTCTGTTAGTTAGGTATTACAAGATATTTTATCTGCTATATTAATACGGCTACAATCTCTACTTGAACACTATATATATATATATATATAACGTAATATAAACAAAATAGGTATCTTGGCACTCACCCTTTCTCCAAATGAAGTTAATTTATGCCTGGGTGCAATCCCACATTGTAGATATATAGAAAACTAAAGCAAGAGATGCACTCTCAGGATTTTTTAGGTGAATATAAAAGGATTTATTCCAATAACTGATACATCAAAAAAATGACCCACGTTTCGACCCGTTTGGGTCTTTCTCAAGATCTCTTGCTTTATTTTTATAGTTCTCTACCATTATTTTCCGTCACGTCCATATTTGAGCTATACATATTGCACTATTGGTTGTCCCTCTCTTTTATCTTCTATACAAGTGGAACCATTACAGTATACGAAGACCTCACTACTGCACTAACTTCCTCAAAGACCATTCGCAAGGACACATAAGTTGGACTTTCTTTTATTTGGACTTTGCTTATATTTTATTATTATTTATTGTGGCGCAGCCTTTTTTATTGTTGTTTTTATTTGTCTTGTTTTAAAGGGTCTAGAGGGATTCACTTTTTAAGGGTTGCTGCCTGTAAGTTGACCAGCGCTGTCTCTTCCTCTTATCACTTCTACCATTAATAAATTCATATCTGCAATCATGAGATCATTTTGGTTGGATTCTCTCAGGAAAGATGCTAAAGAATATGTGCAGGCTTGTTCTGTTTGTGCTGCTTCTAAGATACCTCACAATCTTCCGTGTGGATTGTTTCATCCACTTTCCGTACCTAGTGTTCCGTGGTCCCATTTGTTCATGGATTTAATCGTAGAATGTCCTAGTTCTAAAGGCTATACCACCATCCTTATGGTGGTTAGCTGCTTTTCCAAGATGGCTCATTTTGTTCCACTCAAAAATTGCCATCCTCTCAAGATCTGGTTCTTATTTTTATGCAAGAAATTGTCCGGCTACATGGCATTCCTCACAATATTGTATCAGACAGAGGTTCTCAGTTTGTGTCTCGGTTTTGGAGGGCTTTCAATAAACACTTGGGCATTGAATTGTCATGTTCTTCCTCTTACCATCTCCAAATCAATGGCATGGCTGAGAGGGATAACCATTAATTGGAATTGTATTTGAGTTGTTTTGTTAATAGCACTCAGGATAATTGTTCCGTATTACTACACTGGGCCGAGTTTGCTAGGAACAATGCTAATCATGACTCTTCTGATCATAGTCCATTTTTTGTTAATAACGGTGGTCATCCTTCTGTTCTGCCAGCGGTTTTCTCTGACACAGCTATCCCTGCTTTGGATGATTACCTTGCTTCTAATCGTGAAACTTGGACCAAAGTTCACTCCACACTCAAAACTGCGGCTGATCATTTCAAATTTCATGCTGATAAACAGCGGGGTGCAAACCCTGTTTACAAAGTGGGTGAGAGGGTGTGGTTATCATCGCACAACATCAAACTGAAAGTTCCTAGCATGAAGTTTGCTTCCAGATTCCATGGTCTGTTTCATATCCTTCGTAGAATTATTCCTGTTTCATATTTTCTGGCTCTCCCTGCCTCCTTACGTATTCCTAATACATTTCATGTTTCTTTGCTCAAACCACTTATTTGCAATAGGTATACTGTCCCAAGTGTTCCACCTCCCCCGTTGGTTGTTTCTGGACAGGAGGAGTATGAAGTCTCATCCATAATCGATTCCAGGTTTTCTCGTGGTTCCTTGCTGTATTTGGTTGATTGAAGCGGGTATGGGCCTGCTGAACGTTCTTAGGTTTCCGGCTCCATGCCAAGTTTCCCCTCAAGCCCGGTCCTTCCCGTCCGGTGTTCGGTCTTCAGATGGATGTAACATATTCATCCTCACCTTGCAGTGTCCGCGCTCAGCGGCCATGCGTCAGTGTACCTGACTCCTGCAACATTTTGGTGGATGCCGGCCGCTGCGGATCCATGCCAATTTATAGCCCCACATCCGCCCACGGGGATGACAACGTCGGCGTGATGTGATGTCACGCGGGAGATGCACGCGCACGTTTTGGGGTCAAAGGCTGATTTTGGCCAATCAGAATTGTAAAAGGCTTATTTAAATGCATCTTTACTTCTCCTCATTGTCCTGTCATGGTTTCCCTTAGTGGTTGTCTGAGAGTGTGTTCCTGAGCATTTATTTTTGGTTATTGACTTTGGCTTCGTTTGACATCCCTATATGCTGGTATCCCTGACTTTTATCCCTCATCGTTGTGTCTCATTCTGTGTCTCCGACGTTGGCAAGTATTCTGACTATTCTCTGGTACGTTAAGTCTGGCCATTTTAAGGCCTGGTAAGACATTACCTTTTAGTCCTAGGTGTGATACAGTTCTATGTGCTGGATCAACTAGTAATCCTGACAGTACTGTTGTACTCATGAAACATTACTTAACACAAATATGAGAATTCTAGAGTAGTAAAATGTACAATGCAGATGTTGTAAGCTGTGAAAGGGCAGTTTATTTGTGAGAAATGCAAAAAAACAAACATGAACGCTAACTTTGGCCATGCTTTGTGAATAAGTGGCTACTAAAAAAGACTGGACATACCCCATTTACATACCCTGAGTTGTCAACATTTGCAAATGACTAAGTGGCTACTAAAAAAGACTGGACATACCCTGTTTGCAATACCTTGGGTTGTCTACTATTGCAAATGGTATGCCATCATAGGGGTAATTTTAATTCTTGGGCTACCATAGGGTCTCAAAGGCAACGTAACCAATCTGGCAAATTTTAATGTGAAAAAAATGAAACGCAAGCCTTATATTTGACGCTGTAACTTTTGAAAACACCATAAAATCTGTACATGAGGGGTACTGTTGTACTCGGGAGACTTCGCTGAACACAAATATTTGTGTTTCAAAACAGTAAAAAGTATTGCAGCAATAATATCGTCCGTGTAAGTGCTGTTTGTGCGTGAAAAAATGCAAAAAACGACACTTTTACTGATGATATCATCTTTGTAATACATTTTACTGTTTTGAAACACTAATATTTGTGTTCAGCGAAGTCTCCCGAGTAGAACAGTACCCCCCATGCACAGGTTTTATGGTGTCCTGGAAAGTTATAGGGTTAAACATAGTGCTAGCAAATTAAATTCCCTTTACTCTCGGCATGGGTTGTCAGGCAGGTCCCGCTAATTGTAATTAATTAAGATACCTAATTATGTAAAAATATTACATAAATATATATGTAGAATTAATATATGTATATATATATACGTATGTGAATCTATATGTGTATATATATATAATTTTTTTTAAATATTTTTATTTATATATAGTATATATATAGTGATATATACGTATATATTTATGTATGTAGATATATATATTATTTCGTTCTACGTGTATTTTGATATATATATATATATATATATTAATATCACAATACAGTTAGAACGAAATAACACACATCTATATATTTTTTAAATTTTTTAATTTTTTTAATTTTATTTTTTAACGTATTTACATATTTAATTTTTTTATATTATATATAAATATATATAACAATAATTATATATATATTTAATCAGTATCAGTCTACATGTAATTTGATATTAATATATATATATATATATATATAATTATATATATATTAATAGTAAAATACACCTAAACAGTATATGTGTGTGTATGTATATGTGTATATATATACTTAGATCATATATTTATAATATTTATATATATATATATATATATGATCTAAGTATATATATATTTTTTTACACTTATAAACTTTTATTAATTTTATTTTCAGCCAGCAGGGAGAGCACCTGTCATTACAGGCAGCCCCCCTGCTGGCAATGCAGGAGGCAGCTACCCCCGACCATGTGATTGTGGGGTCCTCGCAAGGACCTAACTTTCACATGGCCGGGGGGGCTTCCAAGGGGTCGGACATGCCGGGGGGGGGGCTCCCTGGGAGTCCCCCCTACCGCGATCATTGGCGTGGGATCGCCGGCGACCGTGTAAGTACAGAAAGACTGGAGGGCGTACAGAGCCGCCTATAATAGGGCGTAATAGTACGCCCTCCGGTCTTAAGGGGTTAACAGCAAGAATAGAAGACTACATATTGATTTGGGTTTCCTGTCCCACTAACAACACTTTACATGAACACTCCCCCTACCCCCCCTTCCCACATTATCTTACTTTTCTGTCATTTGTATCAACACTTTAAAATGCATACCAATATGTTTATTCTATCAATATATAAAGTACTATGTATAGACCTATGCTTTCCCATACTCTTATGCATGTATGCTTATATATGTGACTGTGCATTTATATTTGTGTATATGACTTCATGTGCATGTATGTGTATTTATATTTGTTTATGCATTTACATATACATATTTATGTGAGTGTGTGTGTATGTATAAAGTATACCATCTTCTGCACTGTCTGCTTGTTTTTTTTCCTCCCTCTCCCCCTCACTCTGCTCTTCAAAAATATATTTATGACCCTCTGCAAGAATAGTGTTTATTTTCTAACAAACCTGTGTCTTATCTGAAATCATGTCGCTTTAACCCCTGTATCACAACTCATCTTTGAATTCTTTGCGTTGTCTTGCTCAGAAATGCTTCAGACAGGAGAAAGGGAGGTTGTCATTACAAAATTCTGTTAGTCCAATAAAGAAGGTATTACAAGATACAAATTTTATCTGTTTTTTACATCTTCATCACTGGACTAATACGGCTACAATCTCTAGCAGTATATGTATGTGTGTGTGTATATATATATATATATATATATCATTGTTATAACTGTTTTTTTTCTGGTTTACAAGTTTCTCACAAATTTCTCACATGGAAGTGGAGCTGCTTACAGTGTTTATAAACCAATTTCCCCAAACACCAGATGATACATAGTGATACATATGGAGATGATACACCAAATGTTACATACATGATACTTAGGAAGAACAACAACCTTTATTGAAAACAATGGGATTTTATACACACAGACCCCCTGCATGCGGTCTCCAGCACAGCTATAGGTGATACCGCCCGGGCGCCTCTGTGTCTGGGAGAAGATCGCAACATCCACTGCTAAATTTAATTATCTCCCAGGCACAGAGATGCTTAACACAAAATATCCCCAAAATAACAACTCAATAATGTAGAATCCCCACTCATCATATCATCAACCCCACTCACCCCAGAGAGTCCATACTGGCATGCCCAATCTGTGTAAAATAGCACCCTGATCCATGCAGATCAAGTAGAAACTGAAATTAAAATTTGGACCAGCTGTGACTAAGGTTCTAGCCAAAAACAGTTCCACGCAGGTGGCGCTAGATATTCTGCAGTCAGCATGCCGAAGGTGCCGGGTGGCTTGCTGTCAGGGCGCACACATCCTGAATTACACATCCCCGGACAGGTCTTGATTCCCCCAGTGTACTGTCCAAATATTATCCGGATCGGAGGTGTTAAGCCTGAGGATTATTAGCTCTGACTGGGCGTTGGTCCCATCTTGATCCAGAGTGGAGTTCCAGACTGGTCATGGCTAAGTTCCGATCTTTGAACAGGGGCTCCTGCTGTCTTGGAAATGGGGGTTCCCTTGGCTCTTGGGTAGCGATTGTTGGTAATGTCCCTCTCTACCTTCCCTCCAAATAGTGATCTCTTAAGTGTAAAAGGAGGTAAAACAGGTTGTAAACCTGACCGGGCAAATGCTGGCGATAATGCTGGATCTGGGTTCTAGCAGATTCATATTAGGGCATCACGGCTGTTACGACTTGGAAAGATACTGCTACCAGTCAAGAAGAGGGAGCGCTCAGATGGAATATATGGGAGGGTAGGTAAAGGAGAACCAAGCGAGTGAAATAGTGTTTTGATGAAATAGTATAACTGAGTCCTGTTCCAGTAATCCATGAAAATATGCAGGCTCCCCTACAGTATGTCTAAATAACAGTTACTGGAGGAGTTCTTATAAACAAATGTAAAAACTGCCTTTTGACAAAAAAGGCTGTGTTTACAAGTCAGAGACTGCAGGGATTGTCTCTTTGCTGAAAACAAATCACACATTTTTAGTCCTGCTGAGGGATTTAATGGTTTAATTAGCTGTAAGTAATACACCAGATGATTAAATTGCCATGATTGACCTACTGTGTATTACTCATCATGACATTGTACCTGTGGGCTGATAAACTAAAACAAATGCAAATAATATGAAAATAAAGAATGTATGAATCATTGCATAGCTGAGAACCAACACACAGTAATTAAACACTTTGTGGTCTGGAAAAATAAACCACACGTAAGTAATGGGTAAATAAAGACTGTATGAATCAGTGCCATAGCACATCGGATTTATTTTTTTAAATCACTTATCCCCACCAAGGTTCCTAATACTGAAAAAATGTGTTAAATCCCTAAACTCCTAACAGGTGTAACAATGCTAGGTATCATTAACATAGCCCTTCCAGTTTTGAAGTAGATAGTAGAATGACAATGCATTCTGCAGGAATTTAATACGTCTAATAATAAAGATAAATGAAATCATTATTGAAGTTCCCAGAATAACTCATACTTACTGTGGCAAACATAGCCACTTGGACACTATAAAGAGACTGTGCCTTTAAGGGTTGCCTATATGGTTGTGGCATATGGGCTTAACTATGTTGAATGTATGCGGGTTGTAATTTACATGTATTTGTTGTATTGGCTATCTGCCGAATGCAGGTAGCTGTTTGTATTGGATTTTTCTTTCGTTTCACGAACGGCACTTTTGCAGGCTGTTCGTGAACCGAAAACACCCCCATGTAGTAGCCCACACACTTAGAGGCGTGTGGCGCTTGTTAACCAATTGCAACAATGTTGCAATCGGTAATTAGAGGCTCTCCTAGGTGGCCGCCGTTCGACTACCGACCATGAGGCGGTCGGCCATCTTGGATCCTTTGTTCCCTCAGCAGTGTTAGGTTGTCGAGCGCATGGTACTAAAAACGGCTACTCGACGGCACGAACAACGCTGAGCCTCCAGGCCGTTCGGGAGCTCCGGGCCGTTCGGTACTTTGTTCCCTGGAAGGCAATCGGTCATTTAAACATGTATTTTAATAAATGTGTTTTTCGTGCGGCGTTCGGTTGTTTTAGCTGGGATCTGAGCAGTAATCTCACGAATGATGCGCTCAGACCCCAGCTATCTACCGAACGTCCATTTGTGCAAATAGACCGTATATTACCACAGTTATGCATTTTAATATAAATTGTCGGTTCTGCTGCACGGAGGGATAATGCACTTAACGGTACATTCCTGTGGGAGGATTCCTCTCGTGCAGCAGTGCCTGATGGGAGAAATGCCCTGTATTGTAAGTCCCCCATGTAGTCCCCTCTGGGAATGCCCCTGGGAGGGGACTCAGGAAACCCCTTGCATGGGGACTTGTATATATTGTGGAGCTGAAAAAATGACCTCAGTTGACTCTCAGAACTGTGTTTCGTCCGGTTACTGGGAGGTTTGGGATATTGCCTTGCTTTTTCCAGTGCTTGACTGTGGATTACTTCCTGAACCAGCGGAATTCGTGGATTTAATATTGGCATTCCACTACACTTACTCCACTCTTCAATAATAATGAACATGGGTTATTAGGACCATCTATATATTGGGAGGGACACACATAGTGAGCTGTCAGAAGGAGCCACAAGGGGAGGAATGAAAGGATGCAGAGAGGAGGGGGGAAGAGAGAGGAGGCACAGACTCACCAGCCTCAGCCAGCAATCTCATTGGACCCTTGGGAAGCCGCCCTTCTGCACCTAAAAGGTATGGCTAAAAATATGGACATACTGACTTGTGTGTGTATATGTGAGTGTGTGTGTGTATCTGTGTCAGTGTGTATGTGTGTATTTCTATGTCATTACATGTATGTACCTGTGTGTGTAACAGTGTATGTGCGTCTGTAAGTTTGTTTGTGTGTGTGTCGGAGTGTATGTGCATCTGTTTTAGTATATGTAAATCTGTGTCAGTCAGTATGTATGTGTTTTTGTGTCAGTATGCGTGTATCTCTGAGTGTGTCAGCATGTATATGTATCATTATCAGTTTCTGTGTGGGTTTCCATGTCATTATATGTATGTACCTGTGTGTGTAACAGTGTATGTGTGTCTGTAAGTTTGTGTATGTGTATGTGTGTCAGAGTGTATGTTTGCCTATGTCAGTATATATATATATATATATATAAATGTAACTGCGAGTGTGGCAGTGGGTATGAGTATATGTGACTGTGTATTTGTATATGTGCACACACCCCAACATTCAAACAACGTTATACACAAATACACCTCTTTGGGGGAGGAAATGAGACATGTGGAGGAGCTTTGGGGTTAGGAAATTAGACATATGGAGGGGATTTGGGGGGAAGGAATGGGACACGTGGAGGAGTTAGGGGGAGGAGGAGATATGACATACAGAGAGGCTTGGTTGGAGGAAATGGAGGAGCTTTGGGGGTAGGTAATAAGACATATAGAGGGCTTTAAGGGGGAGGAAATTGGACACATGGAGGGTCTTTGTGGGGAAATTAGGCGCACGGAGGAGTTTGGGGGATGGAAATGAGACACATGTAGAGGCTTTGGGGGGCTGAAATGAGACACAGGGAGGGGCTGGGGAGTGAATGAGACACATTGAGGGGCTATGAAGGGAATGGGGCACATAAACGGTCTTAGGGAACGGAATGGGACACATGAAGGGGCTGGGGTGGAGGAAATGAGCACATGGAGGGACTTTAGGGGGAGGAAATGAGCACATGGAGGGACTTTAGGGGGAGGAAATGAGCACATGGAGGGACTTTGGGGGGAGGAAATGAGCACATGGAGGGACTTTAGGGGGAGGAAATGAGCACATGGAGGGACTTTAGGGGGAGGAAATGAGCACATGGAGGGACTTTGGGGGGGAGGAAATAAGCACATGGAGGGACTTTGGGGGGGAGGAAATAAGCACATGGAGGTGCTTTGGGGTAAGAAATTAGAAACATGGAGGGGCTTTGGGGGGAGGATGTGAGACATATAGAGGCGCTTTGGGGTGTATATGATACACATGCATGAGCTTTGAGGGAAATGAGACACATGTAGGTGCTGTGGGGGGAATGAGACACATGGAGCTAGGCTTTGCAGGCACCACTCCCTGCCTCCACTACCTCAGCCATATACCCAGAAGCTGTCTTGTCTGAGCTAAGCCCTGCACTGCAGGGTTTAGCACAGAAGAGCTAACAGAAGCTCCAAAGTTGGAGTTTCTGGCTCTGGCTCTGATATGTAGGAGGCAGGGAGTGCTAACCGAAGAACCCCAGCTAAGAAGTCAAACTTTTCTAAAACAGTTTGACTCCTTACAAAGGGGAGGTACCAGGGTATTCCTGGCACCATAACCACTATAGCACACTGAAGTAGTTATGGAGCTTGAAGTGTTCCTTTTAACCCATTCAAGACACTTATGCACACATGCAAATGACCTTGGCCCATTTGGTGTTCACATGTGATAAAGGTTTGCAAGACCCATCAAGCTTTTGGAAAATGCAGTGTGTTTTTGATTTGTTAATTATTCCATATTTATGCTACTCATATTGTGATAATCAAATTAACACTATTTCTGTAATTTCTGCAGGAAATAGGATAAATATATTTTTGCCATTTGAAAGCTGCCATTTAGTGGCAGTAATAGAATAGGAACAGAGAAATTATTTTAAGAATCTGACTGTTTTTTCACACTCCAAGTAACAAAATCAAACTCATTTAAGTAGAACCAGGATCTGTTTTGTTCTCTTTGCATACTTTTATCTAAAATTGTATTATACATAATTTGTCAAGAAATCTAGTGTCTGGCACACATCGAGAATAAATAAATAAGTCTTATCTCTAAATAGTCACAAAACAAAAGGTGTAATCCTGTTTCACCTGTATTTTCCCAGACATGTTACAGCACATTGCACCATGTTATGTAACTAGTTCAGAGAATAATCTCACAGTTGGATTTGGAATAATCTTCTATATCCTTCTTTAAGATATTAATACATTCACATCAATGCATATTTTATTTAGAAATATTAAAAAATATTAGGTATTATAACAAATGCACATTTTCTTGACAATCAGTAAAAAAATAAAAATATCCACATTTTAAAACACAATTAGTATCTACACATTTCCATTAATTTAGCAGTTACATAAATATATAATAATATCTATAGATCCTATTTTGCACTTTAAGCTAATGTCCCCACCTCTTATCACAGTTCTGTACCATACAGGGTTTTGTGCCTGATGTATTGTTCCATACACTGCAAAGCATTGTTATCTACCGAGGAATCAAACTTGTTGCCAAACAGATGATGCTGTTGCAGAATCCACTGCAGATCCCCAACTCCATAAATGCAGACAGTCCGTCGATATTCTCCTGTGCAGTCAGCATATGGTGCCCCTTCATCGACATTTCCAGCGTGCCCTTGCCATTTCACTAGCCTGGCTATGGCAGTTAAATCGGATATGTCATGTTTTTTGTGGGATGGTAAGGAGCCAGGCACACGTGCCATTCTGTTCAGTGTAGCCCACATGTGCTCATCTGGACTGTAGGTGTCCTTCTCCCATTCTACGAACGCTTTCACCAGAGGATCTTCAAACAAGGACCTCACAAAGTCTCTTGAGGCCACAATGTAAGCATTCCCAGAGAACATTCGAACTTTGCCAGGAGGTGGACTCTTCTCTTTATCAGTCATATGTATATCATCATCTGTTTCATAATGGAATTTCCAGCGTCTCATTTTATGGTTTGGAGTTTCTTCAGTTTCCATGCTGTTCTTTCCGTTTAACAACTTAAGGATTTTCACCATCTCGGCATTGGTCTTCAGTGGGAAGTCAGAGCCACAGGTGTTGAGGAGATACCTCCACTGAACCTTGCTCCGGAGAAGATCCTCCATGCAGTTGAGGTCAGCTTGAACTCTGGACCATGAGGCGTAGACCACCTTCTCCAGCTTGGAAGCCACAAACACGTTATCGAAGCAATTCGCGATAGCTCTCACTGCTTCTTTAAAGATGTCTTGGGATTTTGCATCCACGTGGACACAGTAGATGTTTTGAGGGGTGTAAATGGCTCTCAGGAGGCGCTCAAACATCTCAATCTGGTCATGGACCACCATGGAATAAGCAATGGGGAAGTGTTCTTCAGCTTTGCTCAGTGGAAAGGTAATGAATTTTCTAGTATTCTTGTAGAACTTGCAGTCTCTGGTTAGGTTCAAGTATTGGCTTTCATTCATGGGAGTTAGTTTATTCTTCACAGTTATTCGATCAATGACTGCTTGGTCTATGCTGTCCCTATCCCCTCTGATAATTCTGGAGCAGTTTACTCGATTACGTGGAGGTAATTCTAGAACACTATAACGTTGCTGTAGGCAGGCTGTGCTCTGTGTAGAGATGTCCATATCTGGATCTAGAACACACTCCAGAAAAGAATTCTTTACGAAAGCTAGTGTACACAGAACAGAAATACCCAAGATAGATACATAGTATCTAGATATCCGGCGTTTCCTGAAATACATTGATCTTCTAAAACCAGGACATTTGCAAAGCTCCCTCTGATTATAAAAAGAAAGAAAAACATTTATAAACTGCACATAAGCGAAACTTAAGTTAATAATCAATAGGAACGCCTAGCTTTCAAAAGGGGTGGAGAACATATTTTTTCTCTCTGATTAGATTATTATAAAATCAGCATTTCATCATCTCTGGCATGTCAATTTAGCTGCTGTTCTGTATTGTCAGCCTCCAGCGTTGCACTAAATTACCAAACAAGGAAACAAAGTAATGCAACTTGAACTCATTTAGTACCAGGGTTTTTATTATATGCTTTACTAAGAGTACATTTTTAAATATCAAATGCATATTTTGTATACACACACACACACACACACACAAAATATCTTGAATATGCTCTGCAATTTCAGGCACCTGTTCTAAAGAAGGATATTATGGCACTAGAAAGAGTGCAAAAGTGGGCTACAAAATTAATAAAATAAATGGAACATTTTAGCTATGAAGAAAGGTTAACAAATTTAAACCTCTTTAGTTTAGAAAAACGTGGTCTCAGAGGGTATATGCTAACAGTATACAAATATATCCAGGACCAATACAAACCATTGTGTGGAAATCTGTTCAGAAACCGGACTTTACATAGGACACGAGGTCATGTGTTTAGACTGGAAGAAAGAAGATTTAGTGTAAAGCAAAGGAAAGGGTTTTTTTTACCGTAAGAACAATAAGGATATGGAATTCTCTGCCTGAAGAAGTGGTTTTATCAGAGTCCATACAGATGTTTAAATAGCAACTGCATGCATTCTTGCAAAAACAGAACATTCAAGGATATAATTAATTAATTAAGGATTTTTTTTCCTAGTTTGTTGCAAAATTGGAAGTGCTTTGTGACAAACTCCCCTTTTCCTGTGAGTTTGCCATGAGTTTTTGGAGGGGCCTGTTTGCCAGCCTCCTACCCTGTGACTATGGCCCCTGCAATAGACCGGGCTAAAATACTTTAAACAGGCTCTGTTCGTGCAGTTGTGGTGTTTTCTGTAGAGTACTTTTTTTAGAGTACTTTTGGGGTGTTTTTAAAAAGTGTGTTTTTTTCTGTGCTTGAAGATGATTGGATTAGAATTAGTACAGTTACTGATCCAATTATCTCCCAAGCAGGGAGGAAGGATTGTATGTTTGTTATGTGAGTGTCGGGCATTTAATCACTGTTCTTTTTGGTCTGTGTCTTTGTGTTGGAGTCCCCAACAAGGTCCATGTGGGCTTGTCATAAAAAGCCAAGTGTGGCTCCCATTAAATTGAGATTTGTTTACCCCTTCATGAAGTCTTGGCTCATGTTTAAGGGACTGGAGAACTATATTCACTATGGGGATTGCTATATCACAATACTCCCCTGAGTATAATCACTAGCTCTTATAAGAGCTGTTCCTGCTACGCTTTCTGGACTAGGAGAGGTCTACCCACTGGAAGCTGGATCCTGGTCTTGGGTCCAGGGTGGGTGGAGAACGGCGAGACCCCACACCAAGCTACGGTGGTTTGTGGAGTCTACGGTGGTTATGGTGTTCCAGTACATTTCTTATGGTGCTCTCAATACTAGGAAGCAGCGATTGACAGAGGTACCCATTTGGGGTGCCAGGCGGTCCATCACATGCTTCAAGCTGGTTGTTTTTTTTGCCTTCTTTTGGATCAACTGCAAAAAACAAATGAGAGGAAGGTTGAACTTGATGGACACATGTCTCTTTTCAGCCTATGTAACTATGTGTGTACACAGCATATACATGGCTAATGTTGGATACCTAAAGTATTGCAATTGTGCCAACGTACAAAAGTTTCTATTTTTCATATTTTTTGTCATATCCTTTACAGAAAAATCAGGAGTTATTAGAAATTATATAGTATCCTTTATCTCTCAATATTTCTGACAAGAGATTCAGAAATAACTTTTTTTTTTTTTTTTTAAATGAGCAAATAATGCTGCTTCTAAATGTCAAAGTTTGGTATTTGGAAGTGATTTTTTTAAAACAAATTTAAAGTAAAAAGTAAATACAGACATACCCCACTTTTAAATACACAATGGGACCAGAGCATGTATGTAAAATGAAAATGTACTTAAAGTGAAGCAATATCTTTTTTTTCACTTCCCAGTGCATGTACTGCATTGCAATAGTCATTTACAGCCATAACTGATACTGCAACTGCAGATTCCCAGTGATTTATTTAGTGATTTCCAGTGGGCTTTTATTCAGTTAAAACAAACAGTAAAAAAAAAAAAAATTCCACATTGTGCCATTTATCTTTGATGTTTTACTCATCTGACAACCTTAAACTGGAAGGAAAAGTAAAACCTGCCCACTGGGCCATTTTCTGCCAATACAGTGCCAATTTGTATTTGTTAGCAGCTTAGTTGCACACTTTGTTTAGAAACATCTCTTCATCACTTTAAGCATTTATGGTTTAACTTTGAATCCTCAGAATTGTGGCTAATGCAGCTAAGCTGCTAAGTCATAGTTATAGAAATTGGCAGGGTAAACCATTTCACTGGATGGCAGCCGATTGCAGAATATGGACAATGTATGGGCAGAAAAATATATATATGTTCAGCTAGGAGTTGGCATTATTAATTTGAGATGATTAACCTGTGCCATGTCAGAAGGTGTGAAAAGTTCTTGCTCAAAAGACAGTGAACTGAGCTGCTCCGGGCGAGAATAGAACCTTCCATTTCCTGTTCACTCGCAAACTGAAGAGGCGCGGGAATGTCTGTCCTCGCGAGACACCTTTAAGTATACTCGCTAGTATGTCTGTACTCGCGAGTGTATGTAATGTGAGTGTATGTAAAGCGGGGTATGCCTGTAATTGTAGCTGAAACTATGTCATTCATTTTTAATTGCATTATATAGGTAGAGTATTGATACAAATTTGCACAGTTAATGAATAAATTCATATATATTCACATTTGATGTACCTGCAGTAACTCCAAAACTGCACTGAGATTTCTCTAAATCAGGTTTGACATATGAACAATTATGCATATGATCCAACCTATCTATCCTCCCTAATACACAAGTATATCCCATCAAGGCCGGAGACCTATGTCTATCCTTTTTTTTGTACTCTCTCCTCTGATGCTCGCCTTCAAGACTTCTCTAGGGCTGCACCATTCCTGTGGAACTCAATTCCCTTCTCTGTTAGATGCTCATCAAGTCTTCACACCTTCAAAAAATCATTAAAAGCTCACTTCTTCATGAAAGTGTTTCAGTTTAAACTGTTAATAGCTCCAAATTGATTCCTCTTCTGCAACTGTCATAAAAAACACACTAAGTCTTCAGTAAATACTATTCTACCCATCTACTTCTCTTCTCTCACCCTTACCATTTGTGTCACTTTACCCCACTCCCAGAGGCGTAACTAGAATCCCCTGGATCCGGTGCAAAAAATTGCCCTCCCTCCCACCCCCCACGGTGTCTCATTCACTGCCACCCTCCCCCATGTGTATCATTCCCTCGACCCCATGGTGTTTCATTCCCCCCTGGTGTCTCATTCCCATGCCCCCATCCCCACCCATGTGTATCATTCCCTCGACTCAAAAGCCCCTTCATGTATCTCATTTACCCTGCCCCACAGCTCCTCCATGTGTCCCATTCCTTCTCCACCCTCAGCCCCTCTATGTTTCTCATACCCTCCTCCCTCCCAGCCCCTTCATGTGTCACATTTCTCCCTCCTGTGCATCTAACTTGTCTGGTTACAATTACGTTTGTTAGTTCACCCATTGTACAGTGCTGTGGAATTTGTTGGCGCTATATAAATAATAACAATAAGGATAAGTAAAGCAATATTTAGTAGATACACCACATAAGTAAAGCTACAATTAGTAGATACACCATTTCAGTAAAGCAACATTCAGTAGATAAGGTTTTAGATATATAAGATAGCACACTCTATGTTTCTATGTTTCTATGTTATTATATTATTATTATTATTATTATTTATAAAGCGCCAACAAGTTCCATAGTGCTGTACAATGGGTGTACTAGCAGACACATATTTGTAACCAGACAATTTTGACGCACAGGAAAAGAGGTATTGAGGGCCATGTTCAATGAGCTTACATGCTAGAGGGAGTGGGGTATAGTAGAGTTGACTAATGTGCATATTAGTCTGGGGAATTTGACCTGTGTACTAGTGTAGCAGGGTGGGACTTGGAACAAAAAGCAGCACTGTGTATTATAAATGTTTCAGTCCAACTATCTTGACATATTAAGAAAAGTTTGGTAATGGGACTGGTGAATGTATGCTGTTGTACAGCTGAAACAATTGACATTATCTGTTTTATTTGAAGTCCTATGAATGTGTTCTTTACTATGGGTGAGTTCCTCAAACGTTATGATCTCAGCAAATCCAATGCTTTGCTATAGGAAAGTGTATTGTGCTTTGAAGCTGCTTGTGTATAGAATGAGCTGATTGTGGTGTGGGGTTTTGTGTAAATAGGTCGGCTTCATTGGTGTTGTGTAATATTTGTGGTTAGGGGCTGTAGAGAATGAGATAGTGTGTGTGTGTGTGTAGTGGGCATAGTGTGTATAGGGGCTGTCATGTATATGTGTATAGATTTGCATACAAGGAATCTAGTGTGCATATGGGGTCCAGAGTGTGTTTAGCAGGGGTGCAGTGTGTGTGACAGGTATGAGGGGTTCAGTATATGTGTGTGAGAGGTGCAGTGTGTGTCTGTGAGGGGTGCAGTGTGTGTGTGAGAGGGGTGCGGTGTATGTGAGAGGTACAGTGTGTGTGTTTGTGTGCATGTTGTGTGTGTCTGTGTGAAGGGTACAGTGTGTGAAGGGTATAATGTGTGTGTGGGGGGGTACAGTGTGTGAAGGGTATAGTGTGTGCATGTGTGTGTGAAGGGTATAGTATGTGTGTGAGGGGTGTACTGTGTGTGAAGGGTGTACTGTGTGTGAGGGGTGTGGTGTATGTGAGAGGTACAGTGTGTGTGCGTTTGTGTATGTGTGTGAGGAGTACTGTGTGTGTGCAAGAGGTGCAGTGTGTGTGTGAGGGATACAGTGTGTAAAGGATATAGTGTGTGCGTGTATGTGTGAGGAGTGCAGTGTGTGTGTGTGAGAGGTGCAGTGTGTGTGAGGGGTACAGTGTGTGTAAGAGGAGCAGTTTGTGTGTGTATGAGGGTGTGTGTATGAGGGATAGAGAGTGTGTGAGGGGTGCAGTGTGTGTGTGTGTTTGTGTGAGGGGTACAATGTGTGTGTGTGTGTGTGTGTGTGTGTGAGGTACCGTGTGTGTGAAGGGTGCAATGTTTTTGTGGAGGAGAAATATGACTTTTTAAAATTATTTAAATGTTAAAAAATACTAATAAATGTTATACCCTTCTTCCTTCTTTAAGATATTGTATTGTCAGCGCTTAGTGAATAATCCCCTTAGATATAATCAGGGGTAAAGGTCTTATACATTGGAAGGCCATACCTGAGAATAGAAGGAAGAAGGAGTATATAAAAGGGTGAAAGAGAGCGCACAAAAAAGATATACAATAATACTTATAAGAGAATGGTACAAAGTACCTCTAGATAATAGCTGCTAAACAAAAAAAGAACTTCCCAAATTCAACGAATAAACTGTAAGATATTGTGTTGTCAGCGCTTAGTGAATAATCCCCTTAGATATAATCAGGGGTAAAGGTCTTAACAAATGTATCTATAATAATTAGAAACAGCAATAGTATACAGTGTTAAGAGTGTCAATATAACTGATAGTAACAATCAGATGGTAACAAAAAAATCTAAATTGTATCTCAGTCCAGTATAAAATATGTAGCAGCTGTTCAGAAAATACAAACTATAGAACGCTCAACACTTTTAGCCAAAGAGGTAAAACAAAATAATACTATGGGAGATTTTTGCCCCCTAGTTTTCAACTACAGCACCCAGGCAGGTTTCCTGAAAAAAAGTATACAAAAACATTGGCACTTACTGTGTCAGGATCCGTTTTTAGTTGAAGTCCTACCTAAAAAACCTAAGGTTGTGTTTAGGGGTGCACCCACACGAAGAAATAAATGAGTACATAGCTACAATAAACCCGTGAAAAACAATCATTTTTTAACAGGAAAAAATGTTTTTTATAAATGCGATACATGTAATATATGCAAACTAAATCCAAAGGGAGAAAATTATACTACCTTTAAATCAACAGCCACAAAATAAATATTTGACATTAAAGAATGTATTACTTGTAACATGAAGCAAGTGATCTACATGTTGGAGTGCCCTTGTGGCCTCCAATATGTGGGACAAATGAAAAGAGTGTTAAAAATCAGACTTAGAGAACATGTCTATAACATCAAAAGAGGTTTTGATAAGCACTCCCTTTCAAATCACTTTAAAACCCATCACAATAGTGACCCAACACTCCTTAAATATATTGGTATTCAAAAAGTAGAAATACCTTGGAGGGGAGGTGAACTAAACAAAATCTTAACCTACAGAGAAATGTATTGGATCTATAATTTGAAAACTTTAGCCCCTTCAGGCTTAAATGCGGAACTGGAATTAGCAAATATACTATAAATACACTTAATATCTATAAAGAAAGTTTGGACAATATATATATATATATATTTCACCATTATTAGAACTTATTTGCATATAGTGTACAACAACATTCAAAATATGAACTTAAAACACACATCTGTTTACATATATTTTTTGTATGCTTTTATATATTTTAGAATGAGATGGGTATTGATTATTATTATATTTTTTATTATTTTTAATATCATTTTAGAATAAACAGAGAAGCCTCAGGATATATATATACAGCAAGTATTGATTTGTTTTAACATGTATAAATAAGTCTGTTTTATTGTGTATAAATTGTTCCAGTATGCACAAATTGTTTTTATGTATTGCTGCATTTAGGAGGATGTATAATCCACAATCTATCATTATGAGGACATTTTTCCTGTTATAAGATTTCCTGTGTATAAAAATGCATGTTTCTTTAAAAATTCAAATGTGCTTTTCGGGCAAAGGTATTTAACTGCAGATTAGCACACTTAACACCTATCTTGAAAAAGGCCACTAAGAGGGGCAAAACACGTTTTATCTTGTTTTGCTGTCAACACTCTGCATGACAAGTTTTTATGCTAACCGAGGCCGAATTACAAAGAGGAGAACTTTTACTGAATCCACAGCCAGCCTCAGTGTGCGAGGTGAACGCTCCGGACCGCATCCTTGAAGCAGAGGAGAGATAAGACTGAAGCCAGATAAGCTTTTATTGTGGTCCTTAGAGATAAGCACCACATTTTTCTTCTGTAAGGGTTCCTATGTTGGGGAGGGGGATTCCATTGGTGTTTTAAGACATTAAATACAGTATTGCACTATATATATTTTCTGTCTTTTTTAAGGGATTCAAAGTCAAAGATTGTGTTCCCAAACAACACTGTGGACCTCCTGTCACTTTGGACCCTGCTACATATTTTATACTGGACTGAGATACAATTTAGATTTTTTTGTTAAAATCTGATTGTTACTATCAGTTATATTGACACTCTTAACACTGTATGCTATTGCTGTTTCTAATTATTATAGATACATTTGACCTTTACCCCTGATTATATCTAAGGGGATTATTCACTAAGCGCTGACAACACAATATCTTACAGTTTATTCATTGAATTTGGGAAGTTCTTTTTTTGTTTAGCAGCTATTATCTAGAGGTACTTTGTACCATTCTCTTATAAGTATTATTGTATATCTTTTTTGTGCGCTCTGTTTCACCCTTTTATATAATCCTTCTTCCTTCTTACCTATTCTCAGGTATGGCCTTCCAACGTATAAAGTCTGGAACTCGAGGCTCTGTACATCCCCGAAATCAGCTTCACAGCTTGGTTTGGTCCAGTGAATTCACACTTCGCACTCAAACCAAGCAACAGCCAATCCGGAAAAAGGGCGTGAACCAAATCTCGGCAATCAGCGCTCAGGTAGGAGAGGGGTTTTGCCGCCCAATCAGGAGAAAGGGCGCAAACCCCTGTGCACAAATCGGTGCTCGGCGAGTCGAGGAGTTTCACCAACCCATCAGGAAAATAGCGCAAACCCAGTTTGAATAGGTGCTCCTTCTCCTGATTGGACTTTCATTAGTCCCTGGCATTATCTTATAGTTAGGATAGCCTTATGCCTATCCCACGCATGCTTAAACTCCTTTACTGTGTTAACCTCTACCATTTCAGCTGGAAGGGTATTCCATGCATCCACTACCCTCTCAGTAAAGTAATACTGCCTGATATTATTTTTAAACCTTTGCCCCTCTAATTTAAGACTATGTCCTCTTGTTGTGGTAGTTTTTCTTCTTTTAACCCCTTTAGACCGGAGTGCGTACAATTACGCCCTATTATAGGCGGCTCTAAACGCCGCCGGGCGTAATTGTACGCCCTCCGGTTTTTGCCTACTTACCCAGTCGCCGGCGGTCGCCGGCAGTCCCACGCCGGCGATCGCGGTGGGGGGGACTCCCAGGGAGCCCCCCGCGGCACATCCGTCCTCGTCGAAGCCCCCCGGCCATGTGAGAGTGGGGTCCTAGCGAGGACCCCACAATCACATGGCCGGGGATAGCTGGCTTCTGTATTGCCAGCAGGGGGGCTGCCTGTAATTACAGGTGGTCCCCCTGCTGGCTGGAAATAAAATGAAAATAAAATGTATTAGTGTAAAAAAAAAATATATATATACTTAAATCATATATATATATATATTATATATATATGATTTAAGTATATATATACACATATACATACACACACGTACACCGTCTAGGTGTATTTTACTATTAATATATATAATTATTTATATATATTAATATCAAATTACACGTAGACTGATACTGGTTAAATATATATATAATTATTGTTATATATATATTTATATATAATATAAAAAAATTAAATATGTAAATACGTTAAAAATAAAATTTAAAAAATAATTTAAAAAAATTAATAAAAAAATATATAGATGTGTGTTATTTCATTCTAACTGTATTGTGATATTAATATATATATATTTATATCAAAATACACGTAGAACGAAATAATATATATCTACATACATAAATATATACGTATATATCACTATATATATACCTATATATAAATAAATATTTTTAAAAAATTATATAGATATACACATATAGATTCACATATTTATATATATATATACATATATTAATTCTACATATATATTTATGTAATATTTTTACATAATTAGGTATCTTAATTAATTACAATTAGCGGGACCTGCATGACAACCCATGCCGAAAGTGAAGGGAATTTAATTGGCTAGCACTATATTTAACCCTATAACTTTCCAAGACACCATAAAACCTGTACATGGGGGGTACTGTTCTACTCGGGCGTCTTCGCTGAACACAAATATTAGTGTTTCAAAACAGTAAAATGTATTACAACGATGATATCAGCAGTAAAAGTGAAGTTTTTTGCATTTTTCATGCACAAACAGCACTTACACGGATGATATTATTGCTGTGATACTTTTTACTGTTTTGAAACACAAATATTTGTGTTCAGCGAAATCTCCCGAGTACAACAGTACCCCTCATGTACAGGTTTTATGGTGTTTTCAAAAGTTACAGCGTCAAATATAAGGCTTGCGTTTCATTTTTTTTCACATTAAAATTTGCCAGATTGGTTACGGTGCCTTTGAGACCCTATGGTGGCCTGAGAATGATACCCCTATGATGGCATACCATTTGCAATAGTAGACAACCCAAGGTATTACAAACGGGGTATGTCCAGTCTTTTTTAGTAGCCACTTAGTCACAAACACTGGCCAAAATTGGCGTTTTTTTGCATTTTTCACACACAAACAAATACTAACGCTAACTTTGGCCAGTGTTTGTGACCAAATGGCTACTAAAAAAGACTGGACATACTCCATTTGCAATACCTTGGGTTGTCTACTATTGCAAATGGTATGCCATTATGGGTGTAAATTTCATTCCTGGCTACTATAAAGTCCCAAAGGCAACGTAACCTATCTGGCGAATATAAATATGTGTATTTTATTGCAGTAAAAGCAAACAGTATTATGACATTGACAGTTAAAATGTCATGTAGAACTAAACAAATTAAAAAAAATCTTATTTTCTCCCATTTTTTTCATATTAAATTATGTTTCACATCTAAATATTTGATATTAAATGAAAGCCCTGTTTCCCCTGAATAAAATGATATATAATAAGGGTGGGTGCATTTACTATGAAATAGGTGAATTACGGTTAGACAGACATGTAGCGCAAATGCCAGGTTTTGTTTACATTTTGTTTCGTTCACAACGTGTACATTTGGCTCCGTCCTTAAGGGGTTAAATATAGTCTTCTCCTTTACTGTGTTGATTCCCTTTATGTATTTAAATGTTTCTATCATATCACCCCTGTCTCGTCTTTCTTCCAAGCTATACATGTTAAGATCCTTTAACCTTTCCTGGTAAGTTTTATCCCGCAATCCATGAACCAGTTTAGAAGCCCTTCTCTCAACTCTCTCTAAAGTATCAAGCCTTCTGGAGATACAGTGTCCAGTACTGCGTACAATACTCCAAGTGAGGTCTCACCAGTGTTCTGTACAATGGCATGAGCACTTCCCTCTTTCTACTGCTAATACCTCTCCCTATACAACCAAGCATTCTGCTAGCATTTCCTACTGCTCTATTACATTGTCTGCCTACCTTTAAGTCTTCAGAAATAATCACCCCTAAATCCCTTTCTGATATTGAGGACGCTATCAAATATTCTGTACTCTGCCCTTGGGTTTTTACATCCGAGATGCATTATCTTGCACTTATCCACATTAAATGTTAGTTGCCACAACTCTGACCATTTTTCTAGTTTACCTAAATCATTTGCCATTTGGCTTATCCCTTCTGGAACATCAACCCTGTTACATATTTTAGTATCATCAGCAAAAAGACATACCTTACCATCAAGGCCTTCTGCAATATCACTAATAAAAATGAGGTACTCCACTGGTGACAAGCCCATGCTTCGAATATACTCCATTGACTAACCCTCTGTTGCCTGTCACTCAGCCACTGCCTTACTCATTCAACAATATTCTAATCCAAACTTAAAGATTGCAGTTTATTGATAAGCCTTCTATGTGCAGCAGTGTCAAAAGCCTTACTGAACTCTAGGTAAGCAATGTCTACTGCACCACCCTGATCTATTATTTTAGTTACCCAATCCAAAAAATCTATAAGATTAGTTTGGCATGATCTCCCTGAAGTAAACCCATGTTGTCTCTGATCTTGAAATTCATGTGATTTTAGATGTTCAACAATCCTATCCTTTAACATGGTTTCCATTACTTTCTCCACTACTGAAGTAAGGCTTACTGGCCTATAATTGCTCGACTCCTTCCTACTACCTTTCTTGTGAATGGGCACAACATTCGTTAACTTCCAATCTTCTGGGACTACTCCTGTTAACAATGATTGGTTAAATAAATCTGTTAATGGTTTTGCTAGTACACTACGAAGCTCTTTTAATAACTTTGGGTGTATTCCATCAGGTCCCATTGACTTATTTGTCTTTACTTTTGAAAGCTGAAATAGAACCTCTTCCTCTGTAAACTCACATGTAACAAATGACTCATTTGTCCTACAAATGCTCCCCCTTGGTGGCGTTCATCTATATAAAATGTCAGTCACCCAGGGGAGCACTCATTAATTACTTCCCTTGCGGTCACACTTATAATAGTTACATAATAATGCAGGGGTGAACGTTCTGATTGATTGGTGTAAACATTCTACTGCGGTACCAGGGTGATCCACGTTCGGGAGGCGAACGGACTCTGTTCACATGAGCGCTTCCAAACGGTCAGCAGGGCAAAATACATGAAATGCTTACACATACATGGAGATACACAGAATACAAGGGGAAACCACACAAAAAAGAAATGGGCATGGTACTTAGTGACGGTGGTCTGTAATTGAATTATTTTTTTAATCCCAAAGGTGCAAGTTTATTGAAAGCATAAATCCATTGGGATTCTTTTTGTAGAAGCCGTCTATTGAAATTCCCTTTTCTTGAGTTAAGGGTTAACTTTTCTATCTTCTGAAAATTTAGATTTTCTGCTTTCCCATCATGGAAGTTAAGAATGCATCTCGCTACTGGCGTGGGTGCTGTGACATTATTGATTGACCCAATATGCTGCAATATACAGCATCAAAACTGTTATGTTTTGCCAATGTATTGAGATCCACAACTACAGGTAATGATGTAGATGATGAGTGTGGTGCTACAATTGATGAATGCATTTGTATGTACCGTCAAATTGGTTTGGGTAGATTTGGTGAATTTAGAGGTAGAAGTAGTAGTTGTATATTTTTTTCTACTAGTAGACCTAGGATTAGTGACTCTATCCACCTGGTAAACACCCTGAAAGGCTCTTTTTATCACCTTTCTGGGATACCCTAATGACTTAAAGCGTGATTTCAGGAGCTGACATTTCTGATTAAAGGCTGCATCCTCAGAGAAATTCCTCCTAGCCCAGAGGTATTGGCCATAGGGGATGGATGCCTTCAGATTTTATTGGTGATAACTTTCCCAATAGAGATGGCTATTGGTTGATGTTGGTTTCCTGAATAGTTGGGTGTGACTTGTTCCATCTTCCAAAAAAAGAATCTTAAGATCCAGAAAAATCAATTCCTTCTCGTCTATAACATGTGTCAACTTAAGGTTGAGGTAATTGATGTTTTAATGCAGAGACAAATTGTTCAAAAACAGGGCTAGAGCCTGTCCAGAGAATCAGCATGTAATCTATGTATCTGTACCATTTCAGGATAGGCACAGTATTTTGGAGATTTTGTGACATGCTGTTCCCACCAACCTAGGAATAGATGAGCATAGGTTGGTGCACAGGCCGTACCCATAGTGGTGCCAGTTATTTGAAGGTAATATTTGCCATTGAAGATGAAATAATTATGGGTAAGTACAAATCTGAGCAAGAAGAGTATTAAGTTCTTTTGTGAACTGTCATAGGTGGTAGAGTCAAGAAAGAACCCATGTGGAATATTTTTATACAGGGAGACCAGATCAAGGCTAGCTAGTAACGTGTACGGTGGAACTTGAAGGCCTTCGAGAGCTAAAAGTGTGGCCTTAGTGTGCTGCAGGTAGGAATTTAATTGTATTACCATAGCATAGAGAATGTGATCAATTAATCTGCTGGCATGTTCTGTCAAGCAGTTATTGTCTGATACTATTGGTATACCGGGGGGTGCATAGATGTTTTTATGCACCTGGGGTAGACAATAGAAAGTGGCAATAGTAGGGTTTTTGTGTATAGTTTATATCGCAGAGGCATGTTAGTACTGTCGACCTGTAATGGGCCTATGATTCCTTCAGACTGCGAGATTTCATATACATTTATGACATTCATTGTGTTCCGTTTTAACACCCGGAATGTGGAACATCTAATATTATATAATATACATCCTGGATGTTGTATATAATTCACTGTCTTTTGCATTACTTTGCAATTTAAAATATTATGTCATTAACTATACTATTTTTAGCAGTTTGCTCCCGGTGTACCTTTGATGATAAATCTCTAAACTTCTTATCTATAACCTACCTGGTTTATATTCATCTTATCTTATATCTTTAATCATTCTTATAAGTAAATTTCCCTTCCAACTGGTAAAGTACCCTTACATTTTTCCCCCCAATTTTTTTTTCCATATATGATATGATGTCATAGCAACTTGCTCATCCTCCATTCATTACAAAGAGAGCGTTATTTAAACCTCCTAACTGCCAGTATTCATTTCCCCCTGAAGAGCCACTTACCGGCGAAATGCGTGTCAAGGCTCAGTAGAACACCCTACCCTGCATCAGCCACTCTTCAACTTATAGATTTTTGGGCTATTACCTCTGTATTCTATTAATCTAAAGATAGCATGATTGTGTCATTAGATTGTGTTTAGATAATAACCTTTTGGCAGGCTGAGGTGTGTTCTGATCTTTTGACAATTTGTCTGTTACTCCCTGTGATTAACAGACAGTATAGCTTAAAGCTAAGTACAGCCATAGTAGTTTGCTATTACCACATTATTACTTCTTACATGCCAGTGTCTTATATTTTTCTTAACCTTCTTTTACTATTTTTTGTTGTTTTATAATGCTACAGTTAGACCAGAGTGTTTCTATATGTCTACAATCGTAGGTGCCCTCAAAGGCACAGATTAAGGACCACGCAGATATTTGACACTCTTTTGTAGTCTTATAGTGTTATTATTGTTATTATTATTATTATTATTATTATTATTACTACTGGTATTTATATAGCGCCAGCATATTCCATAGTGCTTTACAATATTATGAGGGTGAGATTTGACAATAAATGAGACAATTACAAAAACTTACAGAAACAATAGGTTGAAGAGGGCCTTGCTCAAACGAGCTTTCAGTCTATAGGAGGTGGGATATCAAACACAACAGGACAGGAAATAGCAATAAAACAAGGTGGAGTGAAGCAGAGCTGGAGGAGAGAATATAGTGCTGCCCATTAGGAGAGTGCAAGGGACAGGTATGTGAGGCAGAGGTTATACTGTATATGGCAGTTCAGGATAACTCTGATAGGTTAATTAGAGCAGGGGATGTCTGTATATTGTGAAATTAGGCGCCAAAATACATTTATAAACAAGGATTGTACAATAGAAGTTTATGTACCTGAGGAAGATGCAAATCCAAGTGTTGAAACACGTTGTGCTTTTACTCTTTGAATGAATGGCACTCCAGAAAACCTTAATGTAAGGCTTTTTAATTTTTTTGTAATGACTATTGTGATTTTATATTAATCTGGTGTTGCCTTTCCCACAATTCTTTTCTGAGGGATAATCTCCAACTCACCTGGATCTGAACATTGCATTTAAAGGGATATTACCTGAGCCAGTTTCGATATAACCGGCTCAGAAAAATGTGAGTTGGACCATACAGAGTTTTAAATTGAACCCTCTTTTATAACAGTGTTATCCTATGAGTTCTCCTTTTTATACCATACAGGAATACCTGTGTCTTTTGCCTCCATTATTGGAGAAGGAATTATACTGTATTCAGGTATAACTATAATTCACCTGTGTAACACATATGGTGGTGTCAAGCTCTGGGAGAGCATTCATATTACTCCAATTTTGCGCTGAGCACTTTATCTTTGTATTATATGTGTGTGCCAATGTCTGTGTATCTGTCAGTGAGTGTATATCAGTGCATGTATCAATGAGGGCATGTGTCTGTCAGTCAAGAAAGTGGCCTAGACACGAATTGGGGGTGCAAATTTAGATTTTGGGGGTGCCCGAATTTAGTCGTGCCTAGGGCAGCACAAATCCAAAATACACCACTGGGTAGGGCTGCATGGTGGATACTATGACAGTGTATGCCATTGCACACAGTGGATTGAAGAAGGTGATTGCAGGCGAGGTGGTGAGTATATGGTCTTATATGGCAGGGGTGGGTGTTATATGTCACAGTGGGAACAATGGGATTGGGTGTTTTATGGCAGGGAGGGTATTATGACAAGGTGGGGGTGTATGGCAGGGTGGGTATTGAGTCAAGGCGGGGGTGTATGGCAGGGAGGGTATTGAGTCAAGGCGGGGGTGTATGGCAGGGAGGGCATTATGGCAGTGTGGGTATTATATGAAATGTTAAGGGGTATATGTCAGGGTGGGAATTATGACCAGGTAGTGGATTTATGGCAGAGAGGGCATTATGACAAGATGGGGGTGTATATGACAGGAAAGGCAGAGGTGTTGAAATTTAAAAAAAACAACTACTTGTCAAGGGACTAAAGCCCAATCTACTTGTCCTGATACAATTTTATTTTTTTTTTAAATCAAAAACTTATTTAAATAAGGTCTTTATTGATAGTAATTTAGGAGACAGATCTGGTGTAGGGCACATAGTGTGGGGTGATAGGGATGTAGTATGGGTAAGACACATAGTGTCGGGTGGGATAGGGATGTAGTGTGTGTAGGGCATTGTAAGGCATATAGTGTGGAGTGATAGAGATGTAGTATGGGTAGTATGTAGTGCAGGGTGGGATAGAGATGGCAGAGTGAGGGGGTGACAGGTGGCAGAGTGTGAGAGGGAGGGGGTGACAGAGTGTGGGAGGGAGTGACAGGTTGCGAAGTGAGGGAAGGAGGGAGTTACAGGTGGCAGAGTAAGGGAGGCGGTGACTGGTGACAGAGTGAGGGTGTGGGTGACAGAGTGAGAGAGGGGGTGATGGATGACAGAGTGAGAGGGTGACACAGTGAGGGAGGGGGTAACGGATGACAGAGTGAGGCGGTGACACAGTGAGGGAGGGAGGGGGTGACTGGTGACAGTGGCTGAGGGAGGGGGTTACAGTGACTGAGGGAGGGAGTGACTGAGGGAGGAGGTGGCTGAGTGACTGAGGGAGGGGTGGCTGAGTGACTGAGGTAGGGGGTGACAGAGTAACTGAGTGAGGGGGTGACAGAGTGACTGAGGGAGGGAGTGACTGGTGACAGAGTGACTGAGGGATGGGGTGACAGAGTACCTGAGGGAGGGAATGACTGGTGACAGAGTGACTGAGGGAGGGGGTAAATGGTGACAGAGTGACTGAGGGAGGGGGTGACATAGTGACTGAGTGAGGATGTGGCTTAGGGAGGGGGTGACTGGTGACAGAGTAACTGACATAGTGTGGGAGGGAGTGACCAGTGGACTGAGTGGGAGGGGGTGACTGGGGGAGTGAGGTGCCTGGTGGGTAAGTGACTGTGACAGAGAGTGGGTGACTGAGTGAGAGAGATGGATGACAGAGTGAGAGGGGGTGACTGAGTGAAGGGGTGACTGGTGACAGAGTGACTGAGGGAGGGGGGACAGAGGACAGTGATGTGGGGCGACAGAGTGACTGGCGGGAGATGGTGACTGGTGACAGAGTGACTAAGGGGTGGAGTGAGAGGACTGAGGGGGGAGGACTGACAGAGTGACTGAGGGAGGGGGTGACATAGTGACTGAGAGAGGATGTGGCTTAGGGAGGGGGTGACTGGTGACAGAGTGACTGACATAGGGGGTGACTGAGGGAGGGGGTGACTGGTGACAGAGTGACTGAAGGAGGGGGTGACTGATGACTGAAGGAGGGGGTGACAGGTGGCGAAGTGACAGGTGGCAGAGTAAGGGAGGGGGTGACTGGTTGCAGAGTGAGGGGGTGACATAGTAAGGGAGGGATGGGGTGTCTGGTGGCAGAATTTGGGAGGGAGGCGGTGACTGGTGACAGAGTGAGGGTGTGGGTGACAGAGTGAGAGAGGGGGTGATGGATGACAGAGTGAGAGGGTGACACAGTGAGGGAGGGGGTAACGGATGACAGAGTGAGGCGGTGACACAGTGAGGGAGGGAGGGGGTGACTGGTGACAGTGGCTGAGGGAGGGGGTTACAGTGACTGAGGGAGGGAGTGACTGAGGGAGGAGGTGGCTGAGTGACTGAGGGAGGGGTGGCTGAGTGACTGAGGTAGGGGGTGACAGAGTAACTGAGTGAGGGGGTGACAGAGTGACTGAGGGAGGGAGTGACTGGTGACAGAGTGACTGAGGGATGGGTAAAATGGTGACAGAGTGACTGAGGGAGGGGGTGACATAGTGACTGAGTGAGGATGTGGCTTAGGGAGGGGGTGACTGGTGACAGAGTAACTGACATAGTGTGGGAGGGAGTGACAGGTGGCGAAGTGAGGGAAGGAGGGAGTTACAGGTGGCAGAGTAAGGGAGGGGGTGACTGGTGGCAGAGTGAGGGGGTGCCTGGTGGCAGAATTTGGGAGGGAGGCGGTGACTGGTGACAGAGTGAGGGTGTGGGTGACAGAGTGAGAGAGCGGGTGATGGATGACAGAGTGAGAGGGTGACTGAGTGAAGGGGTGACTGGTGACAGAGTGACTGAGGGAGTGACAGGTGACTGAGGGACATGAGGTGACATGTGACTGAGGGAGGGAGTGACTAGTGACTGAGTGACAGAGGTGACAGAGTGACTGAAGGATGACAGAGTGACTGACAGGTGGCAATGACCGAGGGAGGGGGTGACAGAGTGACTGGGGGAGTGGGTGACAGAGTGACTGAGGGAGGGAGTGATGGGTGACAGAGGACTGAGGGAGGTGGTGACTGGTGACAGAGTGGACTAGTGGGAGTGACAGAGTGACGGGGGGTGACTGGTGACAGAGTGACTGAGGGAGGGGGGGTGACAGAAAGCAGAGGGAGGATGTGGCTTAGGAGGGGGTGACTGGTGAAAGAGTGACTGAGGGAGGTTGTGACTGAGGGAGGGGGTGACTGGTGACAGAGTGACTGAGGGAGGGGTGACAGGGTGACTGAGGGAAGGGGGTGACTGAGGGAGTGCGTGACAGAGTGACTGAGGGAGGTAGTGACTGGTAAAAGAGTAACTGAGGGAGGGGGTAACAGAGTGACTGAGGGAGGGGGTGACTGAGGGAGGGGGTGACTGAAGGAGGGGGTGACTGGTAACAGAGTGACTGAGGGAGGGGGTGACTGGTGACCAAATGTTGCCTAACTGATGCTGGACATCCTCACACTGTGCATGAGGACAAACAGCATATGCTAAATACCCATAGGATTTTAACCCCTTCAGGGTCAAGTGGGGGAGGGGAGGACATAAGGGAGGGGGGCACTATAGGGAATTATAGTTCCAGGAAAACAGCTTTGTTTTCCTGGCACTATAGTATTTCTTTAAAAGGAGCAGGAAAAGTTGGAGTCTAAAGAGGAAGGGGTAGGTTCTTAATCAGGGTGGTAAATTTAGATTAGGGGGGTGCTCAGGTTTAGTCATGCCTAGGGCAGGACAAAATTCAAAATACACCACTGTGTGAGTGTCTGAGTATATGTATGCGTCTGTGAGTGTATGTGTGTGTCTGTCTGAGTGTGTGTGTGTCTGTGTGCATACAAGTGTATTTTTTTTCGGTGGGGGGGTGGGGCGGAACCACTGGATTCAGATACACGCACTCTACACAGTCAGTGTCCTATACACCCTCATTTTAGACATACAGTATCCTAGTTATTATACTTTATTTTTTTGTGTGCACACTTTGTTTTCCAGTAATTTCATTTTTGTTTTTTTTAGTAGTGTTGTCCTTTATTTTTACGTATATCCATTAAAATATGTGTGTTTAGATTCGCACCTTATTACCACATTATTCTCAGGACAGTATACTCTCCTTCTTTCTTTATAATTACTACTTCCTATAGGGTTACCCCCTAGTTTTCTGTGCAGTATTCTTTTAGTACACATGTAGCTTCCACCTATTCTCCTTTCCATTTTTCTAGTTTACCTAAATCATTTGCCATTTGGCTTACCCCTCCTGGAACATCAACTCTTTTACATAACTTAGTATCATCAGCAAAAAGACATACCTTACCATCAAGACCTTCTGCAATATCACTGTGTCAGTATAATCTTAATTCCTCCATCCTACAAAGTGAAAATATAATCAAAAGTAGTGATTTACTACTAATATAATCAAAAGTAGTGAGTTAACACCCCCAAAACAGAACACAATTTAAGAGGAGAATTAAGTCCAGATTGATTTTATCCCCACATTGTAGGAAGGGTGAATTGAGATTATACTGACACTTTTTGTAAATGTCGTTTGTTTGAAAACTAATAAGAGGTTCTTACTATGGGCTGCGTCAAAGCAGTATGTTAGGAGGAGCCTTTAGATAGATGGTGTAGCGAACCACAGGTAACCCGGCTGGTTACCTCTGCTAATTCTTTCACTCAGCCAGACTGGAACCATTAAACCATACAGAAGTCCATTGCCCCAGTAACCAGACGAAACATAGTTCAGGGAGTCAGCTGATTTATTTCAGGTAACACATGGCATTTATGTACAGACCCCTACATAGGGTCTCCAACACATGAACACAGGGTTTTTATTCCCAGGATCCTTTGTGTCTGAGAGATAATTACATGAGGAAAACCTATAATTCAAGTATCTCTCAGGTACAAAAAATCTATACAAAATTTAAAGTACCCCAAACGTACCCCACCACAACTAGGAACCCCACAAAGTTATATCCCCAGATAGCCCCGATCTGAGTGTATAACATATCCAAAGATCACTCAGATTGGTTTGGTGGAACTGGAATGCTACCGGGGTAAAGTTTTGACCGGTTGGACACGAGGCGCTAGCCCAAAACAGTTCCAGGGGAATAGGTGTCCTGGTCAGTCTCTGTTCGGGGGTTCCTGTGCAAACACCATGCAAGGGATTCTCTTAATTTCAGGGTACGAATGCTCCCCCTGTTCAGTAATTCCCATCTCCCGAACGTCATTCGCATAGTTGGTCGGGAAGTAGAACGGGCAGCAGTCTAATCTTTGCCGGGGGTTTGTGTGAGTGCCTAGCCGAAAAGAGTTCCAGGCACTAGAGGACCAAGTACCACTGCCCACGCTCTGAAGACAAAATGGCCACCACTCTTTTGTCCACCATGTGCATTCGGTTATACAATATAGTGGCCACCCAGGGAAAGCATTCATTAATTACTTCCCTTGCGGTTTCGCATTTAAGTTACTAGGTGAGAACATTCAAATGGGGTACCAGGGTGGTCGTGTTTGGGAGTTGAATGCAAAGTGTTCGTATATCATAACCCCCAAACGGAAAAATATAAAACATACAAGTCCATACGAATTTGGCAGTAGATTCTGCTACAGATGGGACATGGGATGACTTAATCCTTATACATATATTCACAGAAGTGACTGCTCTCTCTCACCTATACCTCTATACGACTCTTTTGTGCCATATATACTACCTTTTCGTGCCAGTTATTATGCCTTGTACATAAATAGATGTGATTTTAGAGCCAACTATATCAGTCTAACTATAAATATAGTCAGTTAAGTGATCTGTTGGCCACTATTTTCTACCTAGTGACTAATGGTGACTGGTATCTGGTATGGTTTAATTTGCAAGAGCTTTAATAGTGGCAAAACACTGTTTCATTATTATTATTATTATTGTTTGTATAGCGTTTTTAATGATTTTTTTTTAAGGAGTGAAGACTGGGTGAGAGTCTACCGGAGAAGGGAAGGGAGTTCGTCAGGAACGGTAAAGCCCTAGAGAAGTTTTGAAGGCGAGAATCCGAGGTGGGAGTATGAACAGGATAGACATAGGTCTTTGGCAGAGTGTAGGGGCCTAGATGGGACATACTGATGGGACATACTTGTGTATTAGGTGGATCTATTACAAGCATTCCTATACACTGTGATACATGATCTTCTATGATTTAGCCATACTGGGAAAACTTGATATACTGGTGTCTCCTGTTAAGTGAAAAGCATCATGATAGTCATGCATTTTGTCCTTCTTTCATATTTCTAATACGCAGTTGCTGTTCAAATCAAAACATTATCTACTATTTAACAAAAGAGTTGTTTCTTCCCTTTTTTGAATATTCTATTTCTTTATACGATGATCTTGCAATAACCAAAGTTGTGACTTCTCCAATCCCTCTTGGCTTCTTAATAATTGTCTTAAACACAGCTTTTTTCTATACACCTGTTAGAACAGTTTATACATATTTTTATTGAGACTGAGATTTTTATATATAGTCTCTATCTCCCCATTATTTTTAATCTAAATAATTGGTCAACATTTTGATTAATTATTTCACTTTACCCTGCGTTGCACATTTATTTTCTTCATATTTATTTTTGTGTATAAGTTTTGGTTTTTTTATCATTAATTATTTGCTATTATCTTTTAAAATAATTTATAAATATGTTAAATAGAAGCGGTCCCAGAACAGAACCCTGAGGCACACCACTTACACTTTTGTCCAGCTTCAAAATTTACAATTAGTGACAACTCTCTGTACTCTATATTTAAACCAATGTTCTACCCAAGAACAAGAATTTGCGTGTTGACCAATTTCTTTAAGTTTTGAACACTTACCTACTGAGTGGAACTGTATCAAATGCCTTGGCAAAATCCAAGTAGATCACATCCACTGCAACACCTTGATCTATACTTCTACTAACTTCTTTGTAGAATGCAATTAAATTAGTTTGGCATGACCTATGTTTCATAAAACAATGCTGATTTTTGCAAATAACAATGTTCTTCTTGAAGTATTCCTGAATATCATCCCTTAATAAACTTTCAAATACTTTTCCAGCCATAGAAGTTAAGCTCACAGGTCTGTCATTTCCAGACAATGATTTTGAATCCTTTGAATATAGTAATCATGTCTGCCTTTCTCCAATCCTTCGGTACAAAATGTCCACACTTATGTACTAGTGGGTAAATACCATCAGGCCATTGAGTTTTTTTTATATTAACTTTCTTTAGTTGCAGCAGCGCCTTGACTTGAGTCATCCAATCACAATTTTTCTGCAAGTTTTTTAAAAAAAATTACATTTATTATTTTTGAAGTGCAGGGTTAAATACATGTTCCAGTGAAGATATATGATGAGAGAGAATAACAAGGCATGGTTAGGAGTATGCTGCACAATTTTTTTTTTAAATTGTAAACAAGAGAAAAACTAAGAGAACATAACAGGAATACATTCAAGTAACACATGCATATTGTATATGTTGAGTAAGATATGAAGAAAACTACACCTATACGTCAGTTATGTAAATAGTGATGTTAAGGTAAAATAGTATCTAGACATGTAATGTTAGTAGAGATATACAGTATATGCATTTGAAACAAACCCTAAAATAAAAACATTGAAGAACTGAATACATATCTGCTGTGGTAAATCTGAGTGAGATGAATATTAGCAGATAAGAGTGTGAGTGGTGCTACATAACAACCTTTGCATCTTAGTCTGTAGGGCTTCAAAAATCTGCATGTCACCATAACCCCGCATTACAAAATATAAATAATATAAGATAACAAGAGAAAGTAAAACAAAACACAACAGCTTTAAGTGTGTGCTGAGGGGCTATACGTGTAGGCATGTGGTCACTCAGCCAATTGAAAGGCTCAGTAAATGCACAGTTTGTGCAAGGAGATTGCTGAAGGTAAAGGCATGGTGGGAGCAAGCTAAGGTATCCTTCCAGCCCCAGGTCCGAACAGAGGCTGGCATCTGAATGTCACAGACTCAGAAACATAGAGAGTCCAAGTCCTTCCCCACTCTTGGGGAACAGAATGCTTTGATGGTACTGCATCGCTGACCATGGATAGACCTCTGTCTGCATGCTTCAAGGACTTACCCTTGGTGGCCTTCGGCCTGGGTAGGCGTGCAGTAGAGTAAACAGGAGTCATCGGTAAAGCTATGCCTGAGAGATGACCACTTGCCCCCAAGCTCTCCCTTCTCCATTCCATCTTCTGAGGCTTGTACGATTCTCCAATATTGTGCAAAAGTGGGTGAACATATGCGGAGACTGCTCTAGTGAGTAGTGGAAAACCCCCTCAAACCGTATTGGTGAATCAATGCAAGCAAATGATGCGTCCGTCATCTTAGAAGGAGTCTTCATGTTTGGGTGCAAGCTGCAGCAGGTCTCTGGAAACAGTGCAGGTAGGTATCACAGGAGTTGTTGTATCACAGACTGGGATAACCCCCGCCAGTCCAAGGGTGTGGGGGGGAGATACGAGACACAGTCACAAATCAGCCCACAAATTCCCAGAGGCGAGGTCGGCTGCAACTCCCACCGGTCCCATGCTAGGCCTCAAGATGGGCAGTTCAGAGTACCACTGCGACAAACTGGGGAAAGCTACACAGGAATACTTAATGTCTTCCCCACAAGGTCAGGTGCCAGATTAGCATGGTTCCGCCATCGAATCAGCTTTAGAACTGTGGAATAAGGGGAGTATTTGTGGTGCTAATGTTAGATGCGTTTGCATGTCATGCAGGCCGAGCCCCTCACCGCCCCTGGCTTTCTTATATCTTTTATAGAATGCCTCTGATTTATCCAATTTAAATGCTTAAATGCCCTTTTCTTATTTTCTTGATTTCATTTCTTGATGTACTTTCCCACTAAGCTTTTCTAATATTTGTTCTGTGGTGTCTGGTCACTAATAACATTATCCAGTCAAGTACAGACACCTAGGCACCAGATGTTTTTCAATAACCATTGTTCTCCTAGTGACCCCCTTTTGAGGGCTCAGGTATGATACCATTAACACTGATCCAGGGTTTATAAAGTGTACACTGTACAGGACAACACTCAAAACAAATGCTTCACCTGTGTACATTAAACTGCTGTAACCCGTACTGCAGTGCTAACAGAAGATAGCCAGGCATGGATACACATGAGTTGTCTCAAGATGGCCCTTTAAAGAGGAAGATCTCACTGTACTCTCTTCAAGGCCCATTGTCACCACAACCACCAAAACCAACACAGATCCTCCAACAACGAGATGAAAAAGAGGAGGAGTCGACATCTCTTAGTGTGTTAGGAGAAACCCTGTAGCGCTTCCAATTTTACAACAAACTAGGAGAAAAATTCCTTCTTGACCCCAAAATAGCAGTCAGATATCTCCCTGGATCAAGCAGCTATTACCCCACTAATTAGAAATGATATCCCTGTATGTTATGTTTTTGCAAGTATTTATCCAATTGCTGTTTAAACATCTGTATGGACTCTGATAAAACTACCTCTTCAGGCAGAGAATTCAATATCCTTATTGCTCTTACTGTACAAAAAACATTTTCTATGCCTTAGATGAAATCTCCTTTCTTCCAGCCTAAATGTGTGACCTTGTGTCCTTGGTGTCTTTGCTCAGGTGTTTATGTGTTCTTGTTGGTCCGTGTATGCCGCTTGCGATATTTGTTAGTGGACGCATGAGCACTATCGCATACAGTAGCAATTGCCATTTTTAGTTTGTCACGCATGCCTAATACGATCGATAGGCACATCGCGCCATCTTTCTGTATACTAAACATGCACATGATTTTCAGTTTAAATGCAACAGACTTGCGCTCTACATGACCACACAGCTATAACAGCTTCCACTCTACTGGGAAGGCTTTCCACAAGAGTGTGGATGCATGGTAGTATATGCATGGAATAGCCTTCCAGCTGAAGTGATAGAGGTTATCACAGTGAGGGACTAAAGCCATGCGTGGGATAGGCATAATGCTATCATAGATATAAGATAAGGCCAGGAACTAATGAAAGTATTTAGAGAATTGGGCAGATTAGATGGGCCGAATGGTTCTTTTGTGCTGTCACATTCTATGTTTCTATGTTATTAAGTTCTGCTTTTGTCTGGTAAAGACTCACATTACCTGAAGAGACCAATTAATTTGTGTTTTGAAATCACATAGATATTGTGCTAAGTTGTATTTGGTGGATGTTTGTTATAATTTACTTGGGGGACGAAGGCACCCAATTTATAAATTGTCTGGTTGGTAGTGTCATAAAATAGTGATATTTATATTAATATAAATAAGTGTGGGTAGTGTTGTGGGAGATTGTATCATTATTTCTGGTCTAGTGCAGACAAAGGATTTTAATAATTTCACCACCAGAACCAAGTATTGCGCATGCTTGGAGATGGGTGTGTTTGTGACATTGTGCAATGACTATTTTTCCCCTGGGGACCCAGATATAAAAGAGTGACATTTGGACAATAAAACATTCTTATTTCATCCTGACATTAAGCTTCAGTTAATGATTGGGCATGGGACATAATCTTGCTAAGAGCTAATCACCAAGAAAACCTTGGCGGCGATATCCAAGCTGCTTGCGATTAGGTCGCCACATTATGCATATGGTAAAGATAAGTAAAGCCATATTTAGTAGATACATCACTTAAGTAAAGCTACATTTAGTAGATCCATCAGTAATGCAACATTTAGGATATATAAGAGAGCACATAGATATTAAGTATATACTCTTATTATCGTTTAGATAATACTTATACTAATAGATTTAAATTTTGTTTCATTCCTGTAATCACATATATGGTTTCATAGATACTTTAATATTATATTTGTGAAGCTAATGTTACTTAAAAAAACCTCTACAAATAAAATTTTTAAAGAGCATGTTTTTGAAAATTTTACTTTACTATATTAATAAAATACCTATTGTTACCTTATTCTATTAATAAAATGACTCCATGCTCTGTTGAATTTAGGTTCTAGGTTGGTGTGACCTTTGATCTGAGATCTGACAAAATATGTTCTTTCATATTTTTACCATATTAAGCTTGCCATGATTGATTGTAATTTATTTGAACCATGAATATTCACCTGATGTAGGAAATAAGCACATTTTTGCTAATATAATATCTGATTTTTGTATAACGAAATCGAGTTGATATGAAATCTGAACTGAACTACAGAACATTCTGTGCTGTCATGTTAAATCTCACCTCACAGGGTAACTTGTGATATCTGAGTCTGCCTCAGTCTGCTGCCTGTTTCCGGTGATAGCCTTTTGGGGTCTCTGGAGGCACCTGTCATGCTCCTGAGCAGGTCAGAGAGGAAACGATTGCAAGAGTTATTGGTTAAAACTTTATTTGTCGTATTAGACATTACAAATTTACTGAAAATAAAGAATAATAGGCAATCTGCCACAAACAGGATACTTTGTGAGAAAAAACAGGGTTTAGGCGATATGCCACAAACAAGATCTTTAGAAAGTAAATGAATATAGTCTTTTGTATACAAGCAGGCTTTAAGTTATACCAAGTAGTTAAGGATTTCCAGGATACTTTGCAATGCAGCTAGTTATAAGTAAATACCTTTTAGGATAAGGCAATACGGGATCGTGCAGAGTTGCAGAGGTTGAAAAAAGGTAGGTATATTCCAATATAATATAATGCAGGTTGCTTACGAGATCATGCGGTGATGCAGCAATTGAAGCAGTTAAGATTCTTCAATGAAGGCAATACGCCATAAATCAGGATTCTTGATTTGAAGCTGATAAGGAAAGTCTTTCAGGCAAGTTCAGGATGAAGTAATGCAGGTTAGTGCCTTTCAGTAGGAGGAAATGCAGATGAGTACAGGATGAGGCATTGCAGGTAAGTTCTTTACAGAATGAAATCATGTAGGTAAAATACAGGATATTACCAGGAACAGAGATTCTTTATCAGAGCATAGACTTCAATGTCAAGGCACTGTTGTGTGCTGGGAGTAGACTTATCAATCCTCCTACTTAGTTAATCCAGATAAGGATGATAGGGTGAGAGAAAAGTTTAGTGGCTAGGGAGGCCACTAGAGGAGGAAATCATGAAGTTCACTTAAAGGGCCAGTAATAAACGAAAAAGTCTTACATGTCAGTTTTGAAACCTGCCCGCACCAGGTAGAAAATCCTTACAACGCTAAGCCTTTCTTAAATCACTTACAAATGATATACAACCAGGGCACCATAACAACCTATTTTAATTGGACATTTTGTGCTCTCTCGTTTCAGTGGCTTATATGTGCAGTGATTTCCAAATTATATGTTGCCTGTTCCTCCTACTTGCAACATCGAAGTATGTGTTTTCCCTCCTTTCACTGTACAAGTATGGGTATGACAGTTATCTTAAAGGGACACTATAGTCACCTGAACAACTTTAGCTTAATGAAGCAGTTTTGGTGTATAGAACATGCCCCTGCAGCCTCACTGCTCAATCCTCTGCCATTTAGGAGTTAAATCCCTTTGTTTATGAACCCTAGTCATACCTCCCTGCATGTGACTTGCACAGCCTTCCATAAACACTTCCTGTAAAGAGAGCCCTATTTAGGCTTTCTTTATTGCAAGTTCTGTTTAATTAAGATTTTCTTATCCCCTGCTATGTTAATAGCTTGCTAGACCCTGCAAGAGCCTCCTGTGTGTGATTAAAGTTCAATTTAGAGATTGAGATACAATTATTTAAGCTAAATTACATCTGTTTGAAAGTGAAACCATTTTTTTTTTCCATGCAGGCTTTGTCAATCATAGCCAGGGAAGGTGTGGCTAAGGCTGCATAAACAGAAACAAAGTGATTTAACTCCTAAATGACAGTGAATTGAGCAGTGAAATTTCAGGGGAATGATATATACACTAAAACTGCTTTATTTAGCTAAAGTAATTTAGGTGACTATAGTGTTCCTTTAAGTTAGTACGGTGTAGCGTCCTATTCACAAATCTCTGAATGGGGCCTCCACATGGATAATGGAAGTAACTGTTCCTGGGAGACCTTGCCGGACACCCCCTGGGCAGAAGACACTGTTGCTTTTAGAATCTAAGTAAGCAATAAGGATTTTGGTTAATTTCTCATTTTTATTTTATCTGTTATTGGTGTAAATATTACGTAGGTACATAGTTACATAGTTACATAGCTGAAAAGAGACTTGCGTTTATCAAGTTCAGCCTTCCTCACATTTGTTTTTTGCTGTTGATCCAAAAGAAGGCAAACAAAACAGTTTGAAGCACAATTTTGCAACAAGCTAGGAAAAAAATTCCTTCTTGACCCCAGAATGGCAGTCAGATGTATCCTTGGATCAAGCAGTTATTACGCTACATTGAAAGATTACATCCTTGTATATTCTGTTTTTGCAAGTATGCATCTAGTAGCTGTTTGAACATCTGTATGGACTCTGATAAAACCACTTCTTCAGGCAGAGAATTCCACATCCTGATTGTTCTTACAGTAAAAAAATCTTTCCTTTGACTTAGACGAAATTTTCTTTCTTCCAGTCTAAAAGCATGGCCTCGTGTCCAATGTAAAGTCCGGTTTGTGAATAGATTTCCACACAATGGTTTGTATTGGCCCCGAATATATTTGTATAATGTTATCATATTCCCTCTCAGGCAACGTTTTTCTAAACTAAATAGGTTTAAATTTGCTAACCTTTCTTCATAGCTGATATGTTCCATTCCTTTTATTCATTTTGTAGCCCGCCTCTGCACTTTTTCTAGTGCCATAATATACTTCTTTAGAACAGGTGCCCAAAATTGCACAGCATATTCAATATGTGGTCTTACCAGTGATTTCTAAAGAGGCAAAATGATATTCTCGTCCCGAGAATGAATGTCCTTTTTCATGCATGACAAAACCTTACTGGCCTTGGCCACTGCTGATTGACATTGCACATTGTTGCATAGTTTGTTGTCTATAACAATTCCCAAGTCCTTTTCGTATGTTGTTATCCCTAATTCACTTCCATTAAGGGTATACGTTGCTTGTGTATTCTTTACGCCGAAGTGCATAACTTTGCATTTTTCAACATTAAATTTAATCTGCCATTTGAGTGCCCAGTCCCCTAGTCTATTTAAATCCCTCTGCAGCAAAGTAATATCTTGCTCACATTGTATTATTTTACAAAGTTTTGTGTCATCTGCAAACACTGAAACATGACTTTCAATGCTGTCTTCAAGATCATTTATAAACATGTTAAATAGAAATAATAATAATAAATAATTAGTTTGACATCTGTTTTGTATATGCACTGTGATTAAGTCCATAAGTAACAGCTTCTGGTGTCTGAATTTCTTTATATTCCATCCATTTCAGAACATTTACACAACCAATCCCTTTACTATTCATATACTATATGGACAAAAGTATAGGGACATCGGACCATTACACTAAAAAGGCCTTTTATGACATTGTTTTTCAGATATTTCAGATAGCACTCCCCGGACTTAGAAAAAGTATAAAACTTAACTTTTAATAAACGTTACAGATAAATCGACGTTTCAGTCTGTTACAGACTTTCATCAGGACTAACAATAGCAATGCAAATACTCACATATATACCAAAATACAAACATACAATTAACTTACTCACCACCGGAATAGACTAGTGCTCCCTGTCAGCCCGGTCCAAAACTCGCGCGGGTTGCGCCGACGTCAGCGTGTGCGTTCGTGACATCACTACGTGGCGTCGGCGTCATTACCATGTCACGTGATCGGCCGTAAGACGGCCTCATTGGGAGTTCTTTGCTATGGAGAATAGTTGTCCATAGCAACTTATCTAAAATAAAATACAAAAACTCAATAGCTGGAAAGGGACAATATATCATCATTAACCAGTGCATAATGCTTAGCCTAATTGCTAAAGCATATGCCAATAAATTAGATTTAGAAACATGATGATTTTAACTATAAGGAGACATCATACAAGAGATTAACTGCCTGCTATATTAATAATAAATCCCCACATTGATGGAATTAAACATTAGAGAAAACAAAATATCTGACTAGAAAAGAAATATAAGCGATAACCATTTAAAGTGGTATTATCCTCCTAAATACATCTATAAAAAAGTATATACCAAAAAGGCTACCACTTAATTTGACAGAGAATGCAAATAATATAAAGCCTGAATAGGTAATGGACAGCCATATTAAACCACCCAACGTTGGAAATGACATCATACTGAGTACCCGGGAAGGTTGCACAACCTCAGAACGGTAGGCACCAAAAAAAACCCCTCAGTTTGATAAAATTATATCCAACTACAAACCTGTAGCTGTAACTCTGCATGCTGCTTGCCTCAGAAAAACAAGTAGTCTGCTGACATCATCAGAAGTGGTAGTCTGATCCAATCACAATGCTTCCCCTTAGGATTGGCTGAGACTGACAAAGAGGCAGATCAGGGGCAGAGCCAGCATGAGTTAAACACAGCCCTGGCCAATCAGCATCTCCTAATAGAGATAAATTGAATCAATGAATCTCTATGAGGAGAGTTCAGTGTCTGCATGCAGAAGGTGGAGACACTGAATGTTTGCATGCATTTTAGGCAGCCATAACCCAGGAAGGATCTTGTAGTTGGAGTCAGAGGCGTAACTAGAAATCACGGGGCCCTGGTGTGAAAATTGCCTTGGGGCCCCCCATACGGCTATCCCTCCCCCCCCCAGTTCCTCCATGTGTCATATTAATGCCACCAAGCCCCTCCATATGTCTCATTCACACCCAATATGTGTGGCATGGTTGGGGGGGATGAGTATGACTGAAATGGAGGGGTTAATGTGATAGGATGAGTGTAGCAGTGTGAAATGAGGCCAGTGTGACAGAGTGCTGGAGAATGAATGTTGCAGGATTGGGGGGAAGGGTTAATGTGACAGTGCTAGAGAAGGTAAGTGTAATAGGGTTAATATGGCAGAGCAATGGGAGGTGAGTGTGGCGTGGGTGAGTAACAGGATTGGGGGATTTATTGGGAATGTGTCAAAGTGAAGGGGGGTGACCGGGTGTGTGGTAGGGTGTTGATGATTTGATTCATTTTGTTAGTACTATACCTTTAATAAAAACAAGGAGAACCTCCAATATAGTTTCTTAAAGAGGTTGTATTATCTCTTATTGTATCTGTTTAGTCTTTTTTCCAGATTAGTATTAAGGAAGAAATAAAGCTTAATGCAATTAGCTTATTTGCATGAAAAGGAATTTTCAGTATTAAAGTCCTCTTTTATATTAATCAGTTCCAAGTATCAATTATTTTCCTCATTCTCCCTCAGTATAAAAATCTCTCCTTACACCCACTTCACTCATCCCCCCATCCACATTTACATATGCCCCTCTCTGCTACACTCCCCCCTTCTCTCATCTCATGCCTTACACTCATTTTTCTACTCTCTCACTCCAACCCTCCTGTCACTTTCTCTCTTCCTGCTTCTAGCAGCTGGTGATGTCTCTCCCAATCCAGAGCCCTTCAACTTCTCTACACACACACAAGAAAACCAGAAACCCCACAAACCTCATCACAATACCCTGCCCTTTACCCTCACTTACCAACATTCAGTGTGCACTCTGGAATGCCCGCTCCATCTGTAGTAATTTAAAATCAACAACCATATACGACTTTTTCATGTCAAACTCACTCACACTGCTTGCACTTACAGAGACCTGGCTGTCCCCCTCTGATAGTGCAACTCCTGCCTCTTTATGTTTTGGTGGGCTACAAGGTGGCGTAGGCATCCTTCTCTACCCTCAATGTACCTTTCAACCAGTCATAACTCCCCCTGCCCTGCCCTATCCTTTTCTTCTTTTGAAATTCCCACTGTCCGCCTATTTAAACCCACTCTTTTAAGAATTGCTATCATCTACCGCCCCCCTGGTTATCCTAGACTATTCATTGAGCACTTTTCCTGGCTTTCCCACTTCCTCTCATCTAGCACTCCTTCCGTGGGGATTTCAATATCCCAATCAACAACCCCAATTGCACTGATGCCTCTCGTCTGCTCTCTGTAACCTCCTCCTTTGGCCTTACGCAATGGTCCAATTTAGCAACCCATACACTATTAATCTTGCCTTCACCAACCTCTGTACTGCCTCTAATCTCTCCAATATTTATTTTCCTCTATCTGACCACCATCTTTTGACATTGTCATACTTAAGACCCAATTGACACCACCGTCTGAACATCACTCTCACAGAAACCTCCAATGTTTTGACCTAGAGCATTTCTCCACTAATCTCAAAATTCTCCTTTTACCTATCTCAAACCTCACCTGTCCTAGTTCTGCAACCTCCTTCTACAATTCCACTCTCTCCTCTCAACTAGACATCATGGCACCTTCTACATTTAAACGCCGCAGGCGCCCCCAACAACAACTCTGGCACACCAAGCTCACTCGATACCTCCAAAAATGCTCCAGAACTGCCGAACACTATAGGAGAAAGTCTCACTGTGCGTCTGACTTTCTCCACTATAAATTTATGCTGAGCTCATACAGCTTGGCTCTTTCCTCTGCAAAAGTAAATTACTTCAATACCCTCATAACCACACTCTCCCGTGAACCCAAAAGACTCTTTAACACATTTAACTCTCTTCTTCGCCCTGTTGTTCCTCCTTCACCTACTAACTTGACCGCCTCAGACTTTGCAACTCACTTCACAATCAGGGAAGAGATCTCTCATCTTTCTTCTTCCCCTTACAATACTTCCCCTAACTTCACCCCCTCTGCTGTTCTATGTTCATTTGCACCCGCTACATTGGAAGAGGTTTCTGCTCTGCTCCAGTCCTCCCTCCCCAACACCTGCTCCCTAGATCCAATTCCCTCGCATTTCATCTGTACTCTGTCTTCTTCTCTTTCTCCACCTCTCACTAAAATTCTCAATCTCTCTTTCTCCTCTGGTATATTTCCATCGCCCTTCAAACATGCAATTGTAACCTCAATTCTAAAGAAGCCCAACCTTGACCCTAACTCCCCATCAAACTACCGTCCTATCTCGCTACTGCCTTTTGTATCCAAGATCCTTAAAAGAATTGTGTATGCGAGACTGACAGACTTCCTTGAGTGTAACTCTCTGCTAGACCCGCTTCAGTCTGATTTCCGTGCTAAGCACTCTGTGGAAACGGCACTGACCAAAGTATCCAATGATCTACTCACTGCAAAATCTCGTGGTCACTACTCTATCCTAATTCTCCTTGACCTGTCTGCGGATTTTGACACTGTTGATCATCAACAGCTTCTTCTCATCCTCCGCAATATCGGTCTACAAGATATTGCTCTCTCCTGGTGCTCCTCCTACCTCTCCCAGTGCTCTTTCAGTGTTTCTTTCTCTGGCTCTGCTTCTTCTCCCCAACTCCTCTCTGTTGGTGTCCACCAAGGTTCAGTCCTTGGTCCCCTACTGTTCTCCATCTATACTGCCTTCCTTGGTAAACTCATTAGTTCCTTTGGTTTCCAATGTCATTTCTATGCAGATGACATGCAAATCTACCTGTCCTCTCCTGATCTCTCCCCGTCCCTCTTGACTAGTGTCTCTGACTGCCTCTTTGCTGTTTCTAACTGGATAGCTGCCCATTTCCTTAAACTAAACTTGACCAAAACTGAAATTCTGGTCTTTCCTCCCTCAAGTGTTGTTACTCCTGTGTCTGTCTCCCTTGGTGCTACCATCAGCTCCACCACGCAGGCTAGCTGCCTAGGTGCTCTCTTTGACTCCGACCTCTCCTTCATGCCTTATGTTCAATCTATTGCCAAATCCTGTCATTTCCATCACAAAAACATTGCTCACATCCACCCCTACTTAACGCCAGATGCGACTAAGGTGTTGGTCCATTCCAATGTCCTTTTTCGGCTTGACTACTGTAATCCGCTTCTCAGTGGTCTTACGTGCTCCCAACTTACGCCGTTACAGTCCATAATGAATGCGGGGGCGAGGCTCATCTTCCTGTCCGCCCGCACCTCCCATGCCTCACCCTTCTGTCAGCCCCTACATTGGCTTCCTATAAAATATAGAGGTCAATTTAAAATTCTGGTTCTTGCTTTCAAATCTCTACATAATGCTGCTCCCACTTATCTATCCTCCCTTATACACAAGTATGTCCCGTCTAGGCCCTTACGATCTGCTGAAGACTTACGTCTATCTTCAGTCCGTACTCCCACCTCTGATGCTCGCCTTCAAGATTTCTCGAGGGCTGCACCGTTCCTGTGGAACTCGCTTCCCTCCTCTGTTAGATGCTCACCCAGGCTCCATTCCTTTAAAAAATCATTAAAAACCCACTTCTTCATAAAAGCGTATCAATTGAACTGTTAATAGCTGCCGACTGATTCCTCTTCTGCAACTGTCACTAGTCTAATACTATCCTTACCTTTTTGTGTCATTTTACCCCACTCCCTCTAGCATGTAAGCTCATTGAGCAGGGCCCTCAACCCCTCTGTTCCTGTGTGTCCAACTTGTCTGGTTACAACTACATGTCTGTTCATCCACCCTTTGTAAAGCACTGCGGAATTTGATGGCACTATATAAATAACATAATAATAATTAATAATCAGAGAAAATAAATGGCTATTAGGCATTGTTTTTTCCTATATGCAGGTTGCTGGAAATTGTTAAATTAATCTGTATGTTGAAGTAATGTTTAAACGTATATACAGGTTGCAACAATATACTATATACTTGAAATGTAAAACCTCCTTAATAGCAGGTTATAGTAATATTTATACTTGATTAGTAAAACATCCTTATTATAGGTGTAGAAATATTTATACTTAATTAGTGTACCCTCAGGAGCACCCTCAGGGTGCTGTTAACCGGGTTTTTGAGGATAACGTTTGTGAAATGCAGAGACCTTTCTAGGGGCATGAACATCGGTTGCCTTCTCCCAGGTATCATCTTCACTTGAATAACCCTTCCATCCAAACATCCTGTAGATATGTGCAATAACATCTTAAATCTTGTTCAAGACACTGATTAACTCTTTCCGTTTGTCCATTTGTTTGAGGATGGTATGCTGAAGATAATTTCTTTTTTATTTGAAGAGAAGCACATAACTCTTTCCAGAAACGAGAGGTAAATTGAGTTCTCCTATCAGTAATAATTTCTTCAGGTAATCCATGTGGCTTAACCATATTGGAAATGAAACATCTAGATAATTCAAAGAGATGTGGGTAACTTAGATAATGATACAAAATGAGCCGTCTTGGTAAAACTATCAACTATGACAAGGATAGTGGTAAACTTATTAGATGGAGGTAATTCAACTATAAAGTCCATGGAGATTGATCTCCATGGTCCATCCGGAATAGGAAGATTCCTTAAGAGACCATAAGGATAATGAAGGTCGGGTTTGGATTTTTGACAAATTCCACATGATGTTACATAAGATGAAATAGTTTTTTGGTTTTAAGGCCACCAGTACAATCTATTTAGTAATTCCAAGGTTTTCAATATACCTGGATATCTAGCAAGAGGATACTCATGAATCATTCTCAAGACTTCTTTCCTTAACGATGGGAGAATATATATTTTATAAACCCATATAGTAAAGACCATTTCTTTTTAGTAAAGTTGGCAGTTCCAATCTAGAAGAAGGTATTCTTTTTATTCGGTCTAATAAAGTATATTAAATTCCAATGAAAGATTCAGGAGTGTAGTAGTTTTCTCTTCATGAAGAAACGGTTGAGGAATTCTTGATAATGAATCTGCCTTATTTCTAGAGCCTGGTCGATAAACGATGTGAAAATTGAAATGGTTAAAAAAAAAAGACTCCATCTGACTTGTCTGGAGGACAAAGTTTTGTTGTTATTTAAATATTCAAGATTTTTATGATCTGTGTAGACTATCATAGGAGTTTCCTGCCCTTCTAATAAGTGACGCCAATTTTCAAATGCTGCCTTGATTCCTAATAATTCTTTCTCTCCATTAGGATAATTATATTCAGGAAAAGTCAAGGTACGAGAGAAAAAAGGCACTAGATGAAGAGGAAGTTGTACATTTTCTTGTTGAGACAAGACTGCTCCTAAAACTTTATCAGAAGCGTCTACTTCAAGAATATTGGGCAAAACAGGATTAGGCATTTTTAAGATGGGAGCAGTTGTAAATTTATTTTTTAATTGAATAAAAGATTCATTATTTTCATTGTTCCATTTAAATGGACGTTTACCAGTAAGTTGGTTTAAAGGGCGTACTATTGCAGAAATATTTTTATGAACTTTCTATAAAAGTTAGCAAAACCCAGGAAGATTTGTACTTCCTTGATATTCTTTGGAATGGGTCAATTAATTATACATTCAATTTTGGAGTTGTCTATTTGTATCTGCTGAAGGGTTATCACATACCCAAGAAACCTCAAACAAACATTTTTCGGGTTTGGCATGGAGGCTATGTGTTCTAAGTCTGGACTTGTTTTTAATATTGTCTGACATGTTTATGATGATCAAGAATATTGTTTGAGTAGATCAAAATATCATCTAAATAAATGATTACACAATAATCCAATAAATCCTTAAAAATATCATTAATGAAATGTTGAAAAGTTGCAGGGGCATTACAAAGCCCAAAAGGCATGACACGATATTCGAATAAGCCATATCTTGTACGGAAAGCTGTCTTCCATTCGTGTCCCTTTTTGATGCGTATTAAATTATAATCACCTCTCAAATTAATTTTGGCAGTTCTTAATCTTTCAATAAGTTCAGGAATCAAAGGTAGGGGATAGTGGTTTTTAATGGTTCTTTTATTTAGTTCTCTATAATCAATAATGGGTCTTATAGTTTTATCCTTGTTTCTAACGAAGAACATCCCTGAAGCAGAAGGAGAGGTGGAAGTTCTTATAAACCCTTTACATAGATTTTCTTCTAAGTACTCTCTTAAGATCTTTAATTCAGCCTCCGATAGAGGATACATACGGCCAAATGGTACACTTGATCGAGGAATCAGATCAATGGGGCAGTCATAAATTCTATGAGGAGGAAGAGTCTCAGCTTCTTTTTGTTGAAGACATCTTTAAACTCCATATAACAATCATGGATAGAAACTTCTTCGGTAGTTTGAAGTATAGGAAGATGTTAAAAACAAGTATCTTCACAATAATTTGAATTAAATTTGATAGAGAGAGGAGACCAATGAATATTGGGATTTTGCCTTTTTAACCATTTAAGACCTAAAATTAAGGAACAATTTGGTGATTTGACTATATCAAATACAATGAATTCTGGGTAATTATGATCAATAATCATTCTTAAGAGGTATGGTTTATTCTGTAGCCCCTTCAGGATGGAGTCAGTAGTACACGTTCTGATCAAAACAAAACGTAAACAAAACCTGGACTTTGCGCTATATGTCTGTTCAACCGTAATTCACCTCTTTTATATTAAGTGCACCCACACTTATTATATATCATTTTGTTCAAGAGAAACAGGGCTTCAATTTCTTATGAACTATTCACATATGAAACATAAATTATTATGAATAAAATAAAAAAAAAGGTGAGAAATTAAGATTTGAAAAAAAAATTGTATTTCCGTCTGACATTTTAGCGGTAAATGTCATGATACTATTCGCTTTTACTGCAAAAAAATGCACATATTTGTATTCAGCAATGTCTCACGAGTAAAACAGTACCCGCCATTAGCAGGTTTTATGGTGTTTTGGAAAGTTACAGGGCCAAATATAGCACATTCCATTTTTCATTTTTTTCACATTAAAATTTGCCAGACTAGTAATGTTACCTTTGAGACCGTGTGGTAGCCCAGGAATGAGAATTACCCCTATGATGGCATACCATTTGCAAAAATACACAACCCAAGGTAATGCAAGTGGGGTATATCCAGTCTTTTTTAGAAGCCACTTAGTCACAAACACTGGCCAAAGTTAGCGTTCATATTTATTTTTGTGTGAAAAAAGTAAAAAACAAATATTTGGCCAGTGTTTGTGACTAAGTGGCTACTAAAAATGACTGGACATACCCCCCTTGTAATACCTTGGGTTGTGTACTTTTGCAAATAGTATGCAATCATGTGGGTAATTCTCATTCCTGGGCTACCATACGGTCTCAAAGGCAGCATTACCAAACTGGCAAATTTCAACGTGAAAAAAATTAAATGAGAGCCTTGTATTTGACTCTCTAACTTTCCAAAACACCATAAAACCTGTACATGGGGGGTACTGTTATACTTGGGAGACTTCACTGAACACAAACATAAGTGTTTCAAAACAGTAAAACATATTACAACAATAATATTGTCAGTAAAAGTTCCGTTTGTGTGTGAAAAATGCAAAAAAACTTCCCTTTTACTGAAAATATCATCATTGTCATACAATTTATCATTTTGAAACATGACTTTTTGTGTTCAGCGAAGTCTCCTGAGTAAAACAGTACCCCCTATGTACAGGTTTTATGGTGTCTTGGAAAGTTACAGGGTTAAATATAGTGCTTGTGAATTACATTCTCTGCACTTTCTGCCCGGGTTGTCAGGCACGTCAATCAAATTTTAATTAATGAAATCACATAATTATATGAAAAGATTACATAAATATACATGCAGAATTGTAATATATACACATATATATGTATTTAAATTCTATGTGTATACTTATGTAATCATTTATGTAATTATATATATTTATCTATATGTATATATTTGCGGTTATTTGTATTTTATATATAGATAGATAAATATAGAATGTCATTCTAAGTGTTTTTTGTTACCAATATATATATATATATATATATATTAATAACAAAATACAGTTAGAATGAAATTACAAATGTATATATAATCTCTCTAGGAGAAATATGTATATTATCAACAATCTGTTGAAAAGACAGAATATTATCTCCTTGCATAATGTCTGAAATAGTTAGTGAATCAATATTTCCCCAAGAAGTCAATGAGAAATCCTTTATAATACACTCCAAAATATTAAGACTACAAGATCTAGGTATTAGTTGTACAATATTAAAATTTTTCTTGATTTCTGCCCAGTCTTCTAGAGTTTGAAACAATGTGGATGGTAACCAACTATTTAACACTTTCAGAATCTCTTTGAAATCCATCCACATATAATGGTATAATCTAGAAGAGTGGGCAGCTTCCGATTCTAAAATATACCATGGCTCCCTACGCACCTGTGGATCTTGAAGAATGTAAATATGACGGATAATATCAGCAAAATACGTATATGTAATACTAGGAAAGCCAAGGCCACCTTGGGATAGTTTTTTAGATAAAATTTTTTGATTCATTCTAGGTCTTTTATTTTTCCAAATAAATTTATTAAAACTTGATTGAATCATTGCTAACCAAGGCTTAGGCATTTTTAGTGGGACCATAGAAAAAAGATATAGCCACCTAGGTAAGATATCGGAATTTATAATATTAATTCTACCTATCCATGAAGTTTCCAGATTTTGCCATTTTTTTAATTTAAGGTTCATATTTTTCATTAAGATTAAAACGTTTCTCTCCATTATAGTCGGAATACTTACAGGGATCGTTAGACCCAAATAATTTAATTCCTTGTCTGTCCAGATAAATTTATAATTCTGGGATAAATTATCAACCAAGTCTGAAGGCATATTAATGGTTAAGGCTATTGATTTTGAAATATTTAACTTGAAATTAGATACCCTGGAGTATCTCTCAATTTCAAACATTAAAGGCCGAAGTGATTTTTCAGGAAAAGACAGTGTGATTAAAGCATCATCCGCATATAAAGAAATTTTAGCATCACATAATTTTATTTTAACACCGCTAATTAATAAGTTATTCTTAATATTAATAGCTAAAGGTTCAAGCGATAAAATATATAATAAAGGCGAAAGGGGACACCCCTGTCTATTTCCATTTTTAAGATCAAACCATCCTGCAGTTATATTCGGACCCACTGTTCTAGCTGAAGGGGAGGAATATAGAGCTAAAATAGTGCCATATATCCATCCAGTGAATCCGAATGCCTTCAGGACTTCACTTAAATATCCCCAACCGACCCTGTCAAATGCTTTTGCGGTGTCTAATGACAGGGCCAGGAGGGGAATGTTATGTCTATTTGACCAGTCAATACTATCAATCAATCTACGGGAATTATTAGATGCCCATCTTCCAGGGATAAACCCAATCTGGTCAGGATGGATAAGTTTCGATATAATACTTTTAATTCTCTCAGCAATAATAGCTGAATATAACTTCATGTCCACATTAATTAACGCGATCGGTCTATAATTGCACGGATCTGTACTATCCTTATTCTGTTTCAATATGGGAACAAGATTAGATTGTAACAATTCTTTTGGAATGGTGTCATTTTCAGCCAATTGATTAAAGAATTGAGTAATAGGGTTTAATAAATGCGACTTCATATATTTCTAATATAAATTTGTGAAGCCGTCAGGCCCCGGAGTTTTATTTTTGGGGAGTCTATCTATTTGAAACTTAACTTCCTCCATGGTAATTTTCTTATTTAAAAGTACCAGATCTTGTGAGGTAATTTTCGGAATTACTGTATTATTTAAATAATTTTGAATATCCTTTATTTTAGGGTATAAATTTAAATTATATAATTCCTGATAAAATGGATTGAATTTTTGACCTATTAGGGAAGGGGTAGAATAAACTAATTGGTCGATGACCAGTTTTTCTACCCTGTTCCTCGCATATTGATTTTGAAGTCTTTTTGTTACATTTTTATTGGCTCTATTACCCGTATGATAATTATTTAAATTTAACTTATTTATATTAAACTTAATCTTTTCTTCGTCCTTCAAATTGATTTGTTGTTTTAAATGGTTTAAACAAGTCCTCAACTCCGGTGTGGAATATTGTTTATTTAAGTAAAATTCAATATATAAATCCTTTAAATTCTTACCATTCCTTTTCTTATGAATATGACCCATTTTAATTAGATAGCCCTTCATAACAGATTTGTGAGTACACCAATTAATCATAGCAGAAGTGTCCACTGGATTATTTTCAGACCAAAAATATTCTAAAAGCTTAGAAAACTCCTCCCTATTATATTCGTTTTTAATAAGGGAGTCATTCAGTTTCCAGGTGGTACGAGACAGTGGTGGATTTTTGTCAAGATCAAATAATAGGAAACTATGATCCGACCAGGGATTCTCCTTAATATCAATAGAATTAAAAAGAGGGATTGTGTTTGAGTCAACTAAACAATAATCAATCCTTGAATAGGTACCATGAACACTAGAAAAATGAGAATAATCTCTTTGAAATGGATGTAATAGTCTCCAAATATCATATAAATTAAATTGTTTACAAATATTCTGTAATGTTTTGGCCTGTTTATTAATTCTTTTATTATTCATAATTGAAGATATTGTTGATTTATCCAATTTAGGATCATTAACACAATTAAAGTCACCAGCAATAATCAAGGAGCCCTTAGAGATCTTATCAACTTTATCCATAATTAAAAAGAATTTGGCCATAGGGTCAACATTGGGGAGATAAACATTGACCAAAGTATAGATCTTATCATTGATGTTACAGACCAGAATAATAAACCTAGCATCAGGATCCATTTCCAAATGTATCACATCCATTTTAAGGTCTTTATTAAATACTAGTGCAACCCCTCTTTTTTTTTTTCTACTAAAGAGGCGTGAATAATTATTGGATAGTTGTCTCCACCCCATCTTTGTCTAGAATCTTTAAGCCAATGGGTTTCCTGTAAGAAAGCGACTTGGATGTTGTGATCTACCATAGAATTGTACAAACGATTTCTTTTCTTATTAGTATTAAGCCCCTGAGTATTTATAGATAATATCTTCAACATAGAAAAGCATAAAAAATATCAAATAGAAAGCTCAGAGTAAGAAACCACACATAAAAAGAAAAAAAAAACATAAGAAAAAAAAAAACAAATTAACATAAAGACGCTTTGATAAGGGAATGAATACCAGTCCATCATCAAGGCACAAATAAGAACCATAAGAAAATATAAGACTAACGAATCCATTAATGCCCGTGAGGGCACAATGAAAATAATGTAGTATAACGACACTAGAGGGGAGACTCTGTATCGTGACCACCGAGCCTGCATTCGGAACAATCTCCCGTTAGTATATACCTTAATTATCTGAATGGAAAATAAATCCATAAACGAATCACAGATGGTCAAGTAATTCTAACTCCAGACCAAGTATGTCTATCTTCATAAACTATACAATATATACTATGATACAGTGACATATTCCTTTGTTACAATTATTTTGCCCTTTCTTGTCACAATTCTATTACTATAACATTGCAACTATTCAACCTATATTTGTAAACATATCTTATAGAAATAATCCAACGTGTAACCCATCAGTAACTTCACTAGTACTGAAATGTGGTAAATTTTCCCTATAGTGCATTCTCCATAATTTCTAATTATCTATATCATTGTGCCCTGTCAAACACTCAAAAATTAGTTACTTAATTATTTAACAATTCCCTATAATACACCAAATTTTATAGATAATTACTTCAACAAGATTTAACTTATTAGTGTTCCTTAGGCACAATCTCAAATTTTAAAGATTAGTGATCGTCTCTTATAAAACTATAAAATTAAACATATATAAAAATTAAATCTAAATCTTCCTACATATATCACATCAGTTACTTTACTATTAAGCATATGGAGGAATTTTCCTTATAGTGCGTTCTCTAATCATTCTAGTGAACATTAAGCTTAACGTTGTGCAGTGTGTATTTATAATTTGTTTAGCTTTTCCCTATAAAAGAAAAAAAATATCTACACCAAAATTTTGTTTCTTTTCAGCCATTCCGTTAATTTCCCATTTGAATCAAACACTTCTCTTTTGCCCTCATGTGTCAAGCTTAATTTAGAAGGAAAAAGCCACCTATATCTTATATTTTGAGTTCGTAAAATTTGAGTAGCGGAGCTAAACTTTTTACATTGAGATCTGGTTTCAAATGATAAGTCCTGGAACACCTTAACATTCTGGAAAGGGCCTGAAGAAACCGGATTTAATCTGGCAGCTTTTAAAATCGATTCCTTGAAATCAAATGCAAAAAAACAAACCATAATATCTCGAGGTAGATCATTCTGAAGTGATTTCGGTTTGAATAGTCTGTGACACCTTTCAATTAGTTGTTCTGAAGAATTATATGTAATCCCCAAGGCGGATATATATTCTATCACAATTTGTTTAGCATTGTCGTGAGTTCCCTTCTCCGGCAGATTTCTAAAACGTAGATTTTTCTGCCTCGATCGATCTTCCAAATCACTCACTTTGAATTCGAGGTCTGAGATTTTACGGAGTGCCAATTGGTAATCATCATTCAGGTGATTTACTTGGAGGTCCATGTCATGTAGTTTAACCTCAAAACCATCCAATTTTGCTGCCAAGATATTTATTTCCTTTTTTATATCCGATTTTATTTCTATAGCCATGACAGCCAGTTCTGATTTTATCTCTTCTAAATTGGCCTTTAAACTTGTATGTAGCAGAGAAATAGTAATCAATTCCTTATCATGATTTTTTATACCTTCTGACTCTGTACTCTCTGAACTGAGATCCATATCAGTCATCTTATGGTTTAGAGTCTTGTGTGGTTGAGGAGAAAAATATGTTGTTAAAGACTTATCCTGTGTCTTTTCTTGTGCTTTTTTTTCTTTCCTTGTAGAGGATAAGGCAATCACTATCCAATGCGGGGGTCTGGCAAGCCTCAAACAGGTCCTTCCAGGCAAAGCGAGGTCTGACTAGGTCTGGCTAGCAGAAAAAGCCAGTGAAGACTCCGTTCACGCTAGGTCTTGGCAGGTCCCCCCTCCTCTTCCGTCATCACGGCGCACAAGTACCAGCGTCAACACGTGCGCACGTCATAACGCCTATTTACATTTTTAAAAAACTATTTTATTTATTTAATTATTGTATTTATTTATTATTGTAATTATACGTGTATATATATATATATAAAATATATATATATTATATATATAATACATCTATATATATCTTATATATATGTAGCGTCATTCTAAGTGTATTTTAATACTAATATGTGCTTATATTAACATTAAAATACACTACGTATGAATTTACATATATATAAATGTATATATATATATATATATATATATACATATTTATTTTATTTTAAAGCATGTTTAATATTTTTTTTTACACTACCCACCAGCAGGGGGGCTGTCTGACATTTCAGACAGTCCCCCTGCTGGCAGATCCACAGCCAGCTATAGGGGGCCATGTGGGAGGAGGGATGTGTCCAACATTAGAGCTACACTCCCGAGGGGCGGAATGATCTCCACGATCAATATACTACTTGTGATGAGACCAATCTCGCCACTGTGCATTGGAGGAGCCTGGTTGCCCGCCTTCTGCCTTTAGACTATGGCCCCATGTTGAAACGCTTGATTTTCCCCTGCGGAGACACGAAAGCCGGGTCATTCGGTGCTGGCCCTGTTTGAGCGGTGATACCCCAAATAGCTATGCCATGGAGCCCATTCGTATAATGAAAGACTATGGGAAAGACTTTGACTCCGTGGCAATTAAACTGTATGTGTGTGCTCTGAGCGCCATTCAATAATAATGTGCGCTCAGATCTGAGCTATCTGGGGATATGTTGAATGTACCTGTTTTGTGCAATGGCTGCTCAGTTATATGTTTTTATGTGTTTTATTGTCTTTTGCTGCCATGTGTTCAATGGAGTTTTGCCTCTGTCCTTGGAGATAATTGGATTACTTCCCAATTATCTCCAGGATAAAAGACTCTGTGGAACTGGTTTTGGGCAGAAAAGCCATGCTTCCTTTGGTCACAAAGGACTACGATCTATCTTTTGAACCACTGGACCAATTTGGATGATTTTGACATATGTTTGTATTTGGAGTATGCTGATTCTGAAAATGTGAATGTGAATTCTCTGTGAATGTGATGCATACTTTTCAAGTTATGAATAATGTGGAAAATTGTATTTCTCTGCTTGTGATAATTACATTACCCATTGTGTAAGGTAATTGTATCACAGTCAGAGGGGAGGATTTTGTGTGGGAGTGTCTGAGTGTATTGTATGTGTTTATTGGTTGTGTTCCAAAACCCTGTGGGTGGTACTAATGTGTAAGAATGTGTACATAAGCACAATAAACCCACAGCTCTGACTGTTCACTGCTTGACCCTCAAAACAGAGCCTTGTCTCGTTCTTGGGGGGATTTATTGTATGCTGTTCCAGTTTGACTGCTAGGAGTGTAAACCTATTCGTATGGTTTTTCCTATTCGGCTGTTTACGGCATTCAAATGGTTTCCTGTTCGGCGGATTGGTGTTCTGCAGTAGCTGTGTCTGTATATCTGGAAGGGGAAGATCTTCTAAACGGCAGTTTAACCCTTTTATGCCTGGGGGTGCCGTTACACTACTCATCACTGAGGAACCTCGCCTTGAACGTGCAGTTCCCTCCCTCCAACACACGCATAGATGATCAGTACAGCCGGGCTGTGGGGACAGCCTGGAAGCCGTTTTCGGGGAGGCGGTTAGGTGACGTCACTTCCGCCAGCCCCCCGACGGACTTCCTAGATTCGGCCAATAAGCACAGCACTTTGCACACACACTTTTTCCACCTAGCAATACAAAATATCTGTTGGACATTATGATTGGACAAACACCCCTGGGATCATTAATGGGGAAGGACTAAAGGACATTTAAAATGGAAGATTCAGAGGACCATCACTACAGCTGATTGAGGAAGCTCTTTTGAGAGTGAAACGTGTATTGGCCATTTTAAGGACTTTTTAAAGAACTTTTCTATAATACTTTTTACACAAATTTTTATTTTGTCATTATACAACAATATATTTTGTTATTTTTAATCCACACATCCTATGTAAGTCCTTTCTCGGAGCCTCCGGGAATCTTCATAGGGGTAGTGCCATCCCCACCCAAATTGGCACAGAACCTGTATACCTCAGAGCCGGGACCAGTAGGCTCAGAACTAGGTGAGCACCTATTTATTATTCGATACTCTTGTCTTGTATTATTATAGTCTACACATTGGTCCACCTTGTCCCCTTATGTCTTGTTTATAAGGATCATTCCAAGCCGAAGCGGAAAGGTGGTGCTGCCATAAAAGCACATAGGCCTGATTACAGAGCCAGTACTTATACACAGGCTCCTTTAAATGTGAGTGTTTTTACTGCTATATCACATATCGAATCTCACCATTAAGGACCATCTGCACTATATTGTACCCTTTGTTCTTTTTACATGTATTTTACACCAAACTTTCAACACAGAATAGTTTGGTAAGTTTTGTATATTTATTTTAGTGCTCCACTTATAGGTGTTAGTTTTTCACTTACACCATCTTATATTTCTTGTGATTATCTTGTGGATTAGAGGATATTTCCAAGTGTATAGAGCTGCTTTTTATCTGATTTTATTCACGTTTTGGCACTTATTTGTTATACACACCCCTCTATTTGGAAGGAAAAAGGGAAAACTTTGGATTGGTATTCATAGTTATTCATTGAGAGTGATCACATAGCCCCCGAGGGGCCTGATTTGCCGGGTGAGGGCTGCCTGAGCTGTCAGGCAGTCGTCCCGAAGAGGATCGTGGTGGAGGTAAGTAAATCTCACCTCCTGGGGCTGGAAGCCGTTACGGCGTTCAATGCCACCGCAACGGCTTTAAAGCCCATTTAAATGGGGACGGCATAGAACGCCGTAACGGCGTTAAGGGGTTAATAGGGCCTGATGACATGAGAGAATCGTCAACAAATCATAATGATATAAATGTATCTTTTTGGACACAAGGAATTTTATGCATTCCAACAAAATGTGAATCTAGGTAGATGCCCTCTGCTCCGGAATCTATGATGGCTTAAGTTAATATCCTTTCTTGATCCCACTGTAAAAGGACAGAAATAACACAATGAGATAATGAACCAATAGGGGACATTTTTAAGATAACAGGATGAGAGATTTTCTTACCTTCTTTGAGGCGTCTAAGACTAGGACAGTTGTCTAGAATATGATCAGAAGAGGCACAATACAAGCATAAGTTGAAGTGTCTTCTTATAGTTTTCTCTTCAGTAGACAGCGGACCCTTCATCATTACCATTTCCCTAGGTTCATGACTCTTGACCTTATCATGGATTTTAGAATTTGTAGATGAAGTTCTCCAAGGAGACGATGACAAATTATTTTCTGCCTTACGTTCACGGATTCTTCTATCAAGGTTTATTGATAGTTGAATTAATCCATTTAAGGTGGCAGGGAGATCAGTTCTTGAAAGTTAATCTTTAACAAAAACAGATAAGCCTAAACTGAACTGATTCCTGAGAGTGATGTCATTCCATTGAGTTTCAATAGACCATCTTTTAAACTCAGCGATATAATCTTCTACTTGTCTTTTTCCCTGATGTAGAGTTCTTATGGAAAGGTCAGCTGTTGCTTGTTTATTTGGATCTTCATATAACAGACATAGCGTAAAAAAATTCAGCAATGGAATCAAGAATAGGCTCACTTTTTGTTTTTTAAAAAGTATGAGCCCAAGCCATTAGTTCTCCTCTAAGAAAATACATAACTGAACAAACCTTTTTCCTATCAGTAGGATAAGATCTAGGTTTGAGAGCAAATAATAATTTACAAGAATTTATGAATTCTCAATATTTGGTACGATCACCTGAAAACTTCTCAGGATTGCACACAGCAGGTTCTGATGAGGAATGTATTGCAGCATCAGGAAGAGGAGGTGGAAACGTTTGATCTTGTATTTCTCTGATATATGTCAAGATCCTTTCATTTGTTATTTTGAGATCCTGAAATCCTTGTGTGAGAATATTAACTCGATGTGTAAAAGAATTTATCAAGGAAGTATGTCGGCTGGTTCCCTAGTTTTTTAAGGCTGAGTTATTATGTTATGATTCAATTATCTTTAGACAGAGAATTTATGGAACACAACTGCAGAGCTAATTGTTAGTACTATACCTTAAATAAAAACAAGGAGAACTTCCAATATAGTTTCTTAAAGAGGTTTTATTATGTCTTATTGTATCTGTTGAAAACAATTTGTCTCTTTCTTACAGATTAGTATTAAGGAAGAAAGCTTAATGCAATTAGCTTATTTGCATGAAAAGGAATTTCCAATAAAAAAAGTCCTCTTTTATATTAATCGGTTCCGAGTATCAATTAACAATCAGAGAAAATGAATGGTTATTAGGCATTGCTTTTTCCTACATGCAGGTTGCTGGTAATTGTTAAATTAATCTGTATGTTGAAGCAATGTTTAAACTTATATACAGGTTGCAACAATATACACCCTGTTACAAATTATTATGCAAATTATATTTTTCTCATTTACCTAAATAATTGATGTAAATAAATTAAGAGTACAATTCAAATTTTATAGAACAAACCTCCTAATTATAACTATTTTTTTTAAACATAAAAAACGTACAATGCACTGTTCAAAATTATTACGCACAGTAAGTTTCAAAACACTTTATAGGTTGTAAAGTACTGACAATTGTCATTTGTTGTGTTTGCAGCATATTTACTGAAATCAAAAGCTATTTCAATCAAACTTAAAATGTTATAACTTTTTAAACATTTTAACAGGTCACGTTACATTTTAACATAGGACCCCTTATTTGATAGCAGCTTCACAAGTCTTGCATTCACTGAACTTGTGAGTTTTTGGACAGTTTCTGCTTGAATTTGTTTGCAAGATATCAGAATAGTCTCCCAGAGCTGCTGTTTGGATGTAAACTGCCTCCCACCCTCATAGATCTTTTGCTTGAGGATGCTCCAAAGGTTCTCAATAGGATTGAGGTCAGGGCAGGATGGAGGCCACACCATGACTTTCTCTCCTTTTATCCCCATAGCAGCCATTGATGCAGAGGTATTCTTTGCAGCATGAGATGGTGTATTGTCATGCATGAAGATGATTTTATTACAGAAAGCATAGTTCTTCCTTCTGTATCAGGGAAGAAAGTGGTCAGTCAGAAACTCCACATACTTTGCAGAGTTCATCTTTACACCTTCGGGGACCCTAAGGGGGCAGACCAGCTCTCTTCCCATGATTCCGGCCCATACATGACTCCATCACCGCCTTGCTGACGTCGCAGCCTTGTTGGAACAGGGTGGTCGTCCACCAACCATCCACTACTCCATCCATCTGGACCATCCAAGGTTGCACAGCACTCATCAGTGAACAGGACTGTTTGAAAATTAATCTTCATTTATTTTTCTGCCCAATGCAGCCGTTTCTGCTTGTGAGTAGAGTTGAGCAGACACCTGGATGTTCGGGTCCAGCGGGTTCGGCCGAACTTAAAAAAAAAAAAAACTTGACACCGAACTTGACCCCGAACCTGAACCCCATTGAAGTCAATAGGGACCAGAACTTTTGGGCACAAAAATGGCTCTAAAAACTCCTGGAAAGGGCTTTCAAAGAACTTTCCCACGCGGTGTAAAATTACACAGAGCACTCTGATTGGTTAGCTTGAAATCCAGCCAATCAGAGTGCTCTGTGTCATTTTACACAGCGTGGGAAAATTCCAAAGAACATTGGTGGATTGGTGGATTTCAAGCCAACCAGAGTGCTGTGACAGGTAAATGTAGAGACTTACCTGTCAGTCTCTTCATTTACCTGTCAGAGCACTCTGATTGGATGGCTTAAACCCACCAATCAGAGTGCTCTGAGCCTAATTGCAGGGTGGGGCAAGGCTTTATAAGCCTTCCCCGTCCTGCAGAGCTCAGTCTGCGCAGAGCCCTCCATGGGTGAAGAAGGATTTTTTTGCTCGCTTTTTTTTTGTTTGTTTGTTTTTTAAAGTGTGTCTGTTATTCTGGATTTTTATTTGGCCTTTTTGGGGGCTGAAAAAAAAAGATTTTAGAAGAAAGAAAACATCAAATGGTAAGTTTTATTTTTTTTACAGGTACTTAGCTAATGATCCCCCCCTCATTATTTTTAGGATAAGGAGGGTAGGTAGGGGTAATTTTTTTGGGGGGAGGGGGGTGACTAGGGGTTTCAGGACCCCTAGTCACCTGGGGGGATTTTTATTTATAGCCCCCACCCACCGCTCAGGGGTGGGGGGCCGGGGTGGAGGACATTAGGTCCCATCCCCCCAATTTTTATTTATGGCCTCCACCCACTGCTCAGGGGTGGGGGCTGGGGGGAGGACATTAGGTCCCCCCAATTTTTATTTATGGCCCCCACCCACCATTCAGGGGCGGGGGCCGGGGGGAGGACAGTAGGTGTCCCCCCTTATTGTTATTTTTGGCCCCCACCCACCACTCAGGGGTGGGGGCCGGGGGGGAGGACAATAGGTCCGCCCTTATTGTTATTTTGGGCGCCCACCCGCCGTGCAGGGGTGGGGGCCATGGGGGAGGACATTAGGTCCGCCCCCCAATTTTTATTTTTGGCCCCCACCCACCACTCAGGGGTGGGGGCCAGGGGGGAGAACAATAGGTCCCCCACTATTATTATTTAGGGCCCCCACCCACTGCTCAGGGGTGGGGGCCGGGGGGAGGACAGTAGGTTCCCCCCCTTATTGATATTTAAGGCCCCCACCCACCGCACAGGGGGGACCAGGGGGAGGACATTAGGTCTGCCCCCCAATTTTTATTTATGGCCCCACCCACCACTCAGGGGTGGGGGCTGGGGGGAGGACATTAGGTCTGCCCCCCAATTTTTATTTATGGCCCCCACCCACCACTCAGGGGTGGGGGCCGGGGGGGAGGACAATAGGTCCACCACTATTGTTATTCAGGGCCCCTACCCACTGCTCAGGATTGGGGGCCTGGGGGAGGACAGTAGGTTCCCCCTTATTGATATTTAGGGCGGGTGGGGCCGGGGGGGGAGGACAGTAGGTTCCCCCTTTATTGTTATTTAGGGCCCCCACCCACCGCTCAGGGGTGGGGGCTGGGGGGACAATAGGTCTCCCCCTTATTGGTATTTAGGGCCCCCAACTGCTGCTCAGGGGTGGGGCCGGAGAGGGCAATAAGTCCCCCCTTTAGTTTAAAAGCCACCACTCGCTTGTCACAGGTGGGGGCTCAGGAGGGGAGAATTGTTTTCTTAACAGTGAGCAGCCACAGGCTGCTCACTGTTTAAAAGACACGCCCCTACTCGCGGTATAGCGAGTAGGGGCATAATTTACTAATACTAAGTGACCAGCTTCTATAGAGGCTGGGTCACTTGCTGCACTGGCCAATCACAGCCATGCCATTAGTAGGCATGGCTGTGATGGCTTCTAAGGGCACATTAGTCAAACGCTTGTTGATTGGCTGCCCTGCAGCCTTTCAAAATGCATCATTAAATCGACGAACACCGAACTCCAACACGAACATATAGTGATATGTCCATGTTCGGGTCCGGGTCCAAAAAAAACGTAATGTTCGGTACAAACCTGAACTTTTTAATTCGGGTTCGCTCAACTCTACTTGTGAGCATTGGTTAGTGGTGGCTGAATAGAAGGTTTATGCACAGTTGCAAGACTCTGGAGGACTCTACACCTTGATGTCCGTGGGACTCCAGAGGCACCAGCAGCTTCAAATATCTGTTTGCTGCTATGTAATGGTATTTTAGCAGCTGCTCTCTTGATCCGATGCATGAATCTGGCAGAAATCTTCCTCAATGTGCCTTTATCTGCACAAACCCGTCTGTGCTCTGAATCAGCCACAAATCTTTTAATAGTGCGATGATCATGCTTAAGTTTTCGTGAAATAGCTAATGTTTTCATACCTCGTCCAAGGCATTGAACTATTTCACTCTTTTTGGCAGCAGAGAGATCCTTTTTCTTCCCCATATTGCCTGAAAATGGTGCTCTGCTTAATAATGTGGAACACCCTCCTTTAGTAGTTTTTCCTTAAATTGTGCTCACCTGGCAATCTAATTATCAGAGGTGTTCGAGATTGTTTTCAGTGATCAAAAGAGCCCTGAGACACAATGCCATCCATGAGTTAAACTGAAAAACAAAATATTTAATCTTTGTGACATTTAAATAGAATTTCTATAATAATTTTGAACAAGGTGTATATACTTTAAATGTAAAACCTCCTTAATAGCAGGTTATAGTAGTATTTATACTTGATTAGTAAATCATCCCTATTTGCAGGTTGTAGAATTAATTATACTTAATTAGTGTAATATCCCAATTTGCAGGTTGTAGAATTAATCATAATTGTTTAGTGAAACATCCTTATTTGCAGGTAGTAGTAATAGAACATAAATATAATTGATACTTAAAGGACCACTATAGTGCCAGGAAAACATACTCGTTTTCCTGGCACTATAGTGCCCTGAGGGTGCCCCCACCCTCAGGGTCCCACTCCCGCCCGGCTCTGGAAGGGGAAAAGGGGTTAAACTTACCTTTTTCCAGCTCTGGGCGGAGAGCTCTCCTCCTTCTCTCCTCCTCCGTTCCGCCCCATCGGCTGAATGCGCACGCGCGGCAAGAGCTGCGCGCGCATTCAGCCGGTCACATAGGAAAGCATTCATAATGCTTTCCTATGGACGCTTGCGTGCTCTCACTGTGAAAATCACAGTGAGAAGTACGCAAGCGCCTCTAGTGGCTGTCAATGAGACAGCCACTAGAGGATTAGGGGGAAGGCTTAACCCATTCATAAACATAGCAGTTTCTCTGAAACTGCTATGTTTATTAAAAAATGGGTTAACCCTAGCTGGACCTGGCACCCAGACGACTTCATTAAGCTGAAGTGGTCTGGGTGCCTAGAGTGGTCCTTTAAGGTTTCTCCAGAGCGTCCTGTACTTGTAGCAGACATGGTAAAATCCGCGAGTAGTTGAATAGGTTATCAGAAGTTACAGGAATCCTTGTAGATTACAGCTACTGTAGTGAAGAGATGAAAGTAGTGTTCAGCAGCGATACAAGTAGGCTCAGCGTGGAGACAGAGGTCGATTCAAAATTACTCAGCAATTTGAGTTTGGCGCAGCTTGCCTATAAAGCAATTGAATAGAGCGTCATCATGATGGGAGGAGCTTACTTCCGAACGCGGAAGTAACTTTGCGGAACGGAATCACAGCAATTACATGATATCTACACTGAATAGTACTAGAAGAACAAGGAGAAAGAACAATAACGCAAGTGAATAGAATATGTGCGCCATCCCCAATGCTGTTCTGCATAGGCCATACCTCCTAAGCCGGATCATAAAGAAGAGATACAGGTTTAAGAGTGGAACTACCATCAGCCACCTGCTCTTTGAATGACATCAAGCTGTATGCCTTGACTCAATGATCCACCTAACTAGGATATACAGCAAAGACATTGGAATGTCATTCGGAATAGAGAAGTGTGGGCGGATGATGGCAAAAAGAGGGAAGATGATCAGAACAGAAGGAGGTCAGGTACCAGAAGATAGAATAGAAGATGTATTGAACAGCTACATGTACCTGAGGCCACTGCAACCACGAGAAAGAGGCAAGGAGGATAGCAACATCCAAGTACCTCCAGAGAGTCCCACTACTCACTATGAATGGAGGATTCCACCCGAAATCTAGCACCCAGAGACTGTACCTCAACCTGAAGGAGGGTGAGGCCTGATGAGTGTCAAGGGCACAGTGCTGGATAGATACACAAAGCATCCACAAATACATCACAAAGATGGCTTCCAAAGATGAGCTGCTAAGGGAATGCCTGAAACAACAACAGATAGAGGAAGCAGATAAAGCAGGAATTTCCATTGCAAGATAAACATCTCCATGGGGTGTGCAAAAATAAAGCTTGAACCTCGTCCATCACGTGGTAAAATTAGCCCCAGATCGCTGCGATTGCAGCGATCGCGGGGTTAATGGTGCTCCAGTCTTCCTCTGTATTAGAGGCAGACCGGGTGCACTCGTTCTCGCTACATAAGCACCGGTGCTCGCTCTGACAGGAGGGTCTGGGAGGGAGGGTCTGCTGCTGATTGGCTGGAATGTGTCTGCTGACTGTGAGGTACAGGGTCAAAGTTTACTCAATGATGAGTCCGTGGCGAACTGTTCGCGAACCGTTCGCGAACTGTTCGGGACATCACTAGTTAAGATGGATTATTTTTTGTCGCTCAGGTTTTTTTCTTTTTCGTCAGGTTTTTTTTTTGAGCTCGGGTTTTTTATTTTATTTTAAGTTCGACGGGTATGATGGTTTTTTATTTGGCCTTTTTTGCGGCTGAAAAATGAAGATTTTAGAAAAAAAGAAGACGTTGAATGGTAAGTTTAATTTTACTTTACAGGTTAGTAATTTTATTCCCTCCTCACTATTTTTTAGGATGAGGGGCGTAGGTAGGGGCCTTTTTTATTTGGGTGGGGGGGTGGGTGACTAGGGGCTTGGGGACCCCTAGTCAGCTTTGATGGGGGGGAAATTTGACTTAGGGCCCCCACCCGCCGCCCGGACAGTATGTCCCCCCCCCCTTATTATCATTATGGCCCCCACCTGCCGCCCAGGGGTGGAGGCCTGGGGGGGAGGACAGTAGGTCCCCCCCCTCATTATCATTATGCCCCCACCCACCGCCCAGGGGTGGGGCCTGGGGGGAGGACAGTAGGTTCCCCCCCTCATTATCATTATGGCCCCCACCCACCGCCCAGGGGGCCAGGTGGGGGGGGAGGACAGTAGGCCCCCACCTGCCGCCCAGGGGTGGGGGCCGGAAAGGGGGAGGACAGTAGGTCATTGTAATTTTGTAATTTATGGCCCCCACCCACCGCGCAGGGGTGGGGGCCAGGGGGGGACAATAGGTCTCCCCTCTTATTTTACTTTAGGGCCCCCACCCATCGTTTAGGGGTGGGGCCAATAGGTTTTTGTTTTTTACAGTGAGCAGCCACAGGCTGCTCACTGTTTACTAGACATGCAGTATAGCGAGTAGGGGCAGCATTTACTAATACTAATCTTTACTTAGTATTAGAAAATGTGGCCTAAAGACCAATTTAGGTCTTTCAGCCTTTTAGCAGATAACTCCCTAATACAATTTGAATGAAATTCCGACACGAATAAAGTGCCGAATTGCGTTCTAAAACAAACGAACATACTGTTCTCATTCAGTTAGAACGCAATTCGTCAGTTTCATCTAAAATGACAGGAAGCATCGTGGGAACACAGAGGAAAGGTAAGAATTATGGGGAAATTGCTCTGACTAGCGGAAATGAAGCACACTTTGCTCCTCCGCTGGTCAGAGCTGGTCAAGCGGAGGAAACCTCCATAAGGCAAAGAGTCCCTACTTTGTCTTATGATTTTAACCCCTTAAAACCGGAGGACGTACAATTACGCCCTCTAATAGGCGGCTCTAAACGCCGCCGGGCGTAATTGTACGCCCTCCGGTTTTTGTTAACTTACCCGGTCGCCGGCGGTCCCACGTCAGCGATCGCGGTTGGGGGGACTCCCAGGGAGCCCCCCGCGGCACGTCCGTCCTCGTCGAAGCCCCCCGGCCATGTGAGAGTGGGGTCCTAGCGAGGACCCCACAATCACATGGCCGGGGATAGCTGGCTTCTGTATTGCTGGCAGGGGGGCTGCCTGTAATGACAGGTGGTCCCCCTGCTGGCTGAAAATAAAATAAAAATAAGTTAATGGTGTAAAAAAAAATAATTATATATACTTAGATCATATATATATATTATATATATATGATCTAAGTATATATATACACATATACATACACACACGTACACGTCTAGGTGTATTTTACTATTAATATATATATAATTATATATATATATTAATATCAAATTACACGTAGACTGATACTGATTAAATATATATATAATTATTGTTATATATATATTTATATATATTATAAAAAAAATTAAAATGTAAATACGTTAAAAAATAAAATTATAAAAATAATTAAAAATAAATAATTAAAAATATATAGATGTGTGTTATTTCGTTCTAACTGTATTGTGAAATTAATATATATATATATATATATATATATATCAAAATACACGTAGAACAAAATAGTATATATATATCTATATACATAAATATATACGTATATATCACTATATATAAACCTATATATAAATAAAAATATTTTTTAAAAATTATATAGATATATACATATATATACACATACGTATATATACATATATTAATTCTACATATATATTTATGTAATATTTTTACATAATTAGGTATCTTAATTAATTACAATTAGCGGGACCTGCCTGACAACCCATGCCGAAAGTAAAGGGAATTTAATTTGCTAGCACTATATGTAACCCTATAACTTTCCAAGACACCATAAAACCTGTACATGGGGGGTACTGTTCTACTCAGGAGACTTCACTGAACACAAATATTAGTGTTTCAAAACAGTAAAATGTATTACAACGATGATATCGCCAGTAAAAGTGAAGTTTTTTGCATTTTTCACGCACAAACAGCATTACACGGACAATATTATTGCTGTGATACTTTTACTGTTTTGAAACACAAATATTTGTGTTCAGC
>OW240914.1:59343344-59377909 GCA_933207985.1 Pelobates cultripes | reverse complement strand
AAAACCATACATAGGTTCATACAACGTGAGTTGAAAAGTTAATAGTCATGTACCTGTTACTGATTGACATTTTAAGGTGTGCTAGGGATTCCAAGTTGCTATATTTCCTGGTTGCAGGTAAATTTTTATTTTATGTAAAGATAATTCATGCCAGCACACCTGGAAACAATACTGTAACATAATCCAGGATTTGGATAAGGATATGATACAATGCAATGTAGCAATAAATAACAATTGCGGCACAATCATTATGACGCTGGTATCCTGTTGTGAGTAATTTCACTCCGTGTCTTATTCACTGCTCAGCACTTAAAAAAGTCTCCTGTTTTAAGGGGAACAATCACGTCTCTGGAATTTAAACCATAGATTAAAACTTTTGGAAATCACCTATAATTTATATAAACTTTTTTTTCATGAAATGCATAATCCCGATCAGACAAAGCAAAGCCAAGGCGCACATTGTAAATGTGGAGGAGAAAGAGAAACACCGTTTCATTTCTTCTTGTCTATGTAAGCTTTCTTTATGCTGATTGCCAGATACAATGGGTGTAGTCCGTATCAGTGATTAGCAGAAGTGCCAAGTTGCGTGATTAAAGGGGTGTGTATTTCTACATTTAATCTTTCACACATGATCAATTAATATATGTTAAATATATGGAAATTGTAAACACAATATTAAAAATCCTTAAAGTAACAGCTACCCTTTAATATTAGAGAACTGACTTGGCACACAGTTGATTCCTTTTTGCATAGTGTGGGCTGCACAATCCATGTTTTCATGTGCTGTGTTGGTAATCCTACCTTTTTACAGCTTTCATACTAAACTCTACAGCAGTGGTAGGCAACATTTTGGTAACGCAGTGCCAAACAATATTTTGGACATCCCTTAGGGTGCTGGCCCTATTAATTTTAAAGTAGAGGTTATGTATGTTGAGGAAAAATGCTGGTGTTATGTGTATTGTGTGTTTTGTATGTGTTGTTGTTTGAGGTTTTGTGTGTGTGTGTGGAGGAATTTGTGTGTGAATATGGTCTTTTGTAATATTGTGTGTGTGTGTGGTGACAGTTGTTTGAGGTATTGTGTGTGTGTGTGTGTGTGTTGGCTGCCTGTTGTGTTATGCATTTGTGTGTACCTTATTTGTGATATCTATCTGTGTGTGGCTGTCAGTGATATTTTGTGTGTATGTGGACGTTTTGTGGTATGTGGGTTGCTTGATGATTGCAGTATGTGTTTGGGCTGTTTGTAGCATGCATATATATGTGACCTGCCTGTGGTTTTGTGTGCATGTAAGTATGTGAGTTGCTTGTAGTATTTGTGTAGTGTGTGTTGTGTGCCTGTTGGTTTATAAATGAGTGTGGACTGTCTGGGGTTGAGTATGCTGTCTGTGATGTTAAGCAGAGCTGTGGAGTTGGATTTGTGGAGTCATTAGCAACTTTGTGGTATTGGAGTTGGTAAAAAAAAAAAAGTAGATTCTGACTCTGACTAAATGTACCATATATGCTGGTGTATAGATCGACCCTGCTCACCAAAAATAGGAGATGTTGTATAAGTTTAGGCCTATATTTGCAGGATAAGTTGATCCCCAAAATAATGTTCAACTTTTGGGTCTAGGCAAGGCCTGTGGACTCGTAGAGAAGCCAACAAACAGTCTTGTTTCACATAAAATTATACTTGCTGTTACACTCCTCAGATGGCCACTGAAGGTGCTTCCTGGGGAAGTGCTGCACAGTGACTGTAGCAATACTTTCTTTTTGTTTTATTTCATGTTTGCTTCTGACTAAGATTCTTTAATTGATCCACAGATTATCATTTGGATTCAAGTCATTACCTGGCTGTTTTAGCTGTGTAATATGATTTTCCCTAAACCATTTCTTGCACACAGTAGGAACATGATAAGATACAGAATCCAGTAGAAATATTTTGGCTTCATTATTCTGAAAAAGATAATGTGCCAAAGGCTTTTGTTCTAGTTCAAGTATATACTGATGTATGTTTTGCCACTTACAGTAGACATGTCCATGGGGTTTTGTTTCATTTTGGTAATTTTGAAGTTAGTGAAGTTTGGTAATTATTGATTCAGAATGATCAGAAATTTGTCTGAAATTTTTTGGAAGTATCTTAAATTCGGATGTCCTTTATTCCCCATGGGGTGCTTTTCAGTATAAAACTCCCCTAATTTGGTACCCGTATATGTGATTGCCCTACTTAGGATAAAAATTAAGGTGCAGGTGAGTAGCTAGTTCACTTATTTCGGTACCTTGATGTGGGAATGCAATACTTAAAATTAGTTAGAAAAGAAACTCTTTTTTGAATTTTGCTCTTTTAGTTGCTTAATAGATAAATCAAATTGTTCTGAAATCTTTAGCTGTTTTGTTTTAGTAATTTCAGATGCTGACTAATTTGGAGTTCGGACATAATTTGATTCATCCAATTCTTAACTAAATCTACCATCAATTGTGGTGTCAGTCTGGGCACTATTATCATTTTTTAACACACTCGCTACAGTTACTTTCTGTCCTTGGTTTGGGTTACATACATAGTGTTACATAGTTACAATTGGATTGCAATTGGATTGATGTTTTATAAGACTTTTGCCCCCCCTCCCCCCTAGCTTAAATACTTCCTAGAAAAACCTCTGAACTGCTCGCTGAGAACATTTGTTCCCTTTTGAGAAAGATGCAAACCATCTTTTTTGTACAGTTCATTTCTATTCCAAATAGAGGTACCATAAGGAACAAAGCCAAATCCTTGCTCCCGACACCATTCACTAAGCCAAGTTAAAGTCCCTAATACGCATCTGCCTGTCATTCTGAGAGAATGACAGTGTGGACACAACCTGCCGTATATCATTGGCAAGAACACAAAACACTTCCTTTACCTCTGAAACCTCGGTACAAGCCTCTCACAAGGCCAGTATTGTCCAGCTCCACACCTCTAATGATAGAATCCCCCTACAAAAACTGCTTTTTATCAGGTCTCACATTGTCATTTTTGTCATTGGCTGCACTCTTGCACACCTTAGATATAGAGGAAGGTGGTTCCACAAACTCGGTGCCTGAGCCTGTCTCTGTAACACCACTACAATCTGAAAGTGCAGAAAATGAATTATGTAAAGTCACAGACTGTGCAGTATGCATTTTGTCCACATCTCTAAGTCTACCAGATCCTACAGTAATACATCTGCCATTCCTAGGATGTATGTGGCAGTGGCTTTGAAACAGTTCCAGTCTGAGTTTAACAGATAATTTACATTTCTCAGCCTTCAAAAATACAATCTAATGCTGCAATATAGAGAACTGTCTACAGATTAGACAACATCCAAACCTCCAAAAAGTGGAGCGTGAAGCAAATGCACAACAACTATTACACTGAACTAGGTCTGTCATTTTAATAAGATGAGGAGTTTAAATCAAACAAATCTTACTTTTTGTTTCTGTTTGCCACTTTCTGTGTACCTTAGATTACCTCCAGTTTATCTCCAGAATATCTCCAAATAAACTTTGTAGCAGAACTTAGAAGCAGCAACCAAGCTAACTGCTGTCCTCCCCTTAGCCTGTCCTCCCTGACCTCCCTTCCGCACTGTTGAGGGAGCATAACATCAGCAGAGGAAGATCAGAATGAGGGAACATGGCTTTGTAGTTAGAAAAGAAAGCTTTAGGTGTTTCATTTTTGGTGTGGTGGGGGGCTATCTGTGGTGTTGTATATGTGTGCTATGTTAAGGGTTTGCATGTGGGTTACTTGTACTATTTAGGTGTGTGGTGTCGCCGTCTGTGGTATTTTGTGTTTGTGGTGGGACTGTATGTGGTGTTGTATGTGTATATGTGCACTGTCTGTGGTGTTGGTGGGGTTGTGTATGTGTAGGCTGTATGTGTTGTGTTTGTATTATATCTAGGTAGTTATTAAATGGTGTTGTGGGTGAGGGCTCTTTATTAAAATAAACTTTTTTTTTTTTTTTTAAATGTCACTGCTTTCACCAGTCAATGTATCTGCTGTAGAATCTCTATCTCTTTTCTTGCCTGACAGTCCTTTAGGTTTGTTGAGCATTCTCTTCTCCTGCGAGGTCAGATTCCCCCTTCAGATATGTGTAACACAGATAACCTGTCTTTATTGTTCCAATCTTCTTGACAAGATAATGAATATGAGGGACTATTTGTAAAGGTTGCATGATCTGCAGGAAACGTTACTACCTGAAGAATTAAGGAAACTAGATAAATAAACAGGGGCTGATCCAGGAGCCCCAATGTGTATGGGGGAGGGGGGGCTATTGGATTAGCTCCAGAAATGCCCAATGTCACTCTCCCTGTAGTAGGGAAATAACCCTCAAAAATCAATATAGAATGTGGACTATAAAAGTCACAAATGGGAGAGTAGCAAGAAATAGGAAAGGGAGCCCTACCTTTAATAATTCTAAGGATGAGCGGATAACGTAAAAACTAAGGGACAGACAAAAATGTATATTTATAGGGTGGGCTCAGTATAGCAAGGTCCCAGAAGCAAAGCCACTCAATAGATGGGATGGTAAATACAATCTGAACCTAAACTGAGCACTATCCCAGCAAATATACATAAAGCAGGTATATCCAGAGGTAAATTACCACATATATATTTTTTGTCTCTCCCTTGTTTTTACGTTATCCGCTCATCCTTAGAATTAAGGGCTCCCTTTCCTATTTTTTGTTACTCTCCCATTTAGGACTTTTAGTCCTCCACATTTCATACTACCTGAAGAGCATTCTGTATATCCTGGAATATTTGAAATTCTTTAGAAATTGTGGAATTTAAGAGATAATTTCTTTAACCCCTTAGGACACATGATGGAACTATTCCATCATGAATCCATTTTATTTCAGAAGTTGTGTCCTTGATGGACCACTATAGTGCAAGGAAAACATACTCGTTTTCCTGGCACTATAGTGCCAGGGACCCCCTCCCGCCCGGCTCTGGAAGGGGGAAAGGGGTTAAACTTACCTTTTTCCAGCGCTGGGCGGAGAGCTCTCCTCCTTCTCTCCTCCTCCGTTCCGCCCCGTCGGCTGAATGCGCACGCGCGGCAAGAGCTGCGCGCGCATTCAGCCGGTCGCATAGGAAAGCATTATCAATGCTTTCCTATGGACGCTGGCGTACTTTCACTGTGAAAATCACAGTGAGAAGCACGCAAGCGCCTCTAGCGGCTGTCAATGAGACAGCCACTAGAGGATTTGGGGGAAGGCTTAACCCATTAATATACATAGGGTTAACCCTAGAAGGACCTGGCACCCAGACCACTTCATTAAGCTGAAGTGGTCTGGGTGCCTAGAGTGGTGCCAAGTTTAGTTATAAATAACTGCCCTAAGAAGAGGAACTAGTGATAGTCTTGGGAGTAGGTATCGTGTAACAGATATTTATAGCAGGACTAAGGAAGAAGGAGTCCAAATAAACTCACATATCTTTAAGAAAGGTGGCATCACTTCCTTCTTTTTTGTATCAGGTTAACGATGCTCTAATTGTAGGACCATGTGGGAAAATCAAAAAGGTTAAAGGAAAATCAAAGTCAATAATAGGCTGAAGTACACAAAATAGGCAAAACTGTCTCGAAGTAGGCAAAGAGCAACCAGAACAGGCCGATATCAGGGATATAAAGTAGCAATTGAACATTAAACAAGCCAGGGTCAGGGTGTACAGGAGGAACTAGAACAAATCAGGTCAAAACACCAAAGATCAGTAGATACAAAATGCAATCGTAAATACCACAACGGAAATTGTGGCTGTGCAAAGATCTGTCTGTGTATGGAGTTGCATGCATGACACAACATAGCTTGTGTCTGGAAGGATGTGTAGGTGTGGAGTGGCAAAAGAGCACACAGAAGTACAGTATCCACTGCCAATCATGACACCATAATATCGCACGGCACAAGAGTTTAAAGAAGTGAACAGCTAGTGGATAAAAAGGAGGATAGGATTCTTGGAATGTCTGCTGAACATACACAATTTATATTGTCAAATCAGTACAAGTAAGGACTGTTAGTCTATCACTTCTTTAGTATTTACATTATTTAATAAAATATTGAAAACCAACATTAACTTGCATTAAAGAGATAGCTTCCCCTGGATGTGACTCACACAGCCTACATGAAAATAATGATTTCATATTCTATCAGTTCCTTAAGTACAGTGTCTATACTTAAGGCATTTTTATCTCCTTGTCAGGATCCTATCCTGACAACCAGGAACATGTTTCATTTTCTTCTTTTGTTATTTCATGTAATACCTGTTTCTCGCCTCTAGTGGCCTCCCTAGCCACTATGCAAGAAATGATGACCCTCTTACAAGGATATTCTTTTAGGGAATGTTTGACAAATAAGACACAAACACAAGTGTATAATAAAATGCATTGTTAATATTGACGTAGGATACTGTTACAGATTTAAAAAGGATATACGCAATACACATTATAACCAATACAGTCCAAAATTAAAATATATAGTAAAAGGGCAATACTTAAACACTTAAATGATGATATTCCACTTGCGCCTTCATCTTTGGTGGTCTGGGACAGTCTCTCTCAGTTCACCATGGCACCACTGCTTGCTGCGCTGTCCTCTCCAAAAGAGACAAAAAGAGGAGAGGCGCCCAATCTCCTTGGCTGTTGTCCTTTTAAAGACTTATTCTTGCAGTCATTAACTACAAGTCCCAGAATCCCATTTCCATCCCAAAAGTGGTTTATCCAGCCCCCCTTTTCCAGAGAGTTCTGTCTTTACACAAGTCTTTTTCTTTGATCTCTTCCCTCCAGTTACGCTACAACACTTTGTAAAAAGTGACCATTTAGGATTGGTTTCTGGGTGGATTGGACAGGATGGCTTGGGAAAACACATACTTCCATGTTACACCTAGATGCTCATTACTCTGATCTTCTGAGAATATGCATGGAAAACTGGTTGGCAGGAGAACTTCTGGAGGGATGTAAGCTTTTGTTTTAGCTGGGTGTTGTAAAATGCAACTGAAAGCTTTGATCCTTATCACACTGTTATCAAGTAGATGATCACACGTTGTGAAACCAGTCACATACACAGAAAGTTATATACAATATTGCAGTTTTGCATATCAATTTCTTTCAACTAGTCACCTCAGTCACTCTCACCTGAATAGAATGAGATTCCAGGTCTGTTCTAAAAGGCCACTCCTGACAAACCAAGTTGCCTTTACATTGTGAGAGAAGTGGTGTTATGAAACCTGACATGTCTTCTGCTCCTGGCTCTTTCTAAAAGAACCTGCTCCAACCTTGCTTATATTCATCCCATCTTGATTCATCCAATACAAACCTGCTTTATTTCTAAACTGGACTTTGGTTTCATATTCATTTCCTCCCAACCTGCCTGGATATTACTGACATTCTTATCATTTTGCAAGTCTCCTCAAACACTCTGAATCTGCAGTTCTGTTTTCCAACCAAAGAGGCTGATCACCTCAATGGCTACTTTAACGTGTTTTACTTTATCCTTTATATTCCTGTTTAGCTTGATCTAATTGTTTCCCTGTCTCCTGTAAACCTGTTTTGGGGCATATTGCCTAAACTCTTATTTTCTGTAATTCCTGCAATTCTGTTTATATAGGTTCTGCTTTCTCCCTTTATCCTTATTATTCCTTTTCTCTGTTTATCCAGTCATTCTTATTGTTTCCTTTGTCTGAACCTTGTCGAATAACTCAAATAAACTACCTGAAGTCAACCCCGGCATAAGTCTCCTGTCTGACCTGATCAGAACCATGACACTCCTGCTTTGTTACTTGAACTTTAATCACAGACGAGGCCCCTGCAGTCTTTAGCAGGCTATTAACAGAGCAGGAGATAAGGCATTTTAAATTAAACACTCTGTGCAATAAAGTAAGTTTAAACATTAGATGTCTCTTTAGATGAAATGTGTAGGGAGCTTATGTAAGTCACATGCAGGGAGGTGTGTCTAGTGCCGCATAAACAACGTAATTTAATGAATGGCAGAGAACTAAGCCGGACTGCACGGCCATGATCTATACACAAAAACGACTTCATTAGGTTAAAGTTGTTTGGCTGCTTCTAGTGTCCCTTTAACTTTTTTTTTCATGAGATACACTGTTGTCTTTGACATATATAATAATGACAAATATATTGACATATAGAAAAATTCCATGATAATCCAGTTCAGACAAGACAAAGCCAAGACAAACATTGCAAATAGAAACATTGTTTAACGTCTAGTCTTCTCTGTAAGTTTTCTTCTATACAACAATGATTGACAGCGAGCTACACTTAATGATATTTTTTACACATCACAATTACATATTTGTTAAATATAGAGAAGAGATAATATAATCAAAAAAGCTAAAGGTGCGCTATATCTTTAAGAACTTTGAACTATTACTATATGCATAGTATGTGTAAATAGTAAGTACAAAAGTGCAGTACAACAGTGCACTGTGCAAATATAATATCGCCTAAATGTTGTTCTATTAACTAACATAACACTACCTAAACAAAAAAAATAAGAAAAATCACAAATCAAACATAATTATAATTCACCAAATATAAAGATACATTACATAATCCAGAAAATACCTACTAGGGGGAAGGAAAAAGAGCATACTATTGTTATCATATATAGTACTATAGTTAATAAAAAAGACTATATCTAATTTAAAAAAAATAGACTAATACCTAAGTATTTGGAGTATATGGAGTATTTTTATTTTAATTTTTTTAAATAATTTTTGTTTATTCAGTGTTTTATGTTAGTTAATATAATAACAATTAGGTGATATGCCAACAAACAGTGATGTATATGCGCCACTTTACATAAGGTATTCTGCCCCATAGACTGTACGGGTTTTGTGAAGATGCAATGGACTAAGACATTGCACTTAGCCACACCTCTCTGGGTGGACTTAAATACAGAGAGGCAGCAGGGCGATGGAAGTGACTTGAGACAGCCGCCTGTCAAGATTACAAGTTGATCCAGCACGCAGTACTGTGTCACACCTAGGACTAAGGATAACATAAAACCGGACCTTAGAATGGCCGGACTTAACGTCTCCAAGAATAGTCAAAATACTAGCTGAGGTCAGGGACACAGAATCAGACACAAAGATGAGGGAAAGCCAAAAGTCAAGGATACCAGATATCAGGGAAGTCAAAACTAAGCCAAAGTCAAATACTAGAAAATCAAGATCAGGAACGCACTCTCGGATAACCATATACATGAAACCACGACAGGGCAATGAGCAAGAGGAGAATTCTGATTAAGTACCCCTCCTCGGGATCCGATTGGCTGTAATCGGTCTTTGCCCCAAAAGTAATTACCAGGTTTGCATGATTGCTGCTTGGCACAACTTTTCCTGTCAGGACGTTAATGTTGCTCGGCACAACTTTTCCTGTCAGGTCAGTAAATGACATTAACCACATTTTCATGTGCGGATGAATACGTGACATTGCTGAGGCGAAACACGTCATCATATTATGTCATTATGTCATTATATCACAACGTCACAGGTGCTGAAATGAAGCTCTGCCTCCTTGAAGTGTTCCTGAACAGCAACAGCCCAAGGTATCGCTAGTGCCAGCGGTGGACCAGAGGAACTGCCCTTATTTGCGAGGAGAGGTTTTTTTTACGTTGGAGGTGGTTTTGCACTTAGTCTTTTAAAGGACCACTATAGTGCCAGGAAAACATACTCGTTTTCCTGGCACTATAGTGCCCTGAGGGTGCCCCCACCCTCAGGGTCCCAATCCCGTCGGGCTCTAGGGAGTGGAAGGGGTTAAACTTATACACACACACACACACACACACACGGGCTCTAGGGAGTGGAAGGGGTTAAACTCATACACACACACACACACTGCACTCATACACACACACACACACACACTGCACTCATACACACACACACACACACACACACTGTGTTCATACACACACACACACTGCACTCATACACACACACACTTTATTCATACACACACTGCATTCATACAAACACACTGCATTATACACACACACACTGCATTCATTATATACACACACTGTAAATAAATATTCAATTAATATAATTTTTGGGGGATATAATTTTATTTAGAAATTTACCAGTAGCTGCTGCATTTCCCACCCTAGTCTTATACTCGAGTCAATAAGTTTTCCCAGTTTTTGGGGGTAAAATTAGGGGTCTCGACTTATACAGGGAGTGCAGAATTATTAGGCAAGTTGTATTTTTGAGGATTAATTTTATTATTGAACAACAACCATGTTCTCAATGAACCCAAAAAACTCATTAATATCAAAGCTGAATATTTTTGGAAGTAGTTTTTAGTTTGTTTTTAGTTATAGCTATGTTAGGGGATATCTGTGTGTGCAGGTGACTATTACTGTGCATAATTATTAGGCAACTTAACAAAAAACAAATATATACCCATTTCAATTATTTATTATTACCAGTGAAACCAATATAACATCTCAACATTCACAAATATACATTTCTGACATTCAAAAACAAAACAAAAACAAATCAGTGACCAATATAGCCACCTTTCTTTGCAAGGACACTCAAAAGCCTGCCATCCATGGATTCTGTCAGTGTTTTGATCTGTTCACCATCAACATTGCGTGCAGCAGCAACCACAGCCTCCCAGACACTGTTCAGAGAGGTGTACTGTTTTCCCTCCTTGTAAATCTCACATTTGATGATGGACCACAGGTTCTCAATGGGGTTCAGATCAGGTGAACAAGGAGGCCATGTCATTAGATTTTCTTCTTTTATACCCTTTCTTGCCAGCCACGCTGTGGAGTACTTGGACGCGTGTGATGGAGCATTGTCCTGCATGAAAATCATGTTTTCTTGAAGGATGCAGACTTCTTCCTGTACCACTGCTTGAAGAAGGTGTCTTCCAGGAACTGGCAGTAGGACTGGGAGTTGAGCTTGACTCCATCCTCAACCCGAAAAGGCCCCACAAGCTCATCTTTGATGATACCAGCCCAAACCAGTACTCCACCTCCACCTTGCTGGCGTCTGAGTCGGACTGGAGCTCTCTGCCCTTTACCAATCCAGCCACGGGCCCATCCATCTGGCCCATCAAGACTCACTCTCATTTCATCAGTCCATAAAACCTTAGAAAAATCAGTCTTGAGATATTTCTTGGCCAGTCTTGACGTTTCAGCTTGTGTGTCTTGTTCAGTGGTGGTCGTCTTTCAGCCTTTCTTACCTTGGCCATGTCTCTGAGTATTGCACACCTTGTGCTTTTGGGCACTCCAGTGATGTTGCAGCTCTGAAATATGGCCAAACTGGTGGCAAGTGGCATCGTGGCAGCTGCACGCTTGACTTTTCTCAGTTCATGGGCAGTTATTTTGCGCCTTGGTTTTTCCACACGCTTCTTGCGACCCTGTTGACTATTTTGAATGAAACGCTTGATTGTTCGATGATCACGCTTCAGAAGCTTTGCAATTTTAAGAGTGCTGCATCCCTCTGCAAGATATCTCACTATTTTTGACTTTTCTGAGCCTGTCAAGTCCTTCTTTTGACCCATTTTGCCAAAGGAAAGGAAGTTGCCTAATAATTATGCACACCTGATATAGGGTGTTGATGTCATTAGACCACACCCCTTCTCATTACAGAGATGCACATCACCTAATATGCTTAATTGGTAGTAGGCTTTTGAGCCTATACAGCTTCGAGTAAGACAACATGCATAAAGAGGATGATGTGGTCAAAATACTCATTTGCCTAATAATTCTGCACTCCCTGTATTCGGGTCGACTTATACTCGAGTATATACGGTAATAAAGCAATAATAAAAAAATAATAAAAAATAGATCAAATAAATCCGGCATAACTTTTCATGATATTGAAGAGGCAGAGGGTAATCTGAATCAACGCACCATCTTGTCTCAATATTTTATATTGAGAAATGCGCATTATAAAATAATTTGGCTAACGAAAATAGATTTAGTTCTACATTTCGGTTTCCTGTTATGAAGTGCATGGGTTAGGTGTTGAGAAAGTGTCTCTGTAGATGTACAACAAGGCCAGCCTTTTTTTCTTAGCTTAAATTACAAAATAGACAAATAGACAACAAATTGAATTGAACTGTTGTGAGTTACCCCCACTTGGAGCATCTTAGGCATTGGTATTTGGTTACATAATGGAATCTTTTTCTTTTACTGCATCTTAAAGAGAAATTAGGCATTCATATCGAGGGGGAGTAAGAATAAGCCAGTAGGTTAATTGCCTTATACAGAAACGTACACCAAGCATTATAGGCCACACGAACAGACTGGGCATGAGATTGATCAGCCGATACCCACTAATGGGAGGCTTCTAACCCTATGAGTCTCGAGTCCACCTTTCTGCATGCACTGATGCCACCAGCCTCATAGCCCTGCGCACTCCTGCGCCGTGTCGGCCGGCAAGTAACAGAGTCCATTAACAAACCAGGTCCTTTGGGCCTTGCGGTGTGACCCTTTCTGGCAGGGCTGTCTGCGAGTGTGGGTTCATCTCTCTCCTGAGGGCCACGCAGTAGAGCAGCGGCAGATAGTATGGCAGGTTTGCGGCAGTGTGGTCCTGCTTTACGTCTTAATGCCCATAGAGACCACTGGTAAGTCGGAGGGCGAGGTGGCCGTGCCTCCATGTTGGGCCCCGACCTTGCGCCAGATCGGTGAACTGCCAGTCAGCCTCAATCTCCAGTGTGGCAGGTGAGTTACTGTGGGTAGGATTGCGTTCTATGCACCTCCAGAAGTCTTGGCAGATCCAATCGAACTTAGCCTCAAAACACTCCCTCCAGGCCTCCGGATTCTCTTGAGGTATCGGAGGTTGTGGCTCAGCGGCCATCTTGGTCTTAGCGTGCGGTCTGTGTCCCCGAAGGGTACTCCCCCGCTGCAGGTATGAGAGCTTCTCCAATGGGGGCCGCGATGACCCCCACCGGTCCAGAGGGGGGAGGGGCATCAGGAAAGTTGCTGCTTGGTGCGGTCCCCATGTCCGGAGATCTGCCATTTTTTCTGGCCATTAGGCCGCGTGTCACGCTAAGGCGCATATGTGGAGTGCGGTGTATATCATCAAAAATGCACGGGACTGGTCTCCACCAGCCCCAGCTCTTTTTAGCAGTGAGCCACTGTCGTGCTGAGCTGCAAAAACCACAGTTATGGCTAATAATCAGGGCCAGCCTAATGCCTTTAGACGCCGCCCTGTGCGAAAAATCTTCACAGCGCCCACCCCCGCCCCTGTCATCCATGTATAGTGTGTGTATAGGATTGTAGTGATTGTATAGGGGATTTATTAAATTAATGATTTAAAAACAAATATGTATTCCTCCTTTCCTGTTGTTACCTAGTTGGGATAGGGGCATGCTGATCTGAATCTGGTCTGCCCATCCACTGGGTACAGACCATGCGTAACTGTCTCGCAAGCTCAGGGACCTGCAGTGTTCTCTGGTAATCTGCGTTCTGATTATCCCGAGCTAGGAAGACAGCTACTTATTGTCTCTAGCCAACAGAAGTGCAGGCCAGAAGTGCAAGACTGCCTCCCCTACATTACAGAGGAGCAGACTAAGTATGTCACATAATACTGTGAGTGGTTTTGCTTTGGAGCTCTGGATTATACTTATTTACCTTGACCTCTTTGGAATAAAAAATTCTAATAATGCGCTACTTCTCCATTTATCACAGAACTCCACAATAATAAAACTCCCAGTAATGTGGAGCTCTGTGACAAGATCATACACTACACAACAATACAACTCTAAGTAATGTGTCTATTAGTGTATCACCAAGCTCCCTAACTATAAAACACAGAGTAATGTGCTTTTCATATACCAGAGTTCCACAGTAATACATCTCACTATATTATGATGTAATGTTTTTGTTGTCTGTGTATGTGATAGGTGTGATGGCTGTGTGTGATATGTATGCTATGTGTTGGTTGTGCGTGATATTTGTAATGGGTGTATTAACTATATGTGATATGCGTGCATTGGTTGTATGTAATATTTGTGCTGGGTTTATTGGCTGTGTGTGATGGGTATTTAATTAAGATAAAAATATGCATTTAGGCCTATGTGTGAATGCAGGTGTATATTTTTGCAGAGTTATGTGCACACAGTCCCACAGTCAGATGCACACAGTTATACATATAGACTGTTAAATCCACCACATGCACACAGTCACAGGCAGATAGTCACATACACAGGATCAGACAGAAACCCACAGGTACAGGCAGTAACACACGTACACAGTTACAGGCAGACAGCCCCCCCACACACACACACACAGACAGCCCCACACACACAGCCACACATACAGTCTTACACACACATAATTACATGTAGACAGTCATACACAGACAGACAGACAGCCACACAGACACAGGCAGACAATCACACATAGTTACCTCTGTTCATTATGGAGGAGTGGAGGCAGTGCAGCTCCTGAAGACTGGTTGTTGGGGAAGCAGGGACTCCTTCCTGCTTCCCCTGCAGCAGTTACCCGGCACGTTTAGCCCCGCCTTCAGTTTAGCTCCGCCGCACGAGAACCTCCACCCACACCGCACAGTAAGGTCCACCGCCGCCACAATATTGTTGTTGTTTTTCTTTTTTTAAATCCTGACCGGCCATGTGTGAGCTGTGTTGGCCACATGGCGCTCCCTGCTCCCATGGCACCCTGTGCGGCCGCAAAGCTCGCACTCCCTAGGGCCGGCCCTGTTAATAATAGTCATTTTAGGCTCAGTTGGGCCAGAGCTCTTAGCAAACACGTTTGGCTAGCTCGACTGTCCCCGCCATGCTGTGCCTGCCCCCACTATGCACAATTTACTTGGAATAAATCTTTTTACTTGGAATAATCTTTGGACTTTAATATTTTCATATGTGACACGGGGGCAGATATAATCTGATAGTACAAATTGAGATTATTTGTAATCTTGAATCTCATCCTGTCGCATCATCATTCTTTTCAATAATAAAAGCACATGGTAAAAAAAAATAACTTATTAAGATAGACTTGATTGTACATCTACGTTTGCTGTTGTGAAGTATAATGTGAATTCATATTTCCATTCACTTTGCAGTTTTGTGCATAAAGCACCTACAGGTTGAAGCAGAACAAATGGCCTTGAAAAACCTGAAGCAAAACATGAAATCTTCTCGCGTTGCCTCGCACTATTCTGCCGTGGCTCCAGCTTTGGTCCTGTTGCTGCTGATCCTGGCTTTCATGGTGTTTTTTATGCAGAAAGTCAAATCTAAGAAGATTTTATGCTGGAAACCAAGCTATGAAAGACTAGGTGGTTACTCTCAAGCGGTTTCCTTTTGTGACCAAGAAGAACACATGGCTTTAAGAAAGGGCTCTGACGTAGAAGAAGACAGCTTGGATGAATGTGATGTTGTATATACCACTACAAATGGTACTGTGTATAGAAAGTGTAGCTTTCGTCAAAGTAAAGTCGACAAAGAAGCAATTCACGAGCGATTGTATTTGGAGAATGTTTGAGATGAGTTGCAGTATTTGCTCATGTATTTTTCATCACAGGATGATATTTACCAGTTGTATAAGTGAAAGTTTAGCTGTCTGAAAAAGCAAATAGTTTTGCTCTCATCCTTTTAAACTGGCAAAATATTTATCGATTTTTGAGACGCTTTATAGTATAGCTTGTAGGGTTCAGTATGAATAATTGGAATGAATCATGAGCAGAAACTGGCATATATTAAAACTGAGACTTTTTGTGAATGGCTACTGCCATGAAAGTTCAATATATGATCTTATTTAGTTAAAGATTAATGTTTTATGAGGTTCGTAAACATGGGAGTTTCTTACGTTTTGATAAAGTCACACTTGAGAGACAAAATGCCGAAAATATTATATATGATGATTGTGTTTAAAGAGACTCTGCCACGCAAAGTAAAACTTTATTAATCATCAGATATCAAGCAAATGAACATAAATGCTCGGTTATTTGCATTATATTTTTACATACCTCATATTACTGAGCAGAAAACCAGAACAGAAATTATGAGAAAACAAAGGTTCTTGTCCTACAGTGAGTCTGCACTCAGTTCTTAAGATTTAGCCTACTTGTGCTATTGCAGAGTGGACGTATAAAGTTTGCAGATCAGATGGATGGCTTATTTGCGTCTCCCATAATCAAAAAGGTAATCTTTGTGTGTACTCTTTGCCCACTATGCCACTAAGAGAAACGTGTAATGGAGCTCCTATACTCTGACTGAGAACCTCCGCCCAATTCGCTTTCTAGCTTTTCGGGAGGGAGCCTGGACCACTTCAGCTCCAGTCGCTGAAGCTTGACTGGAGTCTCTTCGGAACTCTTCCACTCGGCCAGACTCTTCTTCCAGTCAGGTATCGTTCCCTCTGCCTATTCCTCTGCAGCTCTGCTTACAGTGATTGCTATTGACTTTACAAAGGTACTTGCAGTTCTTAGGCCTAGCTCTCTTAATGTATCACAGGGCTTGAGGGATTGTGGCAGCCAGCCAACAGGTCCAAAACTATGTTACTGGGGATCCATAAAAATGCACACAGGGTGACTTAAACATAAGAGTCAACCAGAGGCCTAATTGAATTGTTCATCTTAAGCTCCTGGTGATGGTGACTACTGTCACAAATAGTTATCGAAGTTTGCTGTATCTCTTGTGTAGCAAACCTACCTAGTACTTCTATGTTGGCCTTATGTGCAGATAGTGTGGCTTCACTTTAAAGAGGTACAAATGAGCAAAAGTTTGTTTGAGACCTGCATAAGAACTAACCAAAATGAGTTTTTTCCCCAGTTTGCTATTTTGTCCATCCAATGCATAATTCCCAGTGTTTTCTTCTGTATTTTGGCTAATATCTGGGTAGTAAATGTAATGTCCATTCCAGCAGCACTGATGATCACAGCTTGAGATATGTGTCACTAGAGGTGATGCATATTGACCTGCATAGTGACTTGCATTAATGGTTCTAATTGTGGCATAATACAAGTAAAGTTTGTAGGTATATGTAAATTACATTTATTAACTATATATAACAATGTAAGTGAAAATATCCTAGCTGTAGAATCAATTTTTACCATTTTGGATATATTTTGAGCTAAAAACTGCATATTCCTCATCATTTATTTCTGGTTTAGTGATCCAAAATACATTTCTAAAAAAACATCTATTCAAATTTCATGAAAGTTAATGTAAACAGATGAGAAACAGTAAATACAAATAAAAACTGCACAGTACCTTATTGTACTTATAAAGAGGTTCTTTATTGTATCAATTTTAATCAGCAATCTTCCCACGAGGCGCCAAGTGCGATGTGAGCAATTACATGTGAAGCAATATACTAACCATAAACACAATAAGAATAAATCATTACAGAAGGATATGGTAAAACAATCAAAATGTGAGACAAGCCATAATAGTGAGCAAAAATAAACAAGGGGAAATAGTGGAGATCCTCAGTAGGAGTATTGGAGCTCTGCTACACAGCCTCTATATAGCATATAGAATACTATAGAGAATGGCATTTATTCTAAATTTAAGCATTTCTGATACAAAATGTATATAATTATTAACGAATAATGGTCTTATGTTTTACTACTGTATGTTAATGCTTTATGGGTAAACTAAATCTTAGTCAAAAACTTTTTTGGGTGGGATTAGATAAAGTAAAATGATGCATTGTATGCGTTTACTATGTATTTTATTAAAATGTCCATATTTTTGCATTGTGGGTAGAGTTTTTTTTTGCAGGAATTGACCAAAACAAACTGTATATTGTGGGAGAGTGAAGTGTACAGATTTTTTCACCAGTTCGAATGGCCCTGTAATGAATGGGACAACGCATTTCACTGCTGTATAGGAAGGTTCAGGCTGCAAAACCCAGACTTTGTTGATAGAATTATTGATGTTTTCTATTAGATTTTTTTTTCTGTTTTGTTAGCTGTTGTTAACATAAGTTGTAAGTTGGTTATTTGTATTGTCAAGCAAGCAATGTATATGTATAGTCATTTATGCATGCTAACCTGTATTTTGAGAATTAATGAAATCAGAGAATGGACAACCAAAGTAAGAAAAACAAGTACATATTTGAACCTCTTGTATAAGAAGCATTTACTTGTTTTCTTGTGAAAATGTGGGATTTTTTACTTCGACACACACAATAAAATGTACTACCCGATATGAGTTCATCTAATCAGATTTGAAATTATCTTTACACTGCCATTGGTCTGCTGATTATTGCATACATTCTGAGTCTCCAGGTCTTAGTCTTGAATGACTCCATTGTTCGATCAACAAAAGGATTTGTACTGCTCTTTTTTTATTTTTTTATTTTAATATTCTCTACTCTTTAGTTGTAGAACCAAGTTATAAAAACAACAATTATATCAATTCAATTCAACTTAATGGTGTTATCTGTTCCAGCTCGCTTCATAATGACTGGGTTTAAATTGTTATTAGTCATTTTAAGTTATTATAAATCACAAAGAAAATGTCTTAAAGAAGGTCAGAAGAGGTAAGTGCGTGCTCTTATAACTGTTTTTTGACGTTTAAAATGCAACTTGTATTTATTGAGGTTCTATCAATAAAATGTAGCATGCGTGGGCAGCAAATACTATATGCAATAAATCACTGCATTACCACTCGAGTGTGTATAAACATATATTGATATACATAATTGGAAAAGATTAACTGACAAATCACACTGTTATTGTGCAATGATAACATAAAGCTTGCTAAACAACTCTGACAAGTCTATTTACTTTAACTCCTTAAGGGCACAGCTTCAGAAGCTTACGCTTAAAGCGGCACTGTCATGCCATACTTACCTTTCCTCAATCTCTTCCTCTTATCCCCCTCTCTCAGGATCTGTTGTTCTTTTCTTCCTGTCTTCTTTAGTTTTCTTTAACCCCTTAAGGACGGAGCCAAATGTACACATTGTGAACAAAACAAAATGTAAACAAAACCTGGCATTTGCGCTACATGTCTGTCCAACCGTAATACACCTCTTTCATAGTAAATGCACCCACCCTTATTATATATCATTTTATTCAGGGGAAACAGGGCTTTCATTTAATATCAAATATTTAGCTATGAAACATAATTTAATATGAAAAAAATGGGAGAAAATACGATTTTTTTTAGTTCTACATGACATTTTAACTGTCAATGTCATAATACTGTTTGCTTTTACTGCAATAAAATACACATATTTGTATTCAGCAAAGTCTCACGTGTAAAACAGTACCCCTATGTACAGGTTTTATGGCGTTTTGGGAAGTTACAGGGTCAAATATAGCACATTACATTTGAAATTGAAATTCGCCAGATTGGTTACGTTGCCTTTGGGACTTTATAGTAGCCAGGAATGAAATTTACATCCATAATGGCATACCATTTGCAATAGTAGACAACCCAAGTTATTGCAAATGGGGTATGTCCAGTCTTTTTTAGTAGCCATTTGGTCACAAACACTGGCTAAAGTTAGCGTTAGTATTTGTTTGTGTGTGAAAAATGCAAAAAACGCCAATTTTGGCCAGTGTTTGTGACTAAGTGGCTACTAAAAAAGACTGGACATACCCTGTTTTCAATACCTTGGGTTGTCTACTATTGCAAATGGTATGCCATCATAGGGGTAATTTTAATTCTCGGGCTACCATAGGGTCTCAAAGGCACCGTAACCAATCTGGCGAATTTTAATGTGAAAAAAATGAAACGCAAGCCTTATATTTGACGCTGTAACTTTTGAAAACACCATTAAACCTGTACATGAGGGGTACTGTTGTACTCGGGAAACTTCGCTGAACACAAATATTTGTGTTTCAAAACAGTAAAAAGTATCGCAGCAATAATATCGTCCGTGTAAGTGCTGTTTGTGCGTGAAAAATGCAAAAAACGTCACTTTTACTGGCGATATCATCGTTGTAATACATTTTGCTGTTTTGAAACACTAATATTTGTGTTCAGCGAAGTCTCCCGAGTAGAACAGTACCCCCCATGTACAGGTTTTATGGTGTCTTGGAAAGTTATAGGGTTAAATATAGTGCTAGCAAATTAAATTCCCTTTACTTTCGGCATGGGTTGTCAGGCAGGTCCCGCTAATTGTAATTAATTAAGATACCTAATTATGTAAAAATATTACATAAATATATATGTAGAATTAATATATGTATATATATATACGTATGTGAATCTATATGTGTATATCTATATAATTTTTTTAAATATTTTTATTTATATATAGGTATATATATATATATAGTGATATATACGTATATATTTATGTATGTAGATATATATATTATTTCGTTCCACATGTATTTTGATATAAATATATATATATTAATATCACAATACAGTTAGAATGAAATAACCCACATCTATATATTTTTTAATTAATTTTTTTAAATTATTTTTTAATTTTATTTTTTTAACGTATTTACATATTTAATTTTTTTACATTATATATACATTATATATATATTTAATCAGTATCAGTCTAAGTGTAATTTGATATTAATATATATATAATTATATATATATTAATAGTAAAATACACCTAGACAGTGTACGTGTGTGTATGTATATGTGTATATAAACGGGGTATAAATATAACTGACGTATGAATAAAATTTGAACTGGTTATTGAACACGTCTCTGCTTTTCATTTCCAATTTCCAGAGCTCTGATATTTAGAGTTGGCAAACATCCACCAAAGGGCCCGGGCTGATTTTATCTAAGTATTTGAACTGGTTATTGAACACGTCTCTGCTTTTCATTTCCAATTTCCAGAGCTCTGATATTTAGAGTTGGCAAACATCCACCAAAGGGCCCGGGCTGATTTTATCTAAGTATGATCTAAGTATATATATATATTTTTTTACACTAATAAATTTAATTTAATTTTTATTTTCAGCCAGCAGGGGGACCACCTGTCATTACGCTAGGACCCCACTCTCACATGGCCGGGGGTCACCGGAGGAGAAGGATCTGCCGCGGGGGGCTCCCTGGGAGTCCCCCCACCGCGATCGCCGGCGTGGGACCGCCGGCAACCGGGTAAGTTAACAAAAACCGGAGGGCGTACAATTACGCCCGGCGGCATTTAGAGCCACTTAAAATAGGGCGTAATTGTACATCCTCCGGTCTAAGGGGGTTAAACTGTAACACTCAGACTTTTAGACTCCATAATGCTACTTATATTCGACATAATAGTTTTCATACCGGACGTAGTGATGGATCCGAAATTATAAACTGACCCCTACCGATATACCCTTTTTATAAAAATGAATATTAATTCATTTAAAAATAAAAAATAACATATTTCTTTTACTTTGAAATCATATTATTTCTTCAAAATAAAATGGTGAAAAATTAAACAGTTTTGCTCTGAGAAAAAGAAAGAGTTTGTGACTTATTTAATCAGAGGTTCTAGTGTGAGTGAAGGAGAAAGTATATAGTGGAGGAGATGTGTCTCTCTCATAGCGAAGCCTGCACAATGACTTAGCTGTCCCACCAGGTGACTCAGTATAAACCAGAGGGAGAATTGTACAAATATACCAAGTATATCAGAAGCACCTTAGTGGGAAAAGGAGAAATAGAGGTAAAGAAGTAAAACTAATTTACCCTAATAAAATATTTGCATGTAGAGTAGGACTCCTCCAGGTCCTTAACAATAGAGAATACACTTACCAAAAAGCAGGTAACTACAATGCAAAAAATAAAGAGAAAAACATAGGGCAATATTTTCGTGTACAAAATTATATTAAAGTCTGTAAAAGTACACTCACAAACCCAAATTGATTGAAGGCCTATCAATATATTGAAGGGTATCCTCGTATACAATATCGCAGCATATAGGAGAGAAAATAAAGAAGTGATAATGCAGAGTTTCTATAACAATATAGACCTTTTAATAAACATTGCACTTGCAAGATAAAAGCAATAAATAGGCACATCACAAAGAGGTAACTCTATGTAGACAAGCAGGAACGCCCTCAAGAATGATGTAAAACAGATGGGGTCCTAAAAGTAAAAAATGAAATAGCATATATAAAAGAAACTCAGGTATAACCAGAGGGATATTGGATGAGGACATGGATGTGATGACCAGATTGCATTCTTACAATATAGCATTGCACTATCTGTCTCCTAGCTGTTTGTACTTCATTATGTTGCAATGCATCTAGCTCCCACAATATCCACCTTTTCATACTGTTGACTTGTTACCTATGGATGTGCACAGCATTTATCTGAATCTGGCGTCAAGCATGCTAGACTATCTGACAACATCCTAGTGGGCCCCCAGCACACAGGACGATGCAGAGACAGCAACTAAAGCACTCACCGCATGGTCCTATTGCTGACCCTGATCCCAGACATGAGATAGCAGAGAACAAAATTAGGATGGCAGAGCAGGACTCCAAAATAAGGAATTCTGAAAGTGTGGCAGTTCGAAGCCCTGATGTCAGGTATACCTAACATTCATGCTGCCGCCCGAACCCACTTCCGGGTTCACGGCGCTTAGCTCCGCCCTTTTTTCTGACGCGGTCTTTCCACGATACTTAGGAAGACCGCGCCAGATTCAAAGGGCTGGATTATTCACTCAGGTGCGGCAGTAAGATCAGCTGCCCCACTCGATGCTACCGGCTCCTCTCTCAGACCTCGGGTTGTAAACGGATTTCTACCTTCTCATCCCTCAGACCTCGGCTTGTAAACGGATTTCTACCTTCTCATCCCTCAGACCTCGGTTGTAAACGGATTTCTACCTTCTCATCCCCAGACCTCGGCTTGTAAACGGATTTCTACCTTCTCCTCTCTCAGACCTCGGCTTGGACAAACGGACTTCCTTTCTCTCACTACTAAACTGCAGTTTGTTAAAAGAGACTCCTTCCTTTTCCTCCATTGGGTGAATTAACCCTTCCAGTGCCAGAGTGCTTCTAAGTTAAGTAAATCTCTTGTCAAGGAAAGCAAGTCATATCAATTATTATAGTATTTAATTTCTCTAAACTCTCTGTTGACAAATAAGCATTGCATTTTTTCCTTGCATGTGTATTTAAAGATACAGTCTACCTTGTTCACTTCAATAAAATAAAGGAGGTGAAACTTATTGTTTCTGCAGTTGAGTTCCAATTAAAGAGACATTACACAAAAGCATCACAGAATAATCCAGCCAATTCAATGGAACCAGCAGATATTAACTCTCAAGTTTCTGCCCTAACCAATAGAGTAGATACAATTGCTCAAGGGTTACAGGAATTGCAAATTACAAATGAGAGAATATTAACCTATGTTAGAGACATGCAAGGCCATCTTCCTCATGCCGCTCTTCAATCGGCTGGTGATCCTGCTGTCTGTAATCCAGAAAAATTTTATGGAGATAGAACAAAGTACAGAGAGTTTTTAAATTCTTGCAAACTTCTGATAGCTTTGAAACCTCGATCTTACCTCACTGAAAGGTCAAAAGTTTGTTCAGTAATTTCCTTTCTAAGAGGTGAACCTATGGCTTGGGCCCATTCCTTTTTAGAGAATGATGATCCCATACTAGATTCACTGGATGAATTTTTTGAAGCTATGTCTTTATTATATGAAGATCCATATAAACAGGCTACTGCTGATTTAACCATCAGAACTCTCCACCAAAAGAACAGACCTGTTGAAGATTACATCGCCGAATTTAAAAGATGGGCTACCGAAACCCAATGGAATGACATCACACTACGCAATCAATACCGTCTCGGATTATCAGAAGCTGTGAAAGATGAACTCTCTCGTATTGAACTTCCTCCCACCTTAAATGCCTTGATTCAACTTTCCATTAGTATTGACAGACGTCTAAGAGAAAGAAGGGCTGAAAAAGTTCTTACTACGTCTAACTGGAGAAAACATTTTACTACTCCAAAATTTCCTGAAAAATCTCTTCCTCACAATGAACCTATGGAAGTTGGTATAATAAGAAGCCCTCTTACTTCGGAAGAAAGGATAAGAAGGAGACAACTAAATTTGTGCATGTATTGTGCTTCAAAAGAACATCTAATCCCAGAATGTCCCCTACTAATCCATTCGAAAGCTGGTAAGCTTCATTCATCTACTTCTATATTGAACGTTCTTCACAAAAAGAAAACATCTACTTATTTTTCTATATCTCTCATATTACAGTGGGATACAAAAAGAATCGTGACTGAAGCCATTATTGATTCTGGTGCTAATGGAACCTTCCTTGATTTTTCTTTTGTTGCAAAGAATAAAATTCCGTGTGTTCGAAAAACCAATTTTATTCCAATCAGAGTTATTGATGGTTCATTCATATCCTCAGGACCCATAAAAGATGAGACAATTCCTCTAAGAATGATTACCAATAACGTACATACAGAGTTCCTTACATTTGATGTTATTAAATCTCCACTTTATCCCGTCATTCTAGGAATTAATTGGTTAAAAACTCATGATCCTTTAATTAAATGGTCACCCTTTTCCATTTCTTTTCCTTCTGACTTTTGCAAAAAAACCTGCTTCCAACATATTCCTATTCTCCAAACTACTCAGGAATCAATTATACCTCCATTCTACTCTGACTTTTCAGATGTCTTTTGTAAAAAAGAAGCGGAAACACTTCCACCTCATCGAGCATATGATTGCCCAATAGATCTAATACCTGGTGCTCCCATTCCTTATGGACACATTTATCCACTTTCTGAAAAGGAATTACAGACCTTAAAAGAATATCTTAATGAAAATTTACGTAAAGGATTCATCAGACCCTCGACTTCACCGGCTGCCTCTAGTATATTTTTTGTGAGGAATAAGGACCAAACCATCCGACCCATTATAGATTACAGAGCCTTAAATAAAATAACCATAAAAAATCGTTATCCTCTTCCACTAATAAATGAATTAATTGAAAGGTTAAGAACCGCAACTATATTCACTAAACTCGACCTCCGAGGCGCATATAACCTCATCAGAATAAAACAGGATGATGAATGGAAGACCGCCTTCCGGACTAGATATGGTCTCTACGAATATCTAGTGATGCCTTTTGGGCTTTGTAATGCCCCTGCAACATTCCAACATTTTATAAATGATATCTTTAGAGATCTTTTGGATGTTTGTGTTATTATCTACTTAGATGATATTCTAATATATTCTAACAATTTGGATGAGCATAGGAAGCATGTAAGATGGGTTCTATCTAGATTGAGAACTCACAAATTATACGCTAAACCAGAGAAATGTCTTTTTGAAGTTACTGAACTCTCCTTTCTTGGATACATTATTTCACCTCATTCTCTGAAAATGGATAACTCTAAAATCGAATGTATTATTAACTGGCCCGTTCCTACTACTACAAAAGAATTGCAACGATTTCTTGGATTTGCAAACTTCTATAGAAAATTCATTAGAAACTACTCAGAGGTATCACATCCACTTAACCACCTTAACAGTACTAAACGTCCTTTCAAATGGAATAAAGATGCACAAGCTGCCTTCGATAGTTTAAAAAAAAGATTTACAACTGCACCTATTCTACAGCTACCTAATCCAACATTCTTGTATGTCCTAGAAGTCGATGCATCAGATTCAGCTATCGGAGCAGTTCTTTCTCAGCAAAAGACTCCTCAAGATCCACTTCATCCAGTCGCATTCTTTTCAAGATCCTTGAGCTCTGCTGAAAAAAATTATCCTATTGGTGAAAAGGAATTATTAAGTGTTAAAGCTGCCTTTGAAAATTGGCGCCATCTATTAGAAGATACAAAACAACCTATCATAGTCTATACAGACCATAAAAATCTTGAATATCTTTATACTAATAAAACCCTTACGGCTAGACAAGTTAGATGGAACCTATTTTTTAACCGGTTTAACTTCCAATTAATATACAGACCTGGAACTAGAAATAAAAAGGCTGACGCTCTTTCTCGAATTCCTTCTAAAACTTCTATTGATGTTTATCCTCCTAACAAAATAATAGGGATCCTCTCTTCTCTTCAGGATGACTTAAGGAACTTGAATCAAAAGGATCTTGAACTTCCCAAAACACCTAATTTAACAAAAAAGGATGGTATATTTTACTTTAAAAATAGGATTTATATTCCTCCCATTCTTAGGAACAAATTACTCAAAATGGTTCATGATTCACCCCTAGCTGGACATCCTGGAATAAAGAAAACTCTTGAACTAACTTCACGATATTATTGGTGGCCTCGCCAAGATAGAACCATTGAATTATATGTCAAAACTTGTCCTATCTGTCAAAGGTCCAAATCTGAACATAATCAACCTTTTGGATTACTACTTAACTTACCTATTCCAGAAAAACCTTGGCAATCCATTTCTATGGATTTTCTTGTTGACCTTCCTCCATCCCGACAGTTCACCACTATTCTTGTTGTTGTGGACCGCTTCACTAAAATGTCCCATTTCATCTCTTTAAAAAAATTACCCTCCTCCGTAGAATTGTCCAAAGTCTTTATTGATAATATTGTAAAGCTTCATGGTCTTCCAGAAGAAATTATTTCTGATAGGGGGACACAATTTACCTCCAAATTCTGGAAAGAGATGTGTCTCTCTCTTCAAATTCAACGCAAACTCTCTTCTGCCTATCATCCCCAGACTAATGGGCAAACAGAGAGAGTTAATCAATGTTTGGAACAATATCTCCGATGTTATTGTTCATACCTGCAAGATGACTGGACCACTTGGTTACCTATGGCTGAATTTTCTTACAATAATACCATTCATTCTAGTACGAAAATGACTCCTTTTTTCTCCAACTATGGATTTCATCCGTCCTCATTTCCCATCCCATCTAATTCTTCATCCAATCCCACGGTTACTTCAAAAAATGAATTTATGTCTTCTCTATTCCTTAAATTACGGGAGAATCTTCAACTCGCCCAAAACTACCAGAAAAAGTTTTTTGACCATAAAAGAAGAATTCCCCCTCCTTATAAAGTGGGGGATCTTGTCTGGCTCTCTTCAAAAAATATTACCACAAACCGTCCTTCAAAGAAATTGAGCTCACTTTTTCTTGGTCCTTTTCAAATAACTACAATCATCAATGATAACGTTGTTAAATTAAAACTTCCTCCAAGTTTTAAACTTCATCCAGTATTCCATGTCTCTTTGCTTAAACCACACATCCCTGATCCTTTCCATAGAGAAATAGTAACAACTCCTGAACCTATCATCGTCCAAGGTGAAGAAGAATATGAAATTCATAAGATTTTGGATTCTCGTATCCACCGTGGCTCTTTACAATACCTTATCAGATGGAAAGGTTATGGAGTTGATGAAGATACCTGGGAAGATTCATCTAATGTTCATGCAAAGAGATTAGTTGATGCTTTTCACAAACGCTACCCCTCTAAACCGAAATAAGTGCACCCAGAGGATGCCCCATGAGAAGGGGGTACTGTCAGGTATACCTAACATTCATGCTGCCGCCGGAACCCACTTCCGGGTTCACGGCGCTTAGCTCCGCCCTTTTTTCTGACGCGGTCTTTCCACGATACTTAGGAAGACCGCGCCAGATTCAAAGGGCTGGATTATTCACTCAGGTGCGGCAGTAAGATCAGCTGCCCCACTCGATGCTACCGGCTCCTCTCTCAGACCTCGGGTTGTAAACGGATTTCTACCTTCTCATCCCTCAGACCTCGGCTTGTAAACGGATTTCTACCTTCTCATCCCTCAGACCTCGGCTTGTAAACGGATTTCTACCTTCTCATCTCTCAGACCTCGGGTTGTAAACGGATTTCTACCTTCTCATCCCCCAGACCTCGGCTTGTAAACGGATTTCTACCTTCTCCTCTCTCAGACCTCGGCTTGGACAAACGGACTTCCTTTCTCTCACTACTAAACTGCAGTTTGTTAAAAGAGACTCCTTCCTTTTCCTTCATTGGGTGAATTAACCCTTCCAGTGCCAGAGTGCTTCTAAGTTAAGTAAATCTCTTGTCAAGGAAAGCAAGTCATATCAATTATTATAGTATTTAATTTCTCTAAACTCTCTGTTGACAAATAAGCATTGCATTTTTTCCTTGCATGTGTATTTAAAGATACAGTCTACCTTGTTCACTTCAATAAAATAAAGGAGGTGAAACTTATTGTTTCTGCAGTTGAGTTCCAATTAAAGAGACATTACACAAAAGCATCACACCTGAATGCATTGTCTGACATGTTGTTGCTGTGCATAACACTGGGTACTGTTTCATAAGATCTGTTCTTTTTTTAGAAGTCGAGAGTAAAGCTGCTCAGTGTAAAATTGTGAGTAAAAACCATCACTCTCCTTGCCTTTTGCTACACACTCTAAATCAGGCTGTGTATGTGTAGACAATTGGTAACATGGGATGGTAGAAATGCAAATAAATGTTTTACATTTATTTTTCAAATGGCAAAACTTTATTTTAGCCTGTTAAAAAAATAAACAAATAAGACTTAGTGAACTATAGCATGTTGGTGCTGTTTATTGATATATACATGCATTACTGTATTTGATATAATGGGATAGTCTTTACTATTATTTTCTTCACAATGACTTACAATGAACATTTAGTGGAACACTGTTGATTGGGGCTTTTAGAAATTTGTTGTGTAAGCCACAACACCTTACATTGGTGTATGGAGTGATGCATATAACTGTGCAATACATGATATGTGTCTTATCTAGTGCTCATGCAAACATTTTTTTTTTTTTTTTAAAGATTTCTATTTAAAGTATTTTTTCCTATCCAATATTCAGTTTATTCTCTTGAATTTGGAACTGAAAGAAGATCTTGGGACTGTAGGAAACAAATGTGTTCAAAAACAGCTGGTTTCTAGTCTGCAATCAGCCTAAGGAGGATCAACACTGCTGTGGTGATTGCTTTACTTGTTTTTTGTGATATTATTTATTATTTGCTAGTTTCCTTTCTCCTTATGAATCTGTAAGTCTATAATTGGTTTGGCTCCATGCTGCTCCTAATCCAGTGTGCTGTGAAATACCACCTTGCACAGGTATAGTTTTTGTCAAATGTTTGGTTAACCATCAATTTTCCACTGATTGTGTGTTCTTTTTTTTTCCACGTACTTCCAGGCTATGAAAATGATTTTACCTTATGTAAAAATGTTACAGTACTTTTTTCCCCTTCACTTTCTACTATTAAACCTTTTATATATACAGTAAATTATACATGAAAAACATGCAAAGGGGTTCTGGGGGCATGTTGTTTACTGCAAATGAAGACCATGTGTAGCCAGTATTGAATCCTGATACGTGGAAAGCAGAGAGATTTTACAGACTCATGGAATATTCATATTACAGTGGTACCTCAGTTTAAAAATTCCTTGGTTAACATAATTTTCGGTTTACAAATGAAAATCCATTGGAAATAATGCCTTGGTTTACAATTTTTTTTTGGAATACAAAGCAAGTTTCCCCCGGATGCATTGCGCCTGGGAGATTAATTGGGCCGCACCCATGCATGTTGGAGTCTGTGGGTAGCATGTGATGTTGAGTGTGAAGGTGTTGGAAGTGTTGGAGCAACTTTGTGCATCGAGTTTTGGAGCCATTCTGAATTTTTTTTGCAGTAGTTTTGCGCATTTTTTGAACTTTTTTGGTGCATTTCTCAAGAGGTTGAAAAGGTAGAGAGCTGAGCTTCGTCGCTTGAATGACTTTTACTGTGTGTTCTGCATTGTGGGTTGGTTTCCATGGCATTTTGACTTTTTTCTGACTTCCATAATGGATTAATTGGTTTTTAATGCATTCCTATGGGAAACCGCATTTCGGTTCACAAATTTTTCGCAATAAGATACCTCCTGGAGAACGCATTAAATTCGTAAACTGAGGTACCACTGTACTTGTTTCCCTATTCAGTATAAATAAAAGAGATAAAAACTAGAAAATAAATTATAGCATTTAAGACGTATCTATATTTCAATGGTATTTAAACTCACATTGATTGGAGCAGAAACTTTATATATAGACCACTAATTGCTTTATCTAGATTGTGACTTATTACATTTGAATAACATTTTCACAGGAGACTTACTGAAATTGCAAGCCACTCATAGAGGTGTGTATTAAAATAATTACCCTTTACCATTAAAAGATTTATACAAAAGCAGAATTAAACATTTATAAATTAAATAAATGATCAGGAAATTATGCTTGTGAAATGCAAATGAGCAGCTGTGCAAGGTATATTTTATTTGCTTGTGTAATGTGAGAATTATCTGTTATTCTTCTTTTTTTTTCATCATTTTTTTTTGTAAACACAGGGAATCTGTTTTATGAAATGTGTAATCTATGTAGACAGGTGAGATGCATGGAGTTGATTAGCTTGCACCTGGAGAAAGCAAGCTATTTTGCCTGTATACTGTTATAGGCAAGAACAATTTTTGTATTTGAAGCTTCAATCTTTTTGGCTATCTACCTGCTCTCTAAGAGCATTACCCTCTTGACATATTTGATTATTCTCTCTTTTACCCTGTTAGCTATATCCTTATAGAATAAAGAATGACACTATGAAAAATATAGAGAGGGTTAATGATCTCTTCAGTACTTCTGGAATGCTGAAAAATATATAAATTGAATGTATAGCACATTTGTGTCTCCAAGTGACCGAATAACAAGACTAGGCTAGTGGTGGAAATTACCCCCTTAGATTAATTTATCTAGATGAGGATATTTTCATAGCAACAATGTAACTGCACCATAGTGCTTATTTCCAGAAGTCTCCAATACCTACTGCCATGCTACCTCTGCTATCAAGAGTCTTTGTGAATGAAGCCACTCCTAGACCCCCCTGGACAGCACAAAATCTGATGCCATTGCAATGCAGGAAGCTACAACAAATAATACAATGAACTGGAATTGTAACAATCATCTCAATCACTTCCAGAGTAGTCAATGCTTCATTTGTCAGGAGGAATTTCTGCTGGTGATATATATTGACTCTGTACTATCACTAGGTGAGTTACCATCATCAGTTATGACTTTTACATTACTGACAAAACGCTTGGGAATGACTTATGTCTAAGTCAAATCATTGCCTTCCTTGGTTATGGCACAAAAAATGAGAACACTTTTTACGTTTTAGAGATTGCACAGTCTTATTTTTATTGGTTTCTGCTGTTAGATTTTATCATATTAGAGGAGAATTACAGGTACAACAAACCTCAACAAGTAACATCCTACTAATCTTTATAAAGTAGAAAATCAACAGGCACTCACAAGGTTTAATTAAGGCAGATGTATTGGAAAGCAAAAATGCCAATGTTCAACGCTTCAATCTTCACCAAGGTTTTTGTCAAGCTAAACCTTGGTGAAGGTTAAAACACTGCCCTGTAGCATTTTTTTGTTCAAATAAATCTGCCTGAATTGAACCTTGTGAGCATCTATAGCTTTTCTACTTTCTACTATATACTGAGGATTTGCTGGTCCTGCATTGATCAGTACCCTGTAGTTCCTGGGAATGGAATGAGGTCCCTCCTCTCATTTGTGACAATATCCTACTAATCCTTGTCCGTGATAGAATTTTAGTGTACATTAACAATGCAGTTTAACATGCTCATAGTTAGCAATCAGCATGATTGCTGATTTTAAATTTAGGTTCATTTTTCATTCCTATTCCACTCTGGGAACCTGCTATTTAAACTGTTTCAGTATCTCTTATGAATCTGCTCACCTAAGAGCAGTAATGTCCTATTTTGGTCAAAAGAAAGCCTGGGAATATATTATACACACACAGACATATATACAGCGTCCATGCGTGTGTGATAAGACCAACATGGTCCTCCTCACATCACATCATGAACCAACGATAGCACTCCAAGGTCTTTATATATATTTTTATATATATAAAAAAAAGATACCAAGATCTGTCTGTCTATCTATCTATCTATCTTTGTGGTTGAGGGATAAATACAATATGACAGAAATAGTAACCTAGCTAGTGGAGGTGGGCCATAACCACCGTAATTATACACTTATAAAGGGCATGCTTTATAAGTTGAGAAGAGGAAAAAAGGAAGTAATTTTATTAACAATCTAAGCTGGGTTAGGCTAGGCATTGGTGATGTGAGGAGGACCATGTTGTTCTTAGGTTGGTAGGATATGACCTGCTAAGAATGGGATACATTGATGCTGTGTCAGGCTTATGCAATATATGATCATATACTGTAACTAAACCCCATTATTTTTTGTCCTAGGTGAGACATTTTTAAATACAATTTTTACATTTTGTAAACCTTGAAATTACCGTTTAGTGAATGAGTGCGTGCACTGGATCTTGTATTGTGTGTGTGTGTGTGTGTGTGTGTGTATATATATATATATGGTATGCTGGCAGGGAAGTGCAGAAATTTAAACACATACTTATGTGATAACTGACGTTTGCTCCACTTTTATATTAGAGATAGCAGTTGTTATTTAATTATTGTGAGATCTACTCTAAAAGTAGAACATTCTTGTAAAACTCAATAGAATGTTCATGCTGATCAGGAAGGGCTGACTAGTTTTGGCCTGGGGCAAACCCCACTCTCTTTCTAAATTTTATATTAAATGTTTTATAGTAATACTGTAAAAATTGCAATACAATAATAATGAAATAATACAATTACATAATATAGCTTTGTATTAGCAGCCGACCACCCCTATTACTTCCCCCACCCCTCCCCCTTACCACCTTTTCCAGCTCTACTCTGGTTTTGATTGCTCCATTTTCAGAATTCAGTATCCACAATTGTTAAAATATCTCTTTCAATTTGTATGTGCTGCCAGGAATGCTTCTCTTAAATTAAATAAAATATACAATCTGAATACTATTTTACTGTGTATTGTTTTAGGTTTGCCAAGCAATTTTTCTTGCAACTCCTGGGGATGTATGTGTGTACTGATATGGCATCTAGTCACATTTTCCTATGCCATCTCAAGTCATCATTTTAAATTGTTGTATGGACATAATCTTTTCTTTCTTTTATCTAATACTAACCAGCCACAATACAGCCATGTCCAGCAGAACCAAAGCTGCAATATAAATATTTGTTCAATTGAGTATCATGCAGCCAGGCATGTTTTTTGTAGATAGGGATGATTTACATAACAGAATTGCACATACACATCTATTCTGTGGTACTGATAGTTTAAAGATTTTTGTTTCTAAATATTTGTTATATTCTTTTAATATTTTGGAGAAAGACATCTTAGAAGTCAATTACCATGGGTGATATCTTCCACTGGATGATATATCACAGTTTATCTCAAATACACAAAAACATATCTACGTAAAATAATCTGCATACAAATATATAGTTTATTACTATTCCTTAAAAATCATCAGACAAAATTATAATGCAAACTTTAAGGAACACTATAATGCCAGGAATAAAATGTGTATTTCTGACCCAATAGTGTTAAAAGCACAATTTAGGTGGCCCACATTCCTCTTGTCTCCTTTAAATAAGTTAAAAACGTAGGTTTGTTCCAACACAGCCAATGGCCTACTTTGCTCCACTTTTGTATTAGAGATAGCATGGGAAATCATTGGATTGGCTAAGATTGTCAATTCTGATCATCTCAGTCAAGGAGGTGAGGTGGAAGGCAGAGCCAAAAACAGCCCTGGCCAATCAGTATCTCCTCATAGAGATGCATTGAATTAACATATCTCTATGGGGAAAGTTCAGCTGCATGAATATGCTGAACGTCAGTGATTTACGTTGTGCAGCACTGAACCAGGAAGCACCTCTAGTGGCCATCTGAGTGACTGCCACTGGAGGTGCCCTTAGGCAGTTTTCTCTGAAAAGGCAGTGTTAACATTGGAAAGCCTGCAGGGGCTGACTGTACTCACCAGAACAACAGCATTAACCTGTAATTGTTTTGATGACTATAGTGGCCCTTTAAACAAAAGCAATATTTTAAATGTATATGAAAATATATAGTATATATGAAATATAGCAACAAGAGAGTATAGACAAACCCCCTGAAGGTCCATCAACCCTCTGGTACTCTTTATCACACATGCAGCCATTGACTAACACATTTTTAGCCAAATACTCCTATCTAGACTAAGTTACCAAATAATCTACCATCATTAATTCATATATACAGCCAGTAGTGTATTTAGAATTTGTGCTGCCTTAGGCATGAACAAACTCGGGCACCTCGGGAACTCACATACCCTGACATACAATGACATACATATACACACTCACTGACAAACACACACTGAAAGTCGCACATACTCACTGACAGACACACACTCATTAAGAGACACACACATTCATTGACAGACATATACACTAGCTGGCACACACTCATTCACTGACAGACACACACTGACAGACACAGAGTCATTCACTGACAGACAGACACACACTGACAGACTCACTCACACACACACACTCACTGACAGACACACACTGACTGACAGACACACTCACTCACAGGTACACACATGTTAACTAACAGACACACTCTCACAGACACACACGTACACTCTCGCAGACACACACACACTCACTCACTGACACACACAGACACACACTGACAGACACACACTCACTGACAGACACACACACACTCACAGATACAACCACTGACAGACACACACACATTAACTAACAGACACACTCTCACAGAAACATACA
>OW240914.1:59324131-59343244 GCA_933207985.1 Pelobates cultripes | reverse complement strand
CTAGGCAGTTAGGACCACCGTAATTGGAGTACTTTGGCCAGTGGTGGGCTGCATACATCTTAGCCATTTATGTATGTCTAAATCTCCAATGTTTTACATATATAGTACTTGGTTATGTATCCTCTTGTTTTGCCTTGTATCTCCAGTTCATGTACAGTCCTGTCCCCTCCATGCCTTGTTCTGGTTTCCCTCATGTCTTGTGTACATGTTCTGGACTCTGCTTTCTGTCCTGCTCCGGTTCTGGGTTCATCTAGTCTAGTCTTATCTTGTTTGGTGCCTGTTCTAGTCTTGCCTTGTTTCTAGTACTGGATACATACCTGCTACAGAGCCTCCCTATCCAGATCCTGGGAGGTCTGCATATTTTCACCTAGCTCCTGGGATCCGCTAAAGCTGCATCAGGGCCCTGGTATGTGGCAGCACAAACCCTGGTGCTCAACACTAGGGGGGGTGTGGTTACATTGCACCAGGCCCCGTTTGTTCACTTCCACAAGGTTGACTCCTATTATCATCAGGCACACAGGGGTCCCGGTCTCCTTACCACCACCTGTGACATAGCATTGCTTTACAGGACTATGCATTTTGCTACTATGTGTCTGCTGTGATGTATGTATTATTGTAATATATGTCCGCTGTGATGAAATATTATTGGAATTTAGAATTTTACCCAGAAATAGCAGAAATGGATAATTATCTTGTATGGTTTTTCTTGTTGGGCTAATTTGGTAAAATATATGTTATTGCTTCAACCATTCCTTATCTCCATTGGTTTACTGAATAAACATTTCTATACACATATAAATAATAAAATAACAATAATAACAAGCTGCAGCCCTACAACAGTTTAATTTATTACCAGTATTTTGTGAATATATTAAATTCCATTCGCATAGGTGTTAATCTTTTCATTAAGGTTAAACATTTAGATTAAGTCGCACCGTCATAAAGAAGGGGGGAAAGCGGTATAAAATAAATATTTATTTATGTTCAGGAGTGATGCTCTTAATTTTTTAATACTATTTTTACCTCTGTTAAATTTCAAACAGGTTTATTCATTAAAGAGATGTCAAAGTGAATTTTAACTTTAAGAGCAAAATAAGTTTAATTGGAAAAAGTTACCTATGTTTCTTTCAGTTTAGCTACTTTGGACATAAATTTGAATTTTACGTGGAATTCATTTTAAATTTCCACTTTAGTAAGTGACCATGAATGTGGTGCATTGATATATATATATATAGATATATATATATATATATATATATTGTTTTTCTGCAGGAGACATATTGTGTGTGCATAGTGGACAATAGACATGTGCAATTCGTTTCGTTCCAAATATCTTAATTGCCGAATTTCCGGAGTGCCGAATTTCGAAAATGCCGAAAAGAAACGAAGTGCCGAATTTCGGAAGTGCCAAAGTGCTTTGGATTTCTGAAAAGTGGCAAAACAGGAGAGGGAGGAAAAATTAAGGGAATGATGAAAGGAATCTAACCCTACCCCTAACCTTTAGGGGTAGGGTTAGGCGTAGGGTTAGGGGTAGAGTGAGGAGTAGGGTTAAGGGTAGGGCTAGGGTATTCCTGAATTCCAGAATTGCTGAAGTCCCGAATTTCGGAAATGCCGAACCAAACCAAAGTGCCGAATAGCAGAATTTACGAATTTCGGAAGTGCCGAACCACATTTTTTTGCCCATGCACATCCCTAGTGGATAACAAACTCAAACCCATTCTAAATACATATACATTTAACATGAAAATGAAAAAGACGATTCAACGTAACAAGCTTGGTGTCATGTATTAATGAATATAGTGTGCCATCTAGTGGTCATATTACAATAATAACTGATCCAGAATACTTATACGATATTATTACACCATTCAATTATATCCTTGTATTCAAACACCAACATATAACCTTTTGGAAGCCCAGCTGTTCATAATTAATCTCATGACAAGCAGTTGGTAATAAATATTGGCAGGAACTTTGCACGTATTTGCTAAACACCTGTAATCCCAGTTCGTATAGAGTGAATCACTAAATGTTATTCCTAAATTGGGTGAAAAACATTTTATATTGTATTATTAACAAACGGGTGAGATTCTACAAACAACGTTTTTATATTGCAGTGTTAAAATCATTGTGATGAAGTGATCTGGGTGCTTTTAGTTGTCATTTAATAAAGATTTGGTAGATTTTATCACGATACATTTCAGTCCACTTACAGCCAGGACAAACATTGCAAATGCAGAGAAATAGAAGCACTTCTTAACTTCTGTGTTCTGTCTATAAACTGACTGACTGACAGGTGTAAAGAACATCCATTATAACAGTATATAAAAAATAATGGGGTTACAGTTCACTTTTTTTTAAATTTTTTTTTTTTTTTTGAGGCATAAGAATTAACAGAATGATCGTAGATACATACGGTACATGCGACATATACAATTGTAACAGTGTAATATCGGACATACTTTCATACATATGCGGTCTAGCCTCTTTTTATGAGAGTGAGCTACAAGACTATCATAGTGTATGTGGTATGGTTATTTAGATGTAGAGTTAGACAGTCGTGAGGTACATTCCACATTACGCCATGCTTAACAATAATTGAACAAGGTAAATTAACAACTTGAAAAGAGACACATATTGTTGGGAGTGACATGTCTTATATGTAGGAATGGTTGTGTCCCCCTTACGGTAATACATTTCAGGGTGAGTGCCTTAGGTGTCGTGGTGATTGACGCTTGTGATCAGGGTGTGAGGTGGGTCCCTTTGACTGTTTGTGTCCAGGAGCTGCTTGCTGTGTGTCCCTGAAGCTCTATGCAGGGATTTAGGTATTTTGTATTGTCTCTCTTATGTGATTGGACCCAATTGGACCTGTTTATTGGTTCCCAAGATTGTTGGCACATTTTTGTGCGGTACCTAGGACATTTTGTGGGTTTTAGTTACCCTAACCAAGTGAGGAACCGGGGGGGCAGGGCGGGTGTCGAAATATCTATTTACTTATTTATTTATGTGTTCAGCTGCTTGGTGTGCTTACAAGTTTGACTCCATGAGTTGGGCGAGGTCTGCGCGGGAGAATCAGTATTGCTACCTCTGAGGGCATGGTATCTATCCCGGCCTCCCATAGTGTGAACATGAGACAAAGAATGATTAAAAGAAAATAACAACACATAACATGGACATGTATAAACTGAGCAACAGCCCTCGTTGCTGTCAGAGGTTTGGTCGACTTTGAGTCCAGTCATGTAGCTGGGCCCAGAGATGCTGTTGCCCGTGGGACAAAGGGCACTGAGGTGGCTGGGTTCCAGGAGGTGGTCTGCTGCGGTATCTCTGTGGATGTAGGTTTGAGTCCCAGTTTGATCATCCGAGCAGGTACTTCTGCCCCAGCCGTGATCTTGTGTACTTTTCCGGCATGGGTCACTGTGAGGAATCTTGGCAGTCCCCAACGGTATGGTATTGTCACGGTAGTTTACCCCTACACGCAGGATTTAGTCCAACAATCGACAGATAGAGCAGATACGGCTTACCGGACCTTAGAATGGCCGGACTCACCGTAAAGCAGGGAATAGACAGAGTCAAGAACAAGCCGAGGTCAAGGGAACAAAGAGACAGCGAGAACAAAAACTAGCCAAGGTCTGGTACACAGTAGTCAGTAAGCCGGCAAACAAGACAAAAGAGGGATAGAGAGATAAACGGAGTCAGATACAAAGCCAAGGTCAAGCACGAAAATCGCAACTGAACACAACAAGCGCTAAAGGGAACTGAAACAGAAACCACTATAGGGCAGGGAGTTAAGGGAGAGGTAGGTATAAATACCCTAAACTTTACTTAGATTGGCCCCTGTCATATCCACGCCCCCAAAATGTGAGTGTCTGGGGAATGTGGGATGACAGGGGCCAATGGGAACACATTTCATTTTTTGGCTCCCACTGCCCCTTTAAGAGCGTGCCCGAGACGCGCGGCACGCTCATAGAGCTAGGCGGAACACGTGACCGCATCTCGCGGTCCGTGCCCGCCTGCATTTGGGAGCTGCGCGCGGCGGGAAGTGAGGACCTCGGCCGGCCCCCGGATAAGGTAAGTACCGCTACAGGTAAGGTGGCTCAGAAACTTTTGCCACTGGAGTGTGGTTTGAATTAAGTCTTGAAAGATGCTTAAGTGTAAGTTCTCAAATGTGAGAGGTGTTTTACCTTGAAGTGCCGACATGATTTGGGTCTTGTCGTGAGAGGTGGTGCAGCGAAGAATTACATCTCAGGCATCCTCGGTGGGTGCGTTAGGTGGAGTCGGGAGGCAATATATCTCATCCAGTGTGATTTTCCAGGCTGCAGCCGGGGGCAGAATAGTAGCCAGGAGTCTTCTTATATAGTGTGGCAGTTTGTCCGCCATCATCTGGTATACCACAAATTTTAACGTGGTTGCGCTGTGTGCAATCTTCCTGGGTGGACATCTGCAGCAAAAGTGCTTGTTGCGCTGTGTGTAATTGTTGCATATGGACCTTCACATTGGATACTGTTGTGGATGTCGATTATATCCTCCTCTGTCGCCCTGACACGGTTTGCAATGTTTTGCACGTCAACCTTAAGGATCCCTATGTCTGCAGAGAGCATTTTCTGGATATCTGGCACCCAGTTTTGTAAGTTCCTTTTGGTTGCTATGGAGTTGTCATCTGGGGCCACCAATGGTGGCAATTGGACCTGCAGAGGGTCTGGGCTGAGTGGGAAGATGGGCCACCAGGTGGGGTGATGGTGGTGTGCCTGCCACTGGGTGTGCCTGCCGTTGGAGCATGGCTCCAATGTCTGGATGCACAGCTGAGGGGCCTGGTTGCAGTTTTTGCGTGCGCCGCCCTATATTTACCGGAGTCTTGTCGCAGGGTGAGGCTCCCAGTCTTCAGGCTCTGGAAGAAAGGCATCTAACGATGCAGGTGAGAGTCCCGATTCCAGATCTAAGTTTTAGGGCTGGATGGTTCGATGGTATGGAGATAATCGTGGATTATTAGCAGCTGTCTTGGGAGTGAATGGATATGACAGCCATTCAGCTCTGCCTCCAAGCTCTGGCCCCCTACAGTTCACCTTTAACATGTCATACCTGCATTATTACATCTCAGATCAGACACAGCAACCACATTCAAAGACAATTTCCAGTGAACATATATTTTTGGCACGAAATTAACAGATACACTGTATGTTTTCTATATCATTAGAGCCATGCATGTCTATTAATAGGTTATCATCACTATGCAAAAGATGTTGCTTACATTATCATCAGGATATCGCTGCTCCTCACACTGTGGATAGCAAATTCCTGCTTTGAATTCACTTCCTTGGTCGCACGTCAGACAGTCTTGGACTGATGAACCTGCACAACACACAAAACTAAGCAATAAAACGAATATTTTATGGTATAACATCACTTTTCCCTTTGATTTTATAGGCAAATAATTCAAGAGATTTTGACAAGTGCACTTATCACGAAAACATGAAAGAATGGCCATTTATAACACGTGGTCTATAAATTTTGCTAGTTAAACTGCAAATAAACTTTCACACTTTAACAGGATTATTCTCTAGAGAACTATCTGGTATTCAAATAGAATTCAAAGTGGATTATTTACATTTAAGATCAAAGTATCCGAACTGGAGCTTAGTTGGCTTGGATTTTTTTTTTTGTTAAGTTGGATAGTGAATATTGGCCTTGAATTTGAAATTTACTTTAAATTCACTATGCATAGGTGACAATACTCACTTTTGTGAATAGCCCCGTAATATTTCATTGTGAACCTCAGTGAAGTCAGCTAATAGGCCAATACAAGAACTGGTGCTAAACCATTGCTTTCTCTAAACCTAGCATTAAGCCATATTAAGCACAATGAAAATGAAGTGCTAAGCAGAGACCTGAATGCAAATGTCAGTCAAGTATAATAGTTAAATATATTCACTGAAGATTTCATTTCCCAAAGTATAGATTTTATAATTCGTGGTGTCCCTCAGGGTTCTGTTCTGGGACTGTTTCTATTTAACATATTTATCCATTATCTTCAATTAAGCATTGAAAGTCATGTTTCAGTGTTTGCAGATAAAGAATACAGTTAAAGGTACAGCGCGCACACAAACTAAAATACAGCTTTACATTTAACAAGGCTACTTGAAATCACCTATCTTAGCAAATAAATATGGGGGTTCAGTTCCACCATATGGTCATATTGTGTTAAGCCCACCACTATGTCACAGTATCACAATATCGGTGGGTCCTACACTAATTTTAACATAGGAGATGTAGATGCTCAGCATTGCAGTTAGCATGTAAATCTCTAATGTTAAAATTAGTGTTGGACCCACCGTTATTGTGATACTGTGACATAGTGGTGGGCTTAACGCAATATGGCCCTATGGTGGAACTGAATCCCCATATTTATTTGCCAAGATAGATACTAAACACAATAACCAGTAAAAAGGCGCTACTAAAAGGCGCAATTATATAACCACAAATTATAATACAAGTATTTAAGTGAAAAAGCAGCACCTTAAGCATGTAAAAAAAGGTGTGATGTTGCTTTTTTAAAATAGTTGTAACGGCACCCCCAGGTATAAAAGGGGTTAAAAGCTGTTTAGTAGATCTTCCCCTTCCAGAGATACAGGCACAGCTACTGTACACACCAATTCACCGAACCGGAGAAGCATATGAATGCTGTAAACAGCGGAACCGGAACCATATGAATGCTGTAAACAGCCGAATAGGAAAAACCATACGAAAGGATAACACTCCTAACAGTCGAACTCGAACAGCATACAATAAATCGCCCCCAAGACAGAGCTACGTGTTGAGGGTCAAGCAGTGAACAGCCAGAGCTGTGGGTTTATTGTTCTTATATACACATTAGTACCACCCACAGGGCTTTGGAAAACAATCAATAAACACGTACAATACACTCAGACACTCCCACACAAGATCCTCCCCTCTGCCTGTGATACAATTACCTTACACAATGGGTAATGTAATTATCACAGGCAGATAAATACAGTTTCTCCACATCACCTATAACTACAAATTATGCATCAAATTCACATAAAACTTAAATTTTCAGAATTAGCATACTCCAAATACAAACACACATCAAAATCACACAAATTGGTCCAGTGGTTCAAAAGATAGATCATAGTCCTTTGTAACCAAATGAAGCATGGCTTTTCTGCCCAAAACCAGTTCCACAGAGTCTTCTATCCTGGAGATAATTGGGAAGTAATCCAATTATCTCCAAGGACAGAGGCAAAACTCCATTGAACACATGGCAGCAAAAGACAATAAAATACATAAAAATATATAACTGTGCAGCCATTGCATAAAACAGGTACATTCAACATATCCCCAGATAGCTCAGATCTGAGCGCACATTTTTACTGAATGGCGCTCAGATCACACACATACAGTTCAATTGCCATGGATCCAAAGTCTTTCCCATAGTCTTTCATTATATGAATGGGCTCCATGGCATAGCTATCTGGGGTATCACCGCTTAGGGCAAGCGGGGGCAAGCACCGAATGACCCGGCTTTCGTGTCTTTGCAGGGGAAAATCAAGCGTTTCAACATGGGGCCATAGTCTAAAGGCAGCAGGCGGGCAACCAGGCTCCTCCAATGCACAGTGGCGAGATTGGTCTCGTTACAATAGTGATATATAAAAACCACTTAAAGTATATATAAAAGGTGCACTGTGCAAGAACAATATTTATCCAGTGAAATGTATATGCAAAAATTTCTATTGTGCAAAATGGTGCAATGACACACATAGGTAAGTAACCATAAACTTACTAAAAAAAACAAAACATTTCATCGCCTTTGCAAATTCCACTATCTCTAACCAAACTTTTTTTGGAGTAAGTTTATGGTTACTAACCTATGTTTGTCATTGCACCATTTTGCACAATAGAAATATTTGCATATACATTTCACTGGATAAATATTGTTCTTGCACAGTGCACCTTATTATATGCACTTTAAAGGACCACTCTAGGCACCCAGACCACTTCAGCTTAATGAAGTGGTCTGGGTGCCAGGTCCCTCTAGGATTAACCCTTTCTTTTTTATAAACATCAGTTTTAGAGAAACTGCTATGCTTATAAATGGGTTAATCCAACCCTCAAATCCTCTAGTGGCTGTCTCACTGACAGCCACTAGAGGCGCTTGCGTGATTCTCACTGTGAAAATCACAGTGAGAAAACGCAAGCATCCATAGGAAAGCATTGTAAATGCTTTCCTATGAGACCGGCTGAATGCGCGCGCAGCTCTTGCCGCGTGTGCGCATACAGCCGAAAGGGAGGATTGGAGGCGGAGAGGAGGAGGAGAGCTCCCCGCCCGGCGCTGGAAAAAAAGGTAAGTTTTAACCCTTTCCTCTCCCCAGAGCCGGGCAGGAGGGCGACCCTGAGGGTGGGGGCACCCTTAGGGCACTATAGTGCCAGGAAAACAAGTATGTTTTCCTGGCACTATAGTGGTCCTTTAAGTGGTTTTTTAATATATCACTATTTGCTAAAAAATGATGATTTCTAGTAGCCTTGTTAAATGTAAAGCTGTATTTTTGTTTGTGTGTGCACTGTTCCTTTAACTGTATTTTGTATATGTTTTTGTCTTTACGGCAGCACCACTGCTTGGGGTGTGCCCCCAATTCCCATTTATTTTCAGTGTTTGCAGATGACACAAAACTCTGAAAAGTAATATAATGTGAGCAGTATATTGCTTTGCTGCAGAGGGATTTAGATAGACTGGGGGACTGAGCAATCAAATGGCAGATGGAATTTAATGTAGAGAAATGCAAAGTTATGCACTTTGGGTAAAGAATGCACAAGAAACTTACACCCTAAATGGTAGTGAATTAGAGATGACAACACACGAGAAGGATTTGGAAATTGCTATAGACAACAGACTAGGCAAAAATATGCAATGTCAATCAGCATTGGCTAGGTATTGTCATGCATAAAAAAGAGCATTAATTATTGGGCTGAGAATATAATGTTGCCTCTTTATAAGTCACTTGTAAGACCACATCTTGAATATGCTGTGCAATTGTTTTGCAGAGGCAGGCTACAAAATTAATAAAAGGAAAGGAACATTTTAGCTATGAAGAAAGGTTAACAAATTTAAACCTCTTTAGTTTAGAAAAACGTCGCCTGAGAGGGGATATGATAACATTATACAAATATATCCGGACCAATACAAACCATTGTGTGGAAATCTATTCACAAACAGGACTTTACATAGGACACGAGGTCATACGTTTAGACTGGAAGAAAGAAGATTTAGTCTAAGGTAAAGGAAAGTTTGGCTTTTTTTACCGTAAGAACAATAAATGTTAAATTCTCTGCCTGAAGAAGTGGTTTTATCAGAGTCCTTACAGATGTTTAAATAGCAACTAGATGCATACTTGCAAAAACATTATATTCAATGATGTCATTTTTAACTGTAAGGTTCTTGATCCAAGGATAAATCTGACTGCCATTCTGGGGTCAAGAATGAACTTTTGTCCTAGTTTGTTGCAAAATTGGGAGTTCTTCAAACTGGGGTTTTTTTTTGCCTTCTTTTGGATTAACAGCAAAAAAAAAGATGTGGGGAAGGCTGAACTTGATGGACACATGTCTCTTTTCAGCCTATGCAACTATTAACTATCTGAATCAAAATATGCCATAAAGATCACGATGATATATGCTTATATACAGTTACATTGTATCTTTATTTTATACGCTCATGCTGTGTTATCTTTATACTGTATCTTTATGATATATGCCCATGCTGTGTTATCATTACACTGTATCTTTATGATATATGCCCATGCTGTGTTAATGTTACATTGCATCTTTAATATATACGCTCATGCTGGCTTACCGTTGCACGTCTTACAGCTTGGGTGACACTTTTTACACAGGTTCTTGTACAAGTAAAATCTCTCTGGACACTGAGCCAAACAATGTGTTGTGCCTTCCACCTGCAGGGTATTTGAAGGACATTCAAGACAGCCATCCAGCCCTGTTCCATCACACAGCTGGCAGCCGGAGTCACATTTCTCACATTGGTTGTTGGCTTTATAATAGCTGCAAAATAAATCAATAACCGCCTATTTAGAAACCAAGAAGAATGGAGTTTGTAACAGGAAGTAGCAACCTTAAGACGCTTCGCAAATTTTCCTTGAGAGACTCATTTGGTTCATAACAATTAATAGGAATAAGTTGGTTTTTCTCTGCATACATCTACTTAAATGGAATATCCGTTCAGTTTTATAAACATGATATACTATGGAGTGTATACCCCTGAATTAATCTAAGACCAGGGCGAAATGCGTTGGGGCTTTTATTGTTTTTATTTTACTTTTATCTGTTTTATATTCTATGCAACCCATCTTTTGAGGTGGTTCAATATCCAAGGACCAAATACCAGGACTGAGGACCACTGGATGTGGTAATTACCTTGTTTTTATTTTCTTCTTGTAAGTGCATTTTTTTCATATTAAACATATATAACATGTATCATATTACACTATTGGTTGCATTATCTGCTTTATTTTGAATGAGATGAATTCACATTAGAAGATTCTATAAAGTGAATATATAACATTAAGAGTGCCAAATGTTGCCTTTTTTTTATTGTATGGTTTGATTTTGATTATGGAGTGTTTCACCTACATGGAGGTATTTTTATAGTGAGGTCAGATTTTTCCCCATTATAACAGATTTAAAAAAAAATGTTTACTTGTAACATCACAGATTACATTTAGAATAAAAAGATTACAAATAAGCAAGTCTATATTGTATCACAGCAATAAACGATAGCACCATGTGAGCATATATAGGGCTGGATTCTACTAGATGAGATCTGCTTATATGGTAGAGATTTTATAAATACAATAAATAAATAAATAAACAAACACATACCACGTGTAACTGAATAGCATGTAGTCTACTAGCATAAAGGCCATAATGTGACAATTGCTTTAAAATGCACAATCCCCCTCTGTTTTGAAGTTAACAAATATAGGTAGTTTAACTATAAAATATGTAATATATTATAACAAAGTATATTTATCCTTGCTATTTCACAAACACATTAGATATTGGTCACAAGTCATAACTGTCCAATGTAGGAAAGACATCAAAGAAGTAAACATTTTGATAACAAAGAGTCCTAAAATTGTGTCACATAAGGCCAAGATGGAACTCTGCTACATAAAAACAAGTCCAAAGGGTGACACAACTTCCATAACAAAGGACCAAGAAATATGGCGAAAAAGAACACTAAGATTGAGGAAAGAGTGGAGACAGGAGAATATGATGAGCAAGATTATATATAACAGTGATTTCCAACCCAGTTCTCAAGTACCTTCTATCAGTCCAGGATTTAAGGATTACCTATGGAGTTTTTATAAAAGAAAAAAAAAACACTTTAGGTGGGGTAATCTCTAAATCCTGGGCTGGTAGGGGGTACTTGAGGACTGAATTGGGAACCCCTGATATATAGGATAATCATGCAAACAATGTCTCAAATGTGAGATAAGCAGAATATGAACGATTCATCCACCCATCCATCCATCCAATCGTTCATCTAGCCACCCATCTCATAAACAGAAGACTTCCTAGTCACAGGATGACTCAAGCTGACAAGCACATTGAAAAATGTAGACCATAATACACTGAAATAAAACTGGAGATAGTTCCAAAACTTGACATTTCAGCATACATTTTCCAAACTAGTTGACAGATTGTCACTATTTAGTGAGACGATTGCTTAGCAATCAGTAAGACACAAGATCGGTTGAAAGCATTGCTCAAAATAGTAGATCTGGAATGAGCTAACCATCAGTGCTACATTAGATATGCACAAAACAGGGTACTGCAGAAGGCTGCCCTTTTGTCATCTAAATGATATTTACAATGTTAATTTCTTGCATTCACATGGAAAATTTATTTGACTGCTCTAACTGTGCCGATTGCATATATAACAGCTATCTACGCTGGAGAATCCAAAGTCAGTCAAGCGCAAGAGACTTTTTATGTGCAGCTATATTATAACAGTCTGATAGCTTTATGCTTTGGTCTTAATGCGACAGTTTTTAGAAAGAGATGGCTATAAGATGGAATAGTGCACTCTTCTCTTATCCTGTGTGGATTAGCTGTAAATATACTGTGTGCCGTGTGAACATCAGACAAGAGGCTGAAAAAAAGCAAAATAATTGAAGACATTGTCTTCATGGGCAGACAAGTGGGAGAATGGCTGTTTTGGGGGGGTGTTTTAGGGAAGAATGCGAAATGTGGGGGAAGCTTCTGTAAACTGAAAAAAAGACAGAAGAGGTATTTGCTTGAATGCTACTTTATATGGAAGGGTATTGTCCATTCTAAAAACACTTCTGATTATAGACAACCTTAAAGGGACACTATGGGGCTTTAATTTAATGAAGTAGTTTGGGTGTATAGCTCATGCCCATGCAGTCACACTGCTCAATTCTCTGCCATTTATGAGTTAAATCATTTTGTTTTTACAGCCCTAGTCAAACCTCCCTGCAGGTGACTTTTACAGCCTTCCTAGAAACTTCCTTTATATCAGTCTTTAATTACAAATTGCTTTTATCCTGCTCTGTTAACAGCCTTCTAAACCTTGCAGGAGCATCCTGTGTGTGAACCAAATTAATATCTGATTGTAAATATAAACATTTTTTGTTTTCATGCAGGCTGTATCAGTTACAGTCTGGGAAGGTGTGGCTAGGTCTGCATAAACAGAAACAAACGTTATTTAACTACTAAATTAAAGAGAACTGAGCAGTGAGACTGCAGGGGCATGATCTATACACCAAAACTGCTTCATTAACCCCTTAAGGACGGAGCCAAATGTACACGTTGTGAACAAAACAAAATGTAAACAAAACCTGGCATTTGCGCTACATGTCTGTCCAACCGTAATTCACCTCTTTCATAGTAAATGCACCCACCCTTATTATATATCATTTTATTCAGGGGAAACAGGGCTTTCATTTAATATCAAATATTTAGCTATGAAACATAATTTAATATGAAAAGAATGGGAGAAAATAAGATTTTTTTGTTACTTTTGCAGTTCTACATGACGTTTTAAGCTTTTCATCAATGTCCATATCTATTTGCTTTTGCTGCAATAAATACATATTTGTATTCTAGCTTGATGTCAATTATTAAAGAACGTGCTTACAGGTTTTGTAAGGCGTTTTTGGGAAGTGGAGGTCAAATATAACGCGTTACATTGCGAGGGTAAAATTAGCCAAGATTTGGTTACGTTGCCTTTGGGACTTTGTAGTGGCCCGGAAAGAAGTATACCCATAGTAAGCATACACCATTTTAATAGTAGAACCAGACATTTCAAATGAAATTGCATGTGATCTTTTACAAGCCAGCAATTTGATGCAAACACTGTGCAAGGTGGCGTTAGTATTTGTTTGTGTGTGAAAAATGCAAAAAATGCCAATTTTGGCCAGTGTTTGTGACTAAGTGGCTACTAAAAAAGACTGGACATACCCCATTTGCAATACCTTGGGTTGTCTTCTATTGCAAATGGTATGCCATCATAGGGTTAATTTTCATTCTTGGGCTACCATAAGGTCTCAAAGGCAACGTAACCAATCTGGCAAATTTTAATGTGAAAAAAATGAAACACAAGCCTTATATTTGACGCTGTAACTTTTGAAAACACCATAAAACCTGTACATGAGGGGTACTGTTGTACTCGGGAGACTTCGCTGAACACAAATATTTGTGTTTCAAACAGTAAAAAGTATTGCAGCAATAATATCATCCGTGTAAGTGCTGTTTGTCGTGAAAATACAAAAAACTTCACTTTTTGCACAACTTAATATAAATACGTTGGCAATACATTTTACTGTTTTTTTTTTCAATTTGACAATTTTTATTGGTTTCGCCAGTGGTACAGAAGAGAAAAGGGGCGGAAGGGGGTTTACATGATTTGATTTCTTCAGACATTTCAATTACATCTTTACATTCAGGCATTAAACATTAAACAGCATGAACAATGGCATGACATGTACCCCACTTCCTTCCTCTCGTCCTGGATGACAAGTATCTAGTACCAGTGGTGGGGGGGGGAAGGGGAAGGGGGGGGTAGGTCATCTGTTATCTCTCATGCATGTCTCGTGTATTTTTAAAGCTCTTGATCTCATTGGTCATATCCCGGCCATCATGTTATTCCAGCCTATACTCTCCTCTGAGCTTTCTATGCAGCTTGGTCTTGCATTTTGGCTCCCCCATTTTAACCAGATTTAAACGATAAACTAAAAAAACTAAACAATACCCTAAAGAACTATGTACACGTGGGTTTGCTGCGCAGGTGTATGCCATCACCTCTCCCTCTTTGTGTCACTCTCCCTCCTTGCTCAGTCTCATCTCCCATTTCGCATGCGCCAGGTTGGCATATTTGTTGGACGAACTTTGTCTATGTAGTTCCTTTTCATAAATCATATTCGTGGTAATTTGTTGAATCAGTGCCTCTCTAGTGGGTGCCTGATCCTGCTTCCACGCCCTGGCAATGAGAGTGTTTGCTGCTATGAGAATATGAAATAGTATACGTGAGTCTGTGGTATTGAGCTCTTCCAACCCCATAAACAGGAGTCCGCACTCCGGAGTAAGTGTGATTTCCCTGTCTAGGGCCCTTCTCGCTAACTCCTCAACTTCCCTCCAGTATGTTGCCACTTTCGGGCACCTCCACCAGATGTGAAACATTGTTCCTATATTTCCCTGACACCTCCAGCATGTGTTCGGGGTATTTGGGTATATCCTTGCTAATCGCTCCGGTACTAGGTACCAGCGGTATTGGAGTTTTCGCATTTGTTCCAAGTGAGAGGCACAACTTGTCCTTTTTTTGTGCGCTAAAAATGCTTTTCCCCATTGTTGATCAGTAAAGGTTTTGCCTATGTCCTCTTGCCAGTCACTCTTAAATTTGTCTGGGGGGTCTGCGTGTGATTGGATCAGCATATTATAAAGTGTGGATAATAATTTCTTGGGTTGAGTGGTGGCTGTACACATCTGGTCAATATGTTTTGTGTTGGCCGTTGCAGTGGGGCTGTTGGAACCTTGTAGCATGGATTTTAATTGAAGGTATTGGAAAATGGTGTTGTGCGGTAATGAGTATTTCCTTTGTAAGTCTGGGAAGTCAAGTAGTTTGTTTTGGTCGTATAAGTGGCTTACCCTGACACACCCCCTACTTGTCCAAGGTCTGTAGTCGAAGGCTGGGTTTGCCAAATATAGGCTGTAGAGGGGAGTCGCTTGCGCCCACCCCTTGTCTTGCCCCCATTGTTTTGTGGCAGTGTCCCATACCTTCAATAAGAGTCGCGTCGTGGGTGGCACGTCTTGATGGAGTTTTCTGTATCTATGGGGAATCCAGAATAGGTACTTCAGACCTCTAGGGCACGCCCACGAGGCCTCGATGTCTACCCACTGTGGTACGTCTTTGCTAGCGTGTGCTTGTACAGCTGTGGCCATGATAGCCGCCCTATAGTACTGCCGAACGTCTGGCATTCCCATGCCACCGTTTGCCTGCTGTCTGCACAATATTTTTGCTGATACTCTTACTTTTTGATGGGCCCATATGAAGCTCGTGAATAGCTTATGTAGGTTATCTAGGTAACTCTTTGGTATGTGGATTTGTAGGGTTCTTATTAAATATTGGAACTTCGGCAACACTAGCATTTTTATTGCGGCCATCCTTCCTAGCCATGACAGAAACTTGCCTTCCCATCCTTTCAATGTGTTCGCTATAGACTTCAGCAATGTGTCATAGTTCGCGGCTACGAGGTTTGTCGGATTTTTTGTGATTTTAATGCCTAAGAAAGTTAGATGATCTTGCCTCCAGTCTAGTGTAAAGGACCTCTGCAGCAGGTCTAGTATGCCAACCGGGACACCTACTCCCATAGCCTGTGTTTTCGTTATGTTGAGTTTGTAGTATGAGTGGGTGCCATAAGTTGTTATCTCTTGTAAAAGATTGGGGAGTGAGATCTGGGGCTGGGTAAGCGTCAGTAGGACATCGTCAGCAAATAAGTTGGTAGTGTATTCTCGTTCATTGATCCTGACACCATGGATGTTTGGATTGTTTCTGATTCTTACCGCTAGCGGTTCTAGGGCCAAAACATATAACAGGGGTGATAAGGGGCATCCCTGCCTGGTTCCATTAGTTAATATTATTGGTTCCGAGAGGAAACCTGAGTTGAGCACTTGGGCTCTCGGTGAACTATACAGGGCTTCTACTACTGAGACAAACCCCTCCGGGATTCTAAACTTTTTTAACACTGCCCGCAGAAAAGTCCAGTTTAGGCGATCAAAGGCCTTCTCTGCGTCCAGGGAAACCATCAGCCCCCCTTGTTTCTGTTTGCGGAGGTAATGTAAGATGTTTAGTACTTTCCTCGTGTTATCCGCTCCCTGCCTCCCCTTGATAAAGCCTACTTGATCATTATGGATAATTTTGGGCAGTATAGCCCCTAGCCTCAGTGCATATGTTTTGGCCAAGATTTTGGCGTCTGTGTTTAGAAGGGATATGGGTCTAAAGTTCTGTGTGATTGTAGGTGCCTTCCCTGGTTTGGGCAAGGTAACTATGTGTGCAGTCAGCATCTCAGGGGGTAGAACTTTATGTTCTGTAGCTTGTGAGTAGGCTTTGACTAGGTATGGCGCTAGTGTGGTGCTGAATTTCTTGTAATACGTGTTGTCTAGCCCATCAGGTCCCGGGGCCTTACCCGGTGGTAGGGTCCTTATTACATCCCTTATTTCCTCTGCGCAGAGTGGTTTCGTAAGTGCCAGCTGTTGTTGGGCTGTGAGTTGTGGCAGGTGTATGTCCCTTAGATATGTCTGGATATCTCTCTCTATCGGTTGCGGTGTCATGGAGTCTAGTCTCAGGTTATACAATTTCTCATAGTATTGTGCGAATTCGTCGCTAATGGCCTTTGGGGTGGTCAATTTCTTGCCTGTGTGCGAAGTGATGTAGGCTATCTTTTGTGCCGCTTGCCTCGTCTTAAGTCTGTGCACTAGTAATTTGCTAGCTTTATTGCCCTGGTTATATTGTTGTAGCTTTAGACGGTTTAGGTTATGTTCCGTGCGTTCTAGTGCTTGTGTGTGCAGTCGTCTAGTGGTTTGGAGTATGCGTCTGCGTCTATCATCCGTGGGGGAGATTTGATTCGCTAAATTTAAATCGTAAAGTTCTTTTTGTAGCTCTAGTGTGAGTTTTTGAGATTGTTTTCGGAGGTAAGACGCCCGACGTATTAGCAAACCTCGTACTACAGGCTTGTGTGCCATCCAGACCGTTGTGGCCGATACCTCGGGCGTCTCATTTTCCTTGAAATACCGCTTCATGTCTGTGGTCAGATCGGCCACAAACTGCGGATTTAAAAGGAGAGAATCATTGATTCTCCATGGGCTGCGGTGTTTGAAGTCATACATGTCTTTCACCTGCAGAAGTACTGGTGCATGGTCTGACCATGTAATGTGTGCTATGTCACAACTCAGGATTTGGTTAAGGTAGGATCCCTGGAGGAGGAAACCATCAATTCTAGAGTACGAATTGTGAACAGGTGAAAAGTGTGTGTATGCTCTCTCGGAGGGGTGTGTGATCCTCCAAGTGTCGTAGTAGTGGTAGGTGTGCAGCAGGGACTGGATGGCTTTGCCCTGACGTCTAAGGGTTTTATATCTGCTACTAGCTCGGTGTATGGTGGAGTCCATGGTTGGGTCAAGCACGTGGTTAAAGTCACCACAGACAAGTGTTATACCTTGTTGTATAGGTACTAGTGTTTGAAAAATTTTGTGTAGGAAGTTCCTCTGATTTTGATTGGGTGCATAGATATTCGCGATGGTGTACTCTATGTCATTTATCGTTCCCACTATCACCACGTATCTGCCTAGTTGATCTATGTGCTGCGATTTTAGGGAAAAGGAGACATGTCTGCTTATCAATATGGAAGTACCTTTAGCTTTAGTTGGGGAAGTGGAATGGAATTGGTGTGGATACTCTAACTCCATAATCTGGGGATGATCCTTAGTACGGAAGTGGGTCTCCTGTAAGCACACCACTTCTGCGCATTGTTTCTTAAGCTCCCGGTACAGTAAGTGTCTTTTTGTCGGGATGTTCAATCCCCTCACATTATGTGTATATATTTTCATGTAGGGTCAGACATGTAGGGTTGTGCTGAGTATTGCGAGTGTTTGTTGGTTGTAGGGTGCCCCACTCCTCCCAGTGCTATCAAGCAGAGCAAGGCAGCCCCTAGAATCTGTAGTGACTTCTCATAGGTGACAGTATATACCTTATCTTGGAAGTTAGGGGTGAGACCACCCACCAGGTCCCCATCCCAGCCCCCAGCAGTGTTGACAACAGGCCCTCTCCCGCTGAGTACTTTAACAGAACAAAATAACCAAACAACAACAAAAGTATTTACAAAATAGGACCATGCCCTTTGTGTGGCTTGGCACTTCATCCAAGCGCCTTGGGGGTAGAAGCTCGTCGCTCCTTTGCCTGGGAAGTTACTTGCGCTCCGCGCTGGCCTTATGTCTATGGCAATATTTATCTTATTGGGTTTTTTTTTTTTTTTGGTTGTGTAACCCCTGTTCTAGTTGACATGGTGCGGCGTAGTTACCTCTAAGGGATCTCAATCCTTTCAATACACAGAGTGATCGCTGCTTACTACACCCTGATGTCTAACTCACACCACTAATGATTACCAGTGTGTCAGCTAGCTACGTGGTAATCGTCGGGAAGTAGCCCTCACATTAGCATAAACAGTTACACATTATGGTACTTGCGGCTCAGCAAAGTCTGTGGTCGTGGGCCCTCTCAGGCCACGTGGGTGCACCTTCTACGTGCGTTTCGCCCGTTTCCAGCCCGATGTTATTCTTCTCGGCTCCTTGGGTCGGTTGTGCTGGTGTTCACTCTCGATACCCCATCCTCTCAGTATATCTGTCCCTTCCTCTGGCGTTGAAATTACCGTGGTCTTTCCTGCCCTCTGTACCAGCAGCTTGACCGGATAACCCCACCGATATAATATGCGTTGTTCTCTGAGCGCTGCCGTGATGTCCTGGAATTCTCTCCTTCTCTGAAGGGTGAACGCTGAGACATCCGCAAATATCATGATG